>OZ022265.1:78481946-79081946 GCA_963978885.1 Nemotelus pantherinus | reverse complement strand
AAACAACATTGTTTGTAGTGGATAGCATAAACGTATCGAGGATGTTGCTTTTATTCTCCAAATGGTATCGGAAATAGTATTCCGCGTCAATTATCTTATTGTCGACCATTTTAATACAGACTTGGTTTTAAGAAAATTAATATTGCATAAAACGCCAATCGTTAAAAAGGTGTTTTTGCAAAGTATATGTATATTACCTAGTGGGAATGAAAGAACGTATCTTATCGTAGCATTGCCGCTGGTGGGGTATTTTTTGTCTTGTTTCAATTTTCGAAATCGGGTACTGCTATCTACTTTTCGCAATTTGTGGGGTAATGCCGTCATTTATATCGCAAATCACGCGCTTTCCGTGCTTTTTATTAGTCTATATGCTCTGGCCATAGCATAGCTTAAATACTCTTTATACATAGCTCGGAAAGTACGTGAATTGCGATACAATTTGCGATATTTCCCCACTGATTGCGAGAAGTAGATAGCAATATCAATGCCTTCTAGAAGTACGGGCCGTCATGCAGAATGATGACGTCACAGTAATAGGCCAAAATGTCGCGAAAAACACACGCAGTCTTATGGGACGTCCGCGAGAAAAATGTTAATTGTGCAGGTTGTGTTAAAGTGAGTGATGTGAAAATAAAGTGAGATCTGTGAAACAGTGCTAGTGAACAGCTAAAAACAGCTAAAAATTAATGCGGTGCGTGCGGTATAATGTGAAAAATTCACTACGAAGCCACCCATTCGCCTTTTCATGAGTGTTTATGATGATCAACTCATCGGGAAGTTTAGCGCATCGGTCAAAGTAGGATACGTTACGCGAACAGGGGTAGATGAAAAATCAGATTATCGTTCCTACGCCGTTTCTTCTTCGTTTTCTCCAATCCTGCAAATGAGCCTTTCCACACTTGTATTCTTGATGCAGTCCTCAAACCGGTTTTCTGGGCAAGAGGCAGAAGAATCAAGGGGAATTCTCTACAAAAAGTGATGCACTTGGAGCGAAATTTGCAACACGTTTAAAACTGATTGATCGAGCTGCAACTCACTAACACAACTATAAACATAGTTGACGGGTCCGGAATTTTTCATGAAACACTCAAGTCGAAATGAGAAAACAACAACACGCACACATTCATATGCATAATCGGTATATGAACGCTTCCGTTGCTGATGCACACCAAGTTTGGAAATGGTGATTGTTGTGAAACCGGTTTGAGGAGTGCATCAAGAATACAAGTGTGGAAAGGCCCAATGATACTATCCGAGTGTAGGAAAAAGCATTCTGCCCTACTGAGCATGAACGTTCTATCTACATTTTAGTAACTTTCGAGATATTCAATGATTTCTGTTTTTATTTGTGCTGGAAATATATGGAGAGTGCATTTTTCAACTTTGATTTTAACATACTCCCACAAAAGATAAGTTTTTCAAATTTTGTAGAAAGATGTAATAGAGTATGTAGCTTTCGAATCCGGTGTTAACTCAAAAATGAGAAAAATGCATATAGAACGTTTATGCTTTGTAGGGAAATGTATTAATGGACTAATTCAGCCATCTTTTGTAACCATTCGGGAGTAAGCATACAAAAATACATTGCTAGACTTTAAAATTAAAATAAAAATGAACTAGGAAATAGCTGAAATGTTGTTATCCCTAATTTGTTGTTGTCCGTAACCTACTTACAGAGATTCTGGTTCAATACTTTTCCCGTTGGGTTTCTCATCACTGCCCAAATCGAATCCATTCCAGTAACGATTGAAAGTTATCGTTATATTACTTGTGACCTGTGCTTGTGACCGTTGTCCTTCAAAATTCGCAGCTTTTTTTGCTAAGTGTAATTTGGTAAAAATAATAGGTACAAGTGTACTGGAAGCGATTTTTTGATTGTGATGGTTTTATAGATAAAACACTAAATTAATTAATTCGTAGATTGCTTATGATAAATTTTCTATATAATGACAAATTAAAGAAAAAACTTATTTACTTGGAATTGTTTTTTTTTTGCGGGATGATGAAAATTGAAAAATTTTATTTTTAACTTGAAAATTTTTATTTGACAAAGTGCTTTCGAAAGCATGCACTGATTCTCATCAGACACCAGCACACAGTGCATACTTGACTGGTGTGACCACTTGCAGTTGGAAATCATTAATTGTTATTTACGCTGGTTGTGACAAATTTTAACATCTCCGACTTATATCCATGGAAATAATTTACTCATAAAGGTTATTGATTTGTGATCATTTACTTGTTGATCCCCATTTCATCGCTTCGCAATGCAGTTTATTTGGAATTTTCGGTGCAATATATAGAATTATATACAGTGGCTCAATAAAGAAGTCGGACACATACCTACTTATATTTCAAAAGGGAATAAACTGCCCAAGAATGCACTTCAGACAAAAACTAAATATATTTTTTGTAACTGCGTATCATTTATTTATGAAAAATAATAACATTGAAAACTTAACTCACTTTCATGATTTTACAAAAATTAAAAAGCAAAAATGTGCGTAAAATTCATGCCAAAAAAGAACTCGGACAGGTGGCAGTACTCTTTTTGCTTGTGGGTTTAAAAAGGGAATTCCCGGATTTTATGTACTTGACAGCTTTGCACATTCAACTGAATCAAGTTAAAGGCCTGAATTTGTTATTTGTGTGAATTTTTGAACTTAAAATTGAAAATGGGAAGGCAACGTGGCCAAAGTTCTTTAGAAGCAAGACAACTTGTTATAAAATATTATAAAGAAGGGAAATCGGTCCGTGATATTGCGAAAATCGTAAATAGGGCACATTCTACAGTTCATGACATTATAAAACGTTTTAAATCTTCAAGATCATTGGAAAATAAACAAAAAAGTGGTAGACCTAGAGTACTTTCAAAGTCAGATGAACGATGGATTGTACAAAATATTTATAAAAACCCGAAATTAATTGCTCCTAAACTAGCCAAACAAGTATCGGAATATCTTAAGAAAAATGTAAACCCCGAAACTATAAGGCTAGTTTTGAGACGAAGAAATTTACACGGGAGAGTAGCCCGTAAAAAACCGTTAGTGAGCAAGTGCAATTGAAAAAAGAGACTCAAATTCGCGAACAGCTACAAAAACAAAGACTTTTCGTTTTGGTCTACTGTGTTATTTGTAGATGAAAGTAAATTTAATATATTTCGGTCCGATGGACAATGTCATGTGTGGCGAAAACCTAACCAAGAGCTCCAAGAGCGCAATCTACAGTCTACTGTGAAACATGGAGGTGGCTCAGTGATGGTCTGGGGATGCATGTCCACAGCTGGCCCAGGTAATCTTTGTGTAACCAACGGAATAATGGACCAAACAAAGTGTTTGAACATTCTTAAAGAAAATTTGGTGCAGAGTGCTAACAATTTGGGAATAAAAGAGAATTTCCAATATTACCAGGATAACGATCCAAAGCACAAAGCGCTCAATGTTCGATTATGGCTGCTGTATAACTGTCCGCATGTGTTGGAAACACCTCCACAATCCCCCGACATAAATGTTATCGAACATTCATGGGCTTATTTGGAGAACCAGTTAAAAAATCAGACTATTAGGAACAACCAACAATTGGAGTCAGCACTTAAAACCGAATGGGCCAAAATTGATCCTACCCTTTGCAAAAAACTTGTAGAGTACATGCCAGCAAGACTAACAGCCATAAAGAAAAATAATGGATTGCCAACCAAATATTAGAAACCTTTAATAATATTTTAAACTTTATAAAGAATTAAGCGTCCGAGTTCTTTTTTGGCATGAATTTTATACACATTTTTATTTTTAAATTTTTATATAATCATGAAATTGAGTTACGTTTTCAATGTTATTATTTTTCATAAATAAATGATACGCAGTTACAAAAAATATATTTAGTTTTTATCTGAAGTGCATTCTTGGGCAGTTTATTCCCTTTTGAAATATAAGTAGGTATGTGTCCGACTTCTTTATTGAGCCACTGTATATACATTTATATACATTTTGTCTGATCAAAACAATGTTTTTCTATTCGATAGCTGCACTTGTGGTTCATATAAGTGAATAAATTTCAGATTTTAATAGTTCAGTTGCTTGTTCTAGTGGTTGAGTGTTTAAAATCAGTTTCGATTGTGTTTCTAATAACACCATATGGAATTTATACAGGAAATTTGTTTATATTTCAAAACAAAACATTTTGGTTCATTTTCGTTCCAGGAAAAACGAATAGCCGTTGAAAATGGCCGCCCTTGTCCTCCACTTCCAAAGCTATTTTCAAATGTGTCTGACAGGGGGAAAACGTATAGGGGTCATTTTACAGTTTTAAACTATGAAACTTACGAATGGTTGAGTGGTAGTGTGAAGGTAGGAACATTTTTCTGTTGGCCTTGCATTTTGGTTGGCAAAACCACCACCAAAAACTTATGGGTAACTTCCGGATTTTCCAATTTGAGTGGCCCTTCAAAATCGGCAAGAGCTCATGAGAAATCTGAAAGCCATCTTCAGTCTGCGATAACTCTTCATAACTTTGGGAAGCAAACATAGGCGCGCCGTAGGGGGGGCCAGAGGGGGCCGGGACCCCCCCAGACCCTAGGTTGGCCCCTCCCAGAAAAATAAATATTTCCAACTGCAGACACTTAAGTTTTCGCCTGTTAGGTTTTTGTGGTTACAGCAAGAGTTGTGTAGTGCAGTAGTGTAAGCCTATACCAACTTTCACTACTTATAACTTAGAGACTGTGTTATTTGTGGTATTTATTACATTGTAATGGGACTTATTTCGAGATATGGACGGGAATATTTAATTTCGACAAGCTATACGTTAAGAAAAAGACGAAAAGCGCTTCACCAATCATCCTTTTTTTATTAAGATTATCTGTTCATTCCTAGTAGGCAATATACAGGTATTTAGATAAGAACACTTTTATAAACTGGCGCTTTATGCAATTATGTTTTTCACAAAACATAGTCTGAGTATTAAAATGGTCATTTGAAGAATCAAAATGGTATCGCTGCCACTTTTATGCTTTTTTTTTTTTTTTACAAAATATATTATTGATTCTTATTTTTCAATATTTTTATTTACATTTTTCTTAGCCTACTTTATATTATTATATTGTATAGTGCTGTGTGGATATGTGATTGTAGGTTGTGTTATGTGTTCCCACACTATCTATGACATATTTGGTTTACACTCAGGTTAAATGTGTGTGAATTTTATTATAATCTGATAACTGCATCAGAAGTTAAAAGGCATAGCACTTCAATTTCACCGAGTGTTTTTCCATAGTGACTGAACCACCACATGGTTCTTATCATATTCATTAAACTTTTTTCATACCTGTATCTACTCAAGACCAGTATATACCGATTGGCAATTTTACGACTTTAGATTTGACTGTATAAATATAGTATCAAATTCATCAATCCTTTGCATTTTATTCTAAAAATCGTGTGAAAGATTTGTGTTTACGTATTTATGGTAGCTACAAGGTTCCCATACATTATTTAAAAACTACAGAAACTTATTTTTTATGCCCATTGATATCTTGTAAATTTTGGGATGGTCTGATGACTCGGTGTGAAGCTATCACTATGCGAAATTCTCCATAGAATTTCCATTGTTGCCAAAAATACACCAAAATTTCAGTTCGACCAAACTTCGCGATCCGGATAAATTATCCGGATGGTAAAATTCATGCACAATGTGAAAACTCGAATAGTACTTTGAGGACAGTAAGTGATATGGTGCTTGAACAGTCTTGGAATATTGTCAAGATGAACCAAAATTATTTGGAAAAGGTTATCGACCTTACGACGTGTCTCAGTCGCCAAAGATGTGCTTTCAGAGGACATGATGATAGTGGTGCCAGTGATAACCGTGAATTTTTTTTGGAATTGTGTACATTATTCGCAAAGCATGATTCAACTTTTGCAAATAATTTTAAAAACAAGGTTGTGTACTGCTGTAGTGGCAAAACACAAAATTAATTAATAAAAATAGTTGCTGAAATCGTTTGCGAGGATAATACAGCTGAAATAAAAGAGTGCGGACTGATATCCATTATGGTAGACGAAGCAAGGGTCCACGAAAAGGAACAACTCTCCGTGGTTGTCAGATTTACTAAAGAACTAGCATTCGAAGAAAGGATCTTAAGCTTTGTAAACTGTTCAGGAGCTAGAAATGCCTCGTATTTAGCAGATATAATTATCAGCCTGTTAGCCAGCTACGGACTTAGTGAATTGCCTGTTGTTGGACAGTCTTATGGTGGTGCTAGTGTCATGTTAGGACAAAAAAGTGGTGTACATATCTAAATTAAAATGAAACACCTTGCAGCCACATTTGTACACTGTCTAGCTCATAAAACTATCCTTGTTGTGATGGACACAATTTTTACAATCGAAACGTATACATCCTAGTTCAATGCCATCAAATCCCGAAGCCATCACAACACGAATTGTTGAAGCAGCTTGAAGAGGCATTTGGTCTAAATTCAAGGCGTAGAATGAGAAGTTTAAACTCGACTCGTTAGTCAACGAGATTTCACAATTGCAAATATGTGGTCGATAGCTATGGGACTATGAAAGAAGCTTTAGAAAAAGAAATGAATGAGGGAAAATACAACGACTCAGTTTATTCATTGGGGATCTTTCATTCAATCAGTAATCCTCAGTGTGTAGTAAATCTTTTCATCTCTCACTATGTTCTTTTTATAACGAACATGTTAAGCACATATTTCCAAACTAAAAATGCAACTCTTAGGGATGGGATAGATCTTGTAAATGGAACACTTAAAACACTACTTAGTGAGCGAGAAGACTTGTATGTAGTTTGGGAAAAAATTAAATTATTTGCAGAGAAGAACTGTCTCGATCTCACATTTCCCAGAGGATCGCGAAAACGGAAAACAGCAAAACGCACTAGTTTCAAAGGTTTTGCTGTTTCATCTAGCCTTGGACACGCAGTTAGGGCTACGAAGATATCCCTGCGAACCAAATGGCTCGAAAAGAGTAAGTTACAGCACTCTTCTATCTTGCCAAATTATTTATGCTTTTTCTAGGTTTTCTAGGTATCAAAAGTTTGAAGTAAGAGGTCAATTTTTTCCTTCTAAGCTTAATATATTCCAATTTCTTCAAAGATATTTTGAAACTTAGATATCCTCTTCTTCAAGTATAAGTTGAAATATATTTAGCTTCTAAACAAAAAAATAGTCTTATATTTCTAATTATTTCCATTCTATTCCCATATAATTTGTACAAGCGTTCATTTCTTAGCGATCTTAGATAATTCGTGTGTAGTTCATACCTACCGTTCACATTATATGCATGTCGTTGTAGCTCATACATATTCACAGACATGAAGTTTATTTGATAATGCATTATGCATAAGCAAATAACAAAGAATAAATTAACAAATATGTAATGTATTAATAAATTATGTAAGTTGTATGAACAGTACGTCTTGAACCTTTTGGTCCCTGGCCCCTGCCAGATTTTAGGTCACGGCACGCCTATGGAAGCAAAGAGTAGATGAGGGACTCGTAAACTCACTGATGATCAGCAATACGTTGCATAACCAGAAAGTTATGATTTTGAAAAGGTTGGTGGATGTTGTATGCTTCCTAGCTAAGCAAGAGCTTCCTTTTCGAAGGCATGACGAAACAGAAGCGTCCTAGAAAAAAGGAAACTATATAGAAACACTAAATCTTTTGAAAAGATGTGAGCGCGACTGTTTTTAAAGGAACTTCAAGTGACATCCAAAATGAGCTTATTCAAATACACATTGGTGATTTGATGGTCGAGAATATTTCGTCAGAGATTGATGAAACAGAATTCGTTTTAATAATGCATGATGTAACATCAGACGTGATATGCCGCTCCTAACTATGAACTGTTTTGAGGAACGTGCATAAAAAAGGACAGGTTTGTTGGGTTTTTCATGTTAGTGCTGATCGAACATCGAACGGATTATATTTGCACGTTACTAAAATTGCCATAGAGCTCAAAATATCAGACAAATTTGTTGCCCAAACTTATGATGGTGCATCTGAGACATCGGGTCATTTAAATGGCTTGCAACAAACATTTCCAAAGGCGTTATTTACTCATTGTTACGCACTTGTGTTGAATTTAGTTTTGTCGGAGGGAATGAATGATGTTCCCGAATGTTATATATTTTTTTCAACTTTAAATGGTATTGCAACATTTTCTTCTCACTATAGCAAAATATCATTTACACTCCAGGACTATTTACGGAAATCTATTACAGCCTTCGCTCCAACAAGATGATGTTACACTTATTGATTAGTAAACACAATTGAAAATTATAGAATACAAATAATTAATTTCTTTGCTAATATCGTATAAAATAATGATGGGATCTGGAATGGAATTGATAAGTGCACAGCAAAAAGATGTATATTATTTTTGGAAAATTTCAAAACAATATTTCTACTGAATGTATTTGCTCCTTTGTTCGGAATAACTGATGCCATTTTTAATATTTTGGAAAGTGAGAATATTGACACCACAACATGTCTAAATGTAGTTAAAGATTTTCCCCGGGATTTGAAAGGAAGTAGATTGGGATTGCAGCACTGCGAACAAAAAGTTGTTGAAGCGCATTTCGCAGAAAATGAAAGCTGTGAATATCGCCAAAAAGTTGGCTTCGAGAAAGAGATACAAACAGTTGATATGGCTGGTTTACCGTAATCTTCACGAAATCAATTAGATTATGAAGCGTTACAACAGAAATATAGGGTTTTATACTTCTCTATTGTAGATCATTTAAGCGGCCATATATCTGCCCGTTTTTCTTCAATTGATAAACTTCAATTTTTTGAGCTTTTGAATCCAAAACATTCACAAAATATTCAAATTTACATCAATTTCCGGAGAATTTAGTGCATTAAAGAACGAGCTTTAAGTTGTTTACAGAACGGATATTTTTAAAGAAAAGTCTCCACGACAAATGATAAGCTTTTTATTTCAACAAAGTTTGAAAAATGCTTTTAAAGAAACCTTTTGTTTAGCCAAACTTATTTGAACTATACTTGCTACAATTGCATCCGTTGAAAGATCTTTCTCTGCTTCAAGCGAATTCACACTTATAAAAGATCTATACAGGGAGAAGAAAGATTAAGCAATCTTTCGCTTATTTCGATTGAAAAAGAACTTCTTGAGTCTATTAAGAAGAAAGATAGCTTCTGTACTCTAGTAGTAGAGAAATTTTCCGCCAAGTCAATAAGGGTGGAATTTTTATTTAAATAGCTTGCTGGTTGCTTATGCATATAACAAACAGTTTTCCATTGAAGAATTACTTTTAGCTGCATTATGTACAAATATGTGAAATCACAATCAAGTTTTAATTTTGCTCACTAATTTAAATAAATACCCATGAAACTAAATCAAATTTTCTATTTCCATTTAAGAGGAAGCTTAAGCAGTTTGTGATGGCAAATTTTGAATGAAAAATTAATTTTTCATAATTTGATTTTAACATATGTACTTCAACAGCATATAAGTTTTTCAAATTTTGTGGAATGATGTAATGGAGTGCGTAGTTTTTGAGCCCGGTATTAACTCAAAAATGAGAAAAATGCAGATAAGAACGTTTATGCTTAGTAGGGTAGTATACATGTATATTTATATTATATGAATTTGAGAACGAAAAACTCGATCGAATAAATATAATTACCATTAAGTTTTAATATAAGGTTTTTTTTTATAAATTTGTGTAAATTTTTTTTACATGGGATATGAATCAAAGCACTCAAGCGATGACTAAGTGAATCACTCACGCATCGCCTCTGTGTTAGGTGGCACTGTTTCTCTACATTTTTCATTAACTAACCAAATAAAACTTATCAAATATTTTCTACAAACCGTCAAACATTGCTTTGAAGAACGAGCTACATGATGCCAGCATAGATTTATGCGCAAAAATCTCCTGTCCACCGACCTTCAGTGTTATGTCGCAGAACTGCAAGCGGAAGTGCATGAACGATAAAAGTTCCATTAAAAATTGATTTGGCAAATTTTATCACAAGCCAAATTACATATACATATAATTACCGTACTATTGCGTCGAAATTCAGAAAGCTCTCGAAACGATCTTTGAACATGGCTGCTATCAACAACTCGCTTTGAAGTGGACATTTTAGTTGGGCTTCTTTCTCTTTAGAATTAACCGTTTTCGTTTTGAATCCGCTTCTCACACACCAACTACTTTGCACGATCAAAGAATACTGCGTGGTGAACTGCAGTCAGTGATGGGCTTTTACTACATTTGTAGTAGATCTGCTTCTTTTTTTTGCTTTGTTCTGAATCTACTACTCTACTACGTAGTGAATGATATCTACTACTTTTCCGAAAGAACGACTTTTGGTAAAGATAGCACTGATACAGCTTCGGTGAATCATTAAGCATTAACTGAATGAAGCACATCTACGATAAGAAAACGCCGAGCCTGTGGCAACTACTGTGAAAATGCTGATCAGCTTTTTTGCTGTTCGTCTGGCTAAGTTCTTAGAAAGCAGAAAAAGTCGTTGTTCTTGGTTTCTTTTCATACACTATATATATGTCTAATTTCTACTACTTTTTTTCTGAATCTGCTACTTTTTTTAACAAAATCTGCTTCACATTTATTCGTCTCAATCAGGACCCCGCAGCAATCCGGACTTCTCTTCATTTTATACTGCGGACTCTGTAATTCGGACATTTTCAAATCTTGTCAAATTCTCGGTAATCCGGACTAGCAAACTAAAGAATTAGAATGCATTTCTCGATTCATACTTCAATGCATTCGGTGAATTCCCGGGTTCAGTCATTGTATGTCATTTTCAGTGATGTCACCGCCGAAAGATAATTCTGAAGTAGATATGGGGAAAAATATGTAGTGAATGAGGGCCTTTTGTAGTAGAATTTAAAAATCAGTTTCCTTTAAATTAAAACCGTCATATACTGGTAAAATCTGTTTTCTAGCCCAAAAATAACAAAACTATCAGAAGATTAAAAAAATTCTGCGATTTCAATAACAAATGAATTGTACAGCTCTATAGCAAATAACAGTAAATAAATTATTGTTTTTCAAATACTTCTCTACATAAGAACCTTCAAACAATTTAAACTTGCTGAAAAAATGTATCAAGTCATTAGAAGGTTCATCTATTTTTTCATCGCTTAATAGTTCTCTGGCGAACAAAACCGAGCGATGATTAGCCGTCGTAGTCAAACATTTGCGACAACTGGGCTCCTGATAGAAAAAGTATTTTTGAACAACACTTCATGCAGGTTATGCAAACAGACTAACGTTGCAAAGTTAGCGCTGTCGCCTTGTGTTTGATATAGCCATGACGCCCGATAGCGTTCTGTATGCCCAGCGCTTAAATCTTCTTTAATATTACGTTCTCGATACAATATGTAGTAGATTTAATAATCTGAGTAGTGAAGTAGCAAAAACGGCAAAGGCCAAAAAATATAGTCAATTTGCTACAAATGTAGTAAGATGACAACACTGGTCATTTTGTGTTGAAGTGTAGAATATCAGTGCAAAGTTGCTTTTTACATTGAAGTGGTTTCATGTGATTATTAAAGCGAATTATGGTTCGAGTAAATAAGAATTCAACACATCATTTCCTTACCTTAAGGAAGAAGCTTGAAATACTGGATAAATTGAAAAGTGGAGGAAGTGAAAGGCATATTGCTAAGGAGTATGGAGTAGGAAAATTGACAGTCTCGGATTTTAAAAAGAATAAGGGAAAAGTAGAAAAGTGGCAATATCAAAACTGCAAATATTTTTTTGTGATAAAACATCTTCCTTTTCAGTTATGCAGTCAGAACTGAGAGTAGCCTATGTTCCAGGAAAACTATGAAATCCGCCGAGTACGATTTGATGGATGAGAAATTTTTTTCCTGGTTTCAGAGAAAACGGTTGCAACACATTCCGATCTCCGAAATCCTTGTTTGTGCAAAGGCGAAAGAATTTTTCGACGAAATTTATGGAGGCACACGCACGTTTTTTGCTAGTAAAGGTTGGCTTCATAATTTCAAAAAACGCTTTGGTGTCACATCTCTAAAGATTTCCGGGGAGAAATTGAGCAATGACTGCAATGTTGTGCAACCATTTAAAATTAAATTTAAGGAGAGATTAAAAGAAATGAATTTGCATCTATGTCAAATTTATAATGCAGATGAAACCAACCTGTTCTGGAGGAAATTACCGGAAAAGACTCTAGCGTTGCGTACGGAAAAATGTGCTGCAGGTAGAAAAATTGGAAAAGAACGAGTGACTCTTTTCGTTTGTTCCAACGCCACTGGAAAGCATCAACTGAAACTCTTAATGATAGGCAAATTCAAAAACCCAAGAGCGCTGAAAGTACAGTCTTTACCCGTGGAGTACGTCAGTAGCAAAAATGCTTGGATGACGGAAGTTTTGTTCAAAGAATGGTTTCATACATCATTTGTCAATCTAGTTAGACGTTATTTAAAAAGTGAAGGAAGAGCATGAATGTTATTGGACAATGTGCCTTGTCATTCAACAAAATCCGAGATAAGAAGCGATGATGGCAAAATCTGTGTTATGTTTTTCCCTCCCAATTGTACTGCACTCATACAACCCATGGATCAAAACGCCATTCGAATTTTAAAACTAAGTTTTCTTTGCCATATGTTTTGCGTAATTTTGCTATGAAGGTTGAATATTTTTGTGGTGATAATTTATCACCGCTTAGGATGACTTTACAATCACTATTGTTCTTCCAAAAACCGAAAACTGACACTTTTGGTGGTCAATTTTCAGGAACTGCCATGAGAGCGTTCCCGTACTTTCATGAATTTCCCCCACCACATGATTCAGGAAAATTCAGGAAAATTCAGTGACTGAAAGTACGGGAACATACCTATTGAGAAAACTTTTAACTGCTAGGTCTGAAGAGAATGCAATTATCGACTTGCTCAATGATATTTCTCCTGACGTCTACCAATTTTCAGAAGTTAAGGAAAGGATTGCAGATGACGCGATTCAAGAACTGAGTAGTGAAGGTGAAGACGATGAAGATCAAATCGATAAACCACTTGACTAAAACACGAGGGTTTCTTATGCTGAAGCTGTGTCTGCACTTGCACATATGCAGAACAAGAAGAGTACAATATAAATGAAATATTTTGCCTTCAAAAATTAAGAGAAAAAGCCATGCTAGATCTCAAACAGGTTCGTGTTCGTCTAGCAAAGATTACAATTTTTTTCAGATAACTACTGCTCGATTGAATTTATTCCTGGTACAGTTTGTTGATTTATATTCTAACTTTTTAATTATGAATTTGAGCAAATAAAATTTTTGTACCTTTAAATAAAACGATTTTGTTATATGCAGATGGTACTTAAAATATTAGTTTATGAATGTTCTCGGTCATCCGGCCGATTTGGTAATTCGGACAAGCCATGGAACGTAACTGTCCGAATTATCAAAGGACCACTGTATATTTATATATATATATATATATATATATATATATATATATATATATATATATATATATATATATATATATATATATATATATATATATATATATATATATATATATATATATATATATATATATATATATATATATATATATATATATATATATATATATATACATACACTCCTTATCACTTGAATAGCCCACTTGGAAAATCCGTAATAACTCTTCCATGGTTTTTCCGAGAATATTGGCATAAAAATCGTAAACACATTGTAGACCGCAATGAGCATCTACCTGGTTTTGAGATTTAATTTTCGAAAACTGTGGCAAAAAAAATGGGTAACGAAAAAAGGCATTTTTCAACGCGTCAATAGAATAGCCCAGGTGGCAAAAACAGCCGAAAAGAATAAAATAAAAACAAAATTTGCTATAATTTGCAGCATTCTGACGACCGGATAAAACAGCCAAATCCACGACCCCATTGAAGAAAATTCCTCCCCAGACCATGACTAATCCAACCGCTGCGTTACGTCGAGACAATACCAATTCTTCCTGTCGTAAATCGTAAAAATAATATCAAAAGCCATGGGGTCTGTCTAATTTAACCTTTTTTCGTCGCTAAATATGACTTTTTGCCATTTTCTAGTCCAAGTCATATGCTTCTCTGCGAATGCCAAGCGCGCTACCTTATGACGCTTCAGTTTCCTGCGTTTCATATTCGGAGATCCTTTATTAATTCGACGAACCATTCAAACACTTGCAGTAACTCCAATTTTTGCACGGATTTTGCTCACAGAGTCCTTCGAATTAGATGCTTCCCTCAAAATTCTTCGCCGTTCTTACTCTGTTGTCACTTTATTGACGCGTCCCACATAATTTTTACCATAATTATCCTTGTCCTTTAAAAAGTTTCTCACTGCTTTATTACTTCTGTTAATTCGCCTGGCAATTTCATTGTTATTTAAGTTTTCTCCCTTTAAAACCGAGATGGTAGTTTTTTCTTCGCAACTCAATGATTTTCCGCGTCCCATTTTGCACACTAACACGTTGATCTCTCTCAAAAAATGAATTTTAACATAGAAACAGTCCTCAAATTTAAAAACTTAAATAAATGCTAACTGGAGACTGATAAACTCGACACACAATATAGACAAAAACTAAGTGGGCTATTTATTCTATTGACGCGCTGAAAAATGCATTTTTTTCGTTACTCATTTTTCATTGCCCCAGTTTTCGAGAACTAAATCCCAATACCAGGTAGATGTTCATTACGGTCTACAATGTGTTTACGATTTTTATGCCAATATTCTCGGAAAAACAATGGAAGAGTTATTACGGATTTTCCATCTGGGCTATTCAAGTGATAAGGAGTGTATATATAAAACAAGGTCGGGTTAGTTACACCATTTATAACTCAAGAACGACTGAACCGATTTTTGTGATCTTGAATTCGTTGGATTTGTCTCTGTCCCGAATAGCAGAATAGCCATTCAAATATTGAAAAAACTCATAAAAGAAATAACTGTGAAGAAAATTTATTTTCTCATACATTTGGCATGAGAAAAGAAATTTAAATCTGTATACAACGCCATTGAGCTAGCTGTGCAGACATGAGGCGCGACTTTTCAGTGTTATATACAACTCCGTGAGCCAGAAGATCTTCCCTTTCACCACGAAGCCATAATGCAATCAGACTTTGGAATCAACCCACTGCAGATGAGCAAGAAATTGCACGAAAAGAGCGCCACGTAATAAAGTAATCCGTAAATATACTCTCCGTAAGCACTCCGTATAATGCATGGAAGCATTACATATCCGTACCCAGTTAATTTCCAGGGATAAGTCTCAGCGATAAGACTAAATTTAAATTCAGTGTTGTAGAAGCACTCTGCTTAAGGGGTTAGTCCACTGTTAAACTGCTCCAAATGAACTTTTTTTTAAACAGCTACCAAAAAAAAACTATTCAAGATATCGATTTGAAATTTTACATGCATCTTTATTGAAGTTAAGAGTTAACATTTTCATTGGAAAAAATTATTAGAAAACAAAATGGCGGCCGCCCCAATGGATCGCCCCAGCACCGTCGAAAAAAAAAAGAAGCAAATTGCGCCTCGTAAATTCCTGGACAAAATAAGCATCTGTGAACAAATTATCAAAAATATTTCATTAGTTTTGAGTATAAAGGACTGCACGGGCCTAAATTTAGAGCCCTAAAGCGATTAAAAAAAATGTGGTATACTTTTGAATCAAAAAAATTAATAAAAAAAATGTTTTTTTATCAAAAAAATGTTTCCCAGATCGTCAAAAATTTTTGTTTTGTTCTAAATTTAGGCCCGTGCAGTCCTTTATACTCAAAACTAATGAAACCTTTTTGGTAATTTGTTCTCATACGCTTATTTTGTCCAGGAATTTACGAGGCGCAATTTGCTTTTTTTTTCGGTGGTGCTGCGGCGATCCATTGGAGCGGCCGCCATTTTGTTTTCTAATAATTTTTTCTAATGAAAATGTTAGCTCTTAGCTTCAATAAAGATGTACGTAAAATTTCAAATCGATATCTTGAATAGTTTTTTGTTGGTAGCTGTTTAAAAAAAAAGTTCATTTGGAGCAGTTTAACAGTGGACTAACCCCTTAAAGCTCTATATTAAGTTTCAACAAACCTGTTAAGTGTTAACAATCCCAATAGTTAATAAATTTGAATTTGAATTTTGTCTTTAACATTTGATGTCCTAGGCTGGCAAGGTATATACAAGGGGAACTTTGAGCTTTCAACTTTAGAGCTTTATGAAAAGGAGCTTTTGGAAAGCCCAACATTGTATTCTTTCATTGGGCCTTTCCACACTTGTATTCTTGATGCACTCCTCAAACCGGTTTCCTGAGCAAGAGACAGAAGAATCAAGGGGAATCCTCTACAAAAAGTAGAGAATTCCCCTTGATTCTTCCGTCTCTTGCCCAGAAAACCGGTTTGAGGAGTGCATCAAGAATACAAGTGTGGAAAGGCCCATCTGCTGTAAACACAAAGCAGCGGCATTGTCGCAGCGGCACCGCAGGGGGACGCGTGAATGCCGCAGTTGAATTTGGTGAACCACAATGCAGCGACAATGTCGCTGTCAATGCAACCAAGGCACCAACCAAATTCATTTTTTTTTCTTTTGTATTGCTAAATCCTGTTGTATGAGGATTAGGTTGGCTTATCACAATACATATCAGCCATCGCTTGTCTATTCCACCAGACCATTCAACGTAATTCATATAGACTTAATTGAACCTAGTGATGATGCCAACCTATGGTTGGTATCACCACTAGCGGTGCGGCAAAATTAGAAATTTGGCAAATTCTGCCGCTGCCGATGGGTATGGCCCGACTTCTTGACAGTACGGCAAATGGCTCAATTGGCAATGAGAAACCGTTGAGCTTATCGTTCTGGTTAACAACGTGATAATCTTCGTCGTGCAAAAAGAAATGCTTTTTTATGTCACAAGGTGCTTCAAGGTAGCTGGTCGACTTGAGTGTAATCCATCCAGCAAATAGTGCAACAATACTGCAATACTACTATAAAGAGAAAATAGTGCAACAATACTGCGCAAATCATTTCGATTCATTTCAATAAAGCAATTGCCTTGTTGCTGCCACGTGAACTACATCCATTTCAATGTAATTAAAATACTTTTGATTTTGATTTTTGTACATTTTAAATTTAAGACTAATACAAAACGGCATGAGTATGGCGGTAAGAGAGATAAGGAACGAGTTGATACAATTGAAATGGTGCTCAATATTACAGGAGAAATTAAACAAGAGAACAATAAAACGTTCATCAATTTAAAAATAATGGAAAAAGTAATCCGATTTTAAGTCGATTCGGGAGCATCAGTTTCTATTATCTATATGGAATTTTTTGAAAAATTAGGCAGACCAACTATTCGCACTTGCTCTCGAGAGTTATTTGGGTTCGGTAAAGCCAAGATAAAAACTCTTGGTGAGTTTACTACGGACGCGCTAGCTAAGCACGGAGCCAGCCTTCCCCTGTCAGGCGCAGTTAACATTCCTACTCCAATCCAAACAATCAAATACTCGATCGACTCCAATATGATGCAAGTTGCTACGTGCAGGTGGCGTGCAACCCAGCCATGTAAGCTAACCAAAATCATGTGGGGATCGTACAATCTCGTGGCTACTAAGTACCTGCTCGAAGTAACGCGGACTGACTGCAAGCGGCTGGTCGGCATCATTACTGGCCACTGTCTTGTAGCAGCTCATGCCATGAAAATGGAACTCCTAACCAGCGACATCTGTAGGAAGTGTCAAGAGCCGGGAGTCTCAGAAACAATCCAGCACCTTCTGTGCCACTGCCCGGCACTGGGGAGAACCAGGCAGCGCTGCTTCGGTGAGCCCTGGCTGGTGGATCTCTCACATGTAGCGGAGCAGAGGCTGAAAGACATACTACAGTTCGCAAAAAAGTCCGGGGCCTTCGATGGCCGTTTGGATTAAACTTTCCTTCTCCGGGTCCATTTATCTGGTATCACTACGGACCAATGGGTCTATGTGTGGCCCTGTGCCAGCCAGCTAACCTAACCTAACCTTACTACGCAAATTGATGTGGGGGAAAAGTAAGAAACAGTCGACTCGTAGTGGCATGTATTTATGGAGGTCATAACCTGTTTGGAGCTGATTTATTGCAAGCGTTTGGATTTCAAATTCAACAAGTGTGTTGTGTTACCGAAACTGAGCTTAGAGACATTGAGCATTTGCTGGGAAAATATAAGGAAGTGTTTGATCCTGCGTTAGGGACTATTAAAAACTTTGAAGCAAATATTTGTTTAAAAGTGGATTCTAAGCCGAAATTTTTTAAAAGTCGCCCGATTCCGTTTGCACAAATGTCAGAATTCAAAGCTGAAGTTGATAGACTAGTGAGCGCTGGTATATTAAAACCAATAAAGTTCAGTGACTGGGCTTCGCCTATTGTTTTAGCAAGAAAGCCTAACGGTTCAGTTCGAATTTGCGGTGATTTCAAAGTGTCAGTGAATAAACAAATTGAAGTTGAACCATTCCCTTTGCCAACACGAGAAAGTTTATTATATACTGTGCGGTTCGGTAAATATTTCTCTAAATTAGATGTCAAAGACGCATATTTGCAAATGAAGCTTGATAAAGATGCAAAAAAAAACCTTGTCATAAACACTCCGTTAGGGCTTTTTCAGTACCAACGCTTACCGTATGGCATTGCTAGTGCACCAGCAATTTTTCAAAAATATGTGGAACAACTAATACAAGGTGTCGAAGGCTGTGCAAATTATTTAGACGATATAATTATTTGTGGAGAATCAATAGAAGAGCGTTTATATAGATTAGAAACCGTTTTAAAACTATTACAAATGGCCGGCATAAGGTGGAAAAGGGAAAAGTGTGAATTTTGGCAAAATTCAATAAACTATTTAGGACGTCAAATCAGTGCAAAGGGTATTCAGCCTGATAAATCTGGATTTGAAGCTGTGAGCAATTTACGCCAGACAAAAAATGTGAAGGAGGTTGAAGCTTTCATTGGTAAAGTAAATTATTACCATAATTTTATTCCGAATTTCTCTGAAATAGCAGCACCAGATAATTGGCTTCGCCGGGAAAACATTCCATTCAAGTGGGGACCTCAACAAGAGCATGCGTTCAAAAAGCTGAAAAGTTGCATCGTTAAAGCAACAACATTAGCACATTTTCAAGAACATTTAACTGTCGTACTCGCTACCGATGCTTCATCATATGGTATTGGAGCAGTTATTTCACATATGGATTCTAGTGGAAGAGAAAAGCCAATTGCGTTCGCTTCAAAAACCCTTAGCCGTCATCAATTAAACTACAGTCAGATCGAGAAAGAAGGGCTTGCAATTATATTTAGAGTTCAACGTTTTCACCAATATCTTTATGGTCGGAAGTTTATCTTAGTAACCGATCACAAACCATTAGTCAGCATTTTCAGTCCAGATAAACATTTACCAACAATGGCTACGCAGCGAATTCAAAGGTGGGCCATGATATTGATGGCTTACAACTTCGAAATTAAGTATCGACCTACAGCAGAGCACGGAAACGCTGATGCTTTATCTCGTTTGCCTTTGGCATCTGACAAACAATTTGATGAAGCAACCTGCTTAAATGTTGATATAGTCTGTACACCTATCAACGCCGATGTTACTAGAAAACATACAGCAGAGGATCGAATCCTTCAGGAAATCATCCAGTTGGTTCAAAATGGATGGCCAGAAAAACTAAAGGTGCAGAATAAGCTAATTACCTCATATTTTAATCGCAGGCATTCTTTGGTGTATGAGGACGGATTATTGTGTTTGCAGGCCGACACAACTCGCGTCGTTATTCCCGTCTCTCTTAGAGAGAATATCTTGAAGCTTCTTCATGAAGGCCATTGGGGAGTTGTAAAAATGAAGAAGCTAGCCCGTAATCATTGTTGGTGGGAAAATATTGACAGTGATATCGAAAAACTTGCCAGTGAATGTGAAATATGTGAAGTGGTAGGTTCGAGGCCTGTACAAGAATTTAATAGTTGGCCTGAACTAAATAAACCTTGGGAAAGAGTTCACATTGACTTTGCGGGACCATTTTGTGATTATATGTGGCTCATATGTGTGGATGCTTACTCTAAATTTCCATTCATACAACAGTTGAAAAGTACAACAACCGAACATACTGCTGTAGCGTTATCCAGTTTATTCGCATTGGAAGGTCTACCAGAAACGCTGGTAAGTGACAACGGGCCGCAGTTAACATCACGAGTCTTTAAGGAATTTTGCGGCCAAAATGGAAACAAACATGTTACAACTGCCGCTTTTCATCCTGCGTCCAATGGGCTAGCAGAACGCTTTGTTCGTAAATTCAAAGTATCCGTCCAAAAGAACCTCGAAGAAGGTACAAGCCTTAAGTCAGCAGTCAATAAGTGTCTAACTACATATCGCAAAATACCCAACTCAAAGGGAATAACCCCTGCAGAATTATTTCATGGACGCCCTTTCAGAACTGTGTTGACACAGATTGCTCAAAGCGCAGAGAAGAAAACATTTTGTGGTAAGACAAAGTTTGTAACTAACCAGCCTGTGTACTTCCAGAATTATGCTCGTGGGCCTAAATGGTTGAAAGGGAAAATCTATAAACGTCTGGGAAAAATGGTCTATATAGTGAAAAGCAGTGTGGGTTATTTTAAGCGTCACCAAAATCAGCTTAAATTTCGAGCTAAGAGTGAGCTAGAACCATCATCAATTGGAGAAGGGTATATGTCTCCAAAACCGATTATTGCAGTAAATCCATCAAAAGAGCCTCAACTTGAATCTCAACGCAGAGCCAGCTTCAACAAGGCTCATGATCAAAAGTCAGCAGGGATCGAGCTCCGTAGAAGTAATCGAAGCCGTACACCTGTAGTCCGATTCCAGTCCGAGGATTTCCGAAATTAAAATGTGGATAATGATATATATGTATTCTTTTGAAAATGAATTTAATTTAATATGGAACTCTTACACATACAGATGAATTTTACTTGCTGTAAAACTCCTGTATTAAAAACTAATTCTGTAAATAATATCTCAATAATACTTTGAATTACTACATCTATAATTGTTACATTTTATATATGCTTAGAGTTTAATAAAGTTAGTTGCTGTATAACCGTCATTCCGTCGTGTTGTTTTTTGACCGCTAACAAATATTTAGCATACTGAACTGAGTTAATTTTGATCTTAATAAAAAACTCAATTCAATTCAGCTTATAACTTAAAACAACATTTATTGATTTTGAGGCGGTACGAAGTTCGCCGGGTCATCTAGTATTATATATAATTATATATATTGTATATAATTATATATTATTATATGTAGTTACTATTCTACCGAATATTGCTAGTCAAACAGAAACAAAGGTTCAGAACAAAGGTTCAACCAATCATGAGTCTGGTTACGTGGCGAATTATATGTGCCTTGTAATGCAAAGCATATATGCATTCAAACGCAAATTCCGAACTGCCAGGAAAGTGGCATGCAGATTGGGCAATTTTTTGCTCAATTATTGTTATGAACTGTCCGTATGTAAAGTTGTGGTAAAATGAAATTCTGGAAACAACGTTTTCCAACGAAAGCTGCCTGATCGCAGATGTTTTTTTTTGCCTGTAAATTGACTGTATTCCGCTTGCCGTTTAGAGCTGTAAAGCTAAAATATAAATATTGCGAGCCAAGACTTCGATGTGCTGGGGCAGCTGGTTTGCGGTCACAACATACAAATTTGAAAAATCTTTTTTAAGGAAGGAGTTGACACCTTGCTTATTACCCATCATAACCCAGTTAAAGTCAAAATATCAAACAACTGGCGCCAAACATTTGATTGTACTTATATCTGTCGTTTTGTCAATGATAAGGACATTTTTTTTTCAATTGCTTGCCTATTTGCTCACACGATTCATTCTTTAAAATGAAATTGGTGACATCAGTAAACTTCGTTTTCCCACACTTCAACAATGTAGCAATTTCAGAATCTTGGGCAATAGTTTAATCAATAAAATCAATGGTGTGATAAACGTGAATGGTAAATTGTGTTCTAAAAAAGCAACTATTGTAAGCTCAGCCATTTTGAATGCTTTTGGATTTTTTAGTGAATTATTCAATTGCTGCTCGACTGTGAATTTCGGGAAGACTCGAATTTTGTGCGATTAATCTTTCCATTCCGCATTAAATGTGATATATGGTTGCTTTACAGTTTTTGGCAATGTTTATAAAAGGATATTTTCTTATATCTACCTTTTGAAGTAGAAGGTATAACCTTTGCTTGAGGCCAATCAAACTGTGTTAGCTAAATTTTCCGAAACTTTTGATATTGTCTTTGATTTCAATATAAATTTGTGTCGCTTTGCAATCGGATACTGAGCTAGAGTCGTCAGTATCCAACTCTATGCTAAACCTCGTATCATTAGTCGTACTGCCTTTCATATTTATCGCAGGTGTGAGCCCTTGAGTCCTATGCTGGTCCCATTCAATCAAATAACTGTAAAACTAAATTTTGAGCTAAATCTACCTTAAATTTCTATGATAAACCAGCCCTTCCGCTGCTTTGTTAGAATTAAGTATGGTCCAAAAAAATATAATTACCAGCGTGTTTGGTGATACTGTTGATGTCCACTCCATTTCTACTATATCAGTCAGTAAAAGTGTTCTTCTTAGAAATAGAGAGTTGACGCTGTAAAAGTTTAGGTCGAAATTGACTTTCTACGACATGAACTATCCAACAGTATCTGAAATTTGGTAAATGAAAAGTATTCCCAATGAAAAGGGAGTACTTTGTAAGCGAAGGTAGTACAGTAGTACGGCAAC
Organism: Nemotelus pantherinus; assembly: GCA_963978885.1. Lineage (NCBI taxonomy): Eukaryota > Metazoa > Arthropoda > Insecta > Diptera > Stratiomyidae > Nemotelus > Nemotelus pantherinus. The sequence goes on along the minus strand of OZ022265.1, from coordinate 79,059,143 downwards.
TAAAAACAGAGTACAAATACTCCGATCGGAGTACAACAACAGCACTGCTTGAGACTCTACTAATCCACTTGAGACTCTCCAGAGCAAAGCATTTGTAAGGACATTTCAGGTGACTTTCATAACACTCTCAGTTTGATATTGTAAAGCTTTTAGAAATGTTATGTAATGACAAGGTAAATTGATATCCATATGAGAAGAATTATAATCTTATATTAACCTTTTTTTGAAAATTGAGTATTTGGACTACGTGTTATTATTTCTCTCTTTCTAGTGACTCTTGTACGGAGAGTGCAATTTTTATAAAAAGACTTTTGATCTCACAATTACACCTTTACAAACTTACTTGTGTACACTTATAAGCATGTTAAAAGTCAAACAATAAGATCTTTGTTAGTCTCATTATAAAAATTGAAACATTTTTACAAGGCTAAAATAGCTCTCATAAATTACCCATTTTATACTAGTAGCACATTAATTAGCTACAAGGCTGATATTACTAGAACTATCCTCTCAGTTTTCCTCTTATAAGACTCTTGTAATATCTTATAAGATAAAAAATGTCACTTGGTTTCTTATTCCCAAATATATTTATTACCAATATATTCCTGTTATAGCACATAATCGCAATAACGATCAATAGATTTTTATCATACACTTTCAAATTGTTCTGTCACTCTTAAGCTTAGAAACCAACGCTTCAATTGTCATGCAAAAAACTGAGACTTACAAAAATTTTGACTCACAAAAATTTAATAATCTTTACCCATTTGGCGCCGGCGGCCATTTTAGTGATATATTAAATATACCTATTTTCCTGTCAACAAATAACTTTCGCAAAAATGAATTTTATGGAATGAATTTTAAACCTGTTCCAAATGTGAATATGATAATCTTTTTGAAATATTTAACCCGATGTGTGCGCTAGGCGCCTAAAATTAAATTGCGAAATTTTGAAAATTTTTGAGTTGCGATAACTTTTGACAAGATCATCAAATCATCATAACTGAGAGGACATATTATCGTTACTAAGTTGTAGACTTATGTAGTTTTTTATGAACGGCCTGGCAACCCTGCAGCTACGGCAGGCATTTAAAGTGAAATCCTTCAAACCATCGTCTCTCCTGAAAAATTTTCGTCTTTTTCAATGAAAACCAACTTATATAGAAATATTGTGCTTGTTTATACAACCAAAGTAAAACTTTTGAAATTTCGCATAGGACAAAAACGGTAACCCTTCTGCAATTTACCAATATTTTAAGCATCACAAACTTCTGTTCACGAGAACTCACGACCCAATTATCAGATACATCTGAAATTCACAGAATGTATTGGTATTAAAAGACCAGATCAGATGGAAACGAATTGAAAATGCAGGTAGCTCTGTGCCAGTAGTGCCATCTTGAAAAACTTCTTAGAAAAAAAACTGCTTTTTGCTCTATGAATTCTGATTCAGTTACCAGATTTTCATGAAATCAACATAGTGGCTGAACCTTACTTTAATCCGTGTTTGGTAGAAACTTGTTTGAAAAATTCGGTTGGTGCTGCCAGCTATGGTAGCTTTGGTGTCTTGGGCTATGAAAATTTGCCCAGGAAAATAAAGCTTTTTGCCTTAAAACTTCCACTGCAGTCATGAAATCAAAACAAATTTATACGATAAATGGAATTTATTATAGGAATTATTTAGAAGAAATCTAGTCAAAAACCATGATAGGGTTGGCAGCTATTGTTGGTTTTGTATTTATTTGCAATAAAATAAAATTTTCAAATGGTAATGATCTTGTTGTGACAATAAACAACAGATATTAAGTTTTCGAAAATTAAAAAACTTTTCGGGTGGTAACCCTGCATTTCTTTATACCCTTATAACTTCCAATGTAGTCATCGGCTCGAAACGAAATTTGCAGGGTAGGTTGATTTTAATGTGAGGCAGGTGTTTTATATTTTGGGCTTTGTAGCTAGCGAACGGTTGCCAGTACGAGGTGGTTTTCTATTTTCGTATCAACTAATGTTTACATTAAGTAATCATATCGCCATAAGCAATATTTACATTTTCTAAGTCCTAGAAATCTTTCGGTACCAAACATCTTGCATTTTTTGATCCCAAACATTTTTCTATCCCTGTTACTTTCGACGAAATCATCGGATAAAATCAAGATTGATAGAGTAATTAGATTTTGATGTGAGGCAGTTGTGGGAGACTTTTAGTTCTAGTGCTGGTAAAGTGTTGCAAGCACTGAGCATCTTCTTTGTTTATATTATGTAAAGCTGCTTTCAAAGTTTTGTAGTGTTTGACTTTCCTAAATCTAGAAATTCATGCAAGTGGTATCCCTGATATCCTTTTCATCTATGAGCTTAAATGCATTGTTGAGATCAAAGTGGCTTTACCCTTGAAACAGGTTGGAGCAGGTGTAGTAGAATCAGTGTGGCTAGATATTTGGGAGAAAATATAGCCCAATTTCAAATTTTCATAGCCCTAAATAGCGAAGATTTTTTATTTGTAGCCCGAAAACTGCCACACTAAATAAATGTTTTTATAACTAAATCGATTCATTCAAGTTGATTAAATTATAATATTTATATCCGTAAAATTCACACCAAGTAACATAAATGCTCTAATTGTAGCACAGAAGTCGTTTGAAACAGTTAAAATTTCCGATACTTTATACAGATAAAATTTTATTCAACGTATTTGAAAAGAGAAAGCAAGAAAAATGTGAATAAATTACAGGAACTGTGTGAACATTTTAGAAAAGTCCACTTGTTTTTCCAATGATTTTTTTAAAAATGTCCACACAAAAAATAAGTCTGCGGAAATAACATGCACATTTGGGTGGCACAAAAATTCAATTAGTATAAGAAATTGTCTTGAGTCAAATATTTATATTTTATCCGATTTCATATATTCAAAACTATGAACGCAAATTTTGAAATAAATTATTTTTCCGGTTAGACAATCAGCTGTTAATTGATTTGTGATCATGGTTCCTTTTTTGTCTATAAATCAGCATGGACAACGTATATCGTCTCTAAAGCTTATCAAAGCAGAGAACAATTGATACGGGAAAGTCGATCGTTTTGCGGAATAAGCCTCCCAACGCAAAATCAAAGTGGAATTGTTTTTGCGGGATGATTAAAATTGAAAAACTTTATTGAAATTTTTTTTGGTTGAAAATGTGGTTTCTAAAAAAACCCACCTTTTATTTTTATCGAAGGTTAATGCAAATTATGTTCATTTATTACTATCGCATCTTGACTATTTATTACAAGCAAATAAAACACAAAGTATAGGCTTTTCACGTGAATTTTTTACGAATGTATAATTTTTTTCAGAACGGCATGTTCAGTTTAAAGATTTAAAATAATTAAATATAGAAATCTGCCTATTTGCGCTCGTAAGATGTACCTGCTCCATTAAAACTTCGCAATCATTTAATGTTTTGCAAAACTTCCGTATTTTGTTGACTATAATGGTGATCATGGAATTAGTATTCTGCTGACGAAATTCATTTTCTGTTTCAGAATACTACGAATTGAATTCACTATCGGAATTAATAAAAGCTGATATGGCTTCTTCAGTTGAAACCCCTTCAAAAAGACATCTTCCCAATATTTCGGGAGGTACTCGTTTGTGGTCGTTAATTGATCGACTCCTGCCAAATTTTGAATATCTGCTAGAGTATTTGAGTTTTAATTACTTTGAATTTGAATTCTCATCACTTTGAATTTGAACTCTCAACACGATTCCGCTTTTAACCCTCAGATTTCGAGGCAACCATCATTTCCAAAAACACTTTTGTAACTGTAAGTGGAGACACTTTATTCCCAACAGATCGTAACCAGCAGAGAGTTTCAAATATAGAAGCTAATTTTGCTGGGTCCGAAGTACACTCAGTATTTTCTAGAGCAAACAATATAAGGTGCATCATATATATGCGGTAATTTAGTTTATTGTTTGGTATAATCCCCTGGTCTGAGGGCTGTAAATGAGAAGTGCTAATAGGTGGAAAAATCGCAGCTTGATGTCTTCCACATTATCACTGCTACCGCATCTAGCTTTATCAAAAAAGATGGTGATGTTTCGATTTGTACCGAGTGAATATTGATACCCTTTTTAAATCACAAAGCTCTAATTTTGTAGCGATTTGACGGACTAAAGTTTAAGTATCATTAATTTTAATTTTGTCTTTTAACGATGTTTAGTTAGAACTACCATATGATAGACAGCACTTAAATGATCATTTATAACAAATAATCATTTAGGCAGCGCAGTATGTCTACTATTTATACAATGAAAAGAAAAGAGCAATACAGTTCACACATTCGACTATTTTTCCATAATTCGCCGGTCTCCGGTACGTGACGAAATAGGATGCAGCCCTGAACAGCGACCGCCCATTGTCGTAATCTTGTTTCCTTGATTCATGCTTTAGACCAACCAGGGACAACTCGGCCAGGTTGGAGAGAAAGGGAGCACCAATTGCCACCAACCTTCTCCTTGCCAACGCCGGGGACTGACACAAGAGGTGAAGGACAGACTCCTCCTCATTCTCAGAGCCACAACTCCGACAGAAATCGTTAAACTGCACTCCCAGTCGTTGTGCATGTCGTCCTACGAGGCAGTGGCCCGTAAGAACTCCCACAGTGCAGCGTAGAGCGCTTCGAGTTAAGCCTAAAAGCTGCCTGGTGCGATGCGCATCGATGGATACCCAGGACTGCCTTGCTATTTCACAGGATGATTCATCTGCCCAGGACCTCCATTTCGTTAATGGTTGATAAGACCTTTTATAATAGTTGATTAGTGTAAACCAATTCCAGGCGGATTTGGGAGATTTTATTCCTAAACCACTAGCTAGACCTGAATTTGATTTTCGGGTGCATAGTTACATATTTCTCCTTTTTGTAGTTTTAGTATGTTAACAATTCTGAATTACAAATAAATTAGATGATATTTATATGGATACTTTTTCAATTGTTATTATTAGAACATTAACTGAATAGATCTGCTTTACTAACCTATACAGAACTAAACTGAACTAGATACTCACATGAGAAGTCTTCGTTTGCTAGTGATTGTGAATAGAGACTCCTTAGAATCCAGAATGCAATTTACTTGCGCCTCTTATCAGGAGGAGATTTCAGACTAGTGGCAGGTTTGGACTGTGAAATTTCACTATCACTCAATTGAACAAACCTTGTACGTGATTTTTGCGATCTGTGTGGTCAGATATTTGGGAGAAAATATCGCCCAATTTCAAATTTTCATAGCCCAAAATAGCGATTATTTTTTATTTGTAACCCAAAAACCACCCCACCAGATATGTGTCTTAATAACTAAATCAATTCATTTAAGCTGATTAAATTGTAATATTCTTATCCGTAAAATTCATACCAAGCAACATAAATGATCTAATTTTAGCACAGCAGTCGTTTGAAACAGTAAAAATTTTCGATTCTTTATGCAGATAAAATTTTATTGATAACATATTTGAAAAAGGAAAGCAGGAAAAATGTGAATAAATTACAGGAACTGGGTGAACATTTTAGAAAAGTCCGTGAAAAAAAGTGTAGAGGTGCACTTATTTTTTGTGGAACTTTTTTAAAATTTCCACACAGAAAATATAAGACTGCAAAACAACTTGCGAATTTGAGTGCCACGAAAATTCAACTAGTATAAGAAACAGTCTTAATGGCTAGAATGGTTGAATGTTTTATTTAAAATGAGTCAAATATTCATATTTTATCCGATTTCATACATTCAAAATTATGAACGCAAGTTTTGAAATAAATAATTTTTTCGGTTAGATGATGAGCTGTTTACATTGTGTTTAGGCGTTTAAATACTCGTACTATCAAAAGAAAACATACGTCAAACAATTCCACTTGCGGGCCTTTTATATCAATGTTGTGGCCTCCAAGCGACGTTTCCAAAAAAAAATTGAACTTTGAAGTGTGCTTTGAAATAAAATGCATAATTTTTCTGACCTTGAAATGGATACGATGTATCATGTTTATATATGCATGTATATATTTTATGAACACAGTGAAACCTTGAAATCGGACCACGTCAGCGTCGCAAATTAAATGGTACCATTTCTCAGGTGGTCCGATTTTAAAGGTTTAAAAAGGAACGTTGAAGACATTTCTTCTTATCTTTATTTTAATCAAAGGTTCCTGCAAATTATATGCACATACATATTTATGCATCTTGAATATTTCTTACAGAAAAATAAAATGCAAAATATAAGCTTTTCACGTGAATGTTTTACAAATGTTTGGTTTTTCACAGACACGCATGTTCAGTTTAAAGATTTAAAATAATTAGATATAGAAATTTGCCTCTGCGCTCGTAAGATGTACATGCTCCATTAGAACTGCGCAATCATTTAGTGTTTGCAAATCTTTAGACATGTTCCATTAGGGATCCTAAGATTTAATGGCCCGTATTTGCGTTATTATGGTGATTACAGAATAAGTTTTCTGCTGAAGAACTTCATTTTCTGCTTTGGAATACTACGATTTGAATTCTCTATCGCTATTAAAAAAAGCTGCTATGGCTTCTTCGATTGAAACCCCTTCAAAAAAGACATCTTCCCAATCTTCCGCGAAAGATTCATTTGTGGTCGCAAATTGATCGACTCTTGCCAAATATTGAATGTCTGCTGGAACATTTGAGTTCTAATCACTTTGAATTTGAATTTGAAATATCGTCACGATTCCGCTTTTGATTTCGAGGCAACGCACATTTCCAAAAATACTTTTTAATTGTAAGTGGAGATACTTTATTCCAAACAGATCATAGCCAACAGAGAGCTTCAAATATAGAAGCTAATTTTGTTGGGTCTGAATTACGCTCAGTATTTTCCAGAGCACACAATATAAGGTTCATCATATATGTGCGGTAATTTAGTTCTATGTTTGGTATAATCCCCTGATCTAAGGTGGAAAAAAATCGGAGCTTGATGCCTTCTAGATTATCACTGCGATCACTTCTAGCTTTATCAAAAAAGATGGTGATGTTTCGGTTTTATGTTTGCATTTCAATATCACGTGTGTGCATCCATTCTTTCAAAATAGCACCTGCCATCCATGATTTTGTTTTAGCTCGCCAAGTTATGCCCAAACTTCGCTTAATGACAATTATTTCGATCGATCTTGGTCTTTTGGCTTTTGTTGTGATCAGCAAATCTTTCTTTTCGCCACTTACACAGCACTACAGCTGTAGCATGTTGTTTTGAAGGTTTTCCATTTGTACATCTTTACTATTTGAGGCATAGTGATTTTTGTGGTTTTGCTCTAAAAAAAACAATTCTGTCTCATTCAGATGAGATATTTGAAGCATCAGAGCCATCACAAAGCACTCTTAGCTGCGACTGAAATTCCGGAACTGTGTCTAAATTAACATCAGCTCCTTCCCCACAAAGTATACCGTAGTGAATATTGTAGTCCTTTTTAACGGATTCTAGCAATCCTATTGTTACCTTGAAATCACAAAGCTTTAATTTTGCAACGATTTGACGGGCTTTACTGTGAAGTATCAGGCCGGATATTGGCAAATTTTCGGAGCGTGCCCTAAAGAACCATTGATACAAATGAACTGTTTTTCGGATGACTGTATTATTTCTAACTTTTTGCCAACTATTAGTTCGCTGTATTTTGCACTCATACTAGATTTTTTTCAGTTCTTTTGACGTAGTCTGAGCAAACATTGATATACTTACATCATAATAATCAAATAAACTGCATTCATAGCTGCTAACAAAGGGTCAAATATACAATAATGCTTAAATAAATCAATATTTTATTATTATCAGAATACCACTGAAAGTGAAGCCGACTGTAACGTACCAAATTCTACCCATCAAATGATTTTTCAGCAGAAAGTCATGCAGAAATTATACGAAAAATTATCTTTGACCTTGAACAGTTGATATTTTTCTGGAAAACTAATTTCCAGAAAAAACAAATTTTCCAATTCTAGAGATTGGCCGATTACAGAGTGAATTTTCTTCAAGAAAATGTATCTGGGGTGATGTTATAGTTCACTTGTTCAGGTGGTTCGATCATACAGTGTCCCGATGAATAGGTTTTACTGTATAGCCCAAATATAGTTTTTCATAAAAATATATAGCCCGAAAGCCGCCAACCCGCAAAATCAAAAAACGTCCCGCCAATTCAAATTTTAGATAGCCCAATTGGCGGGAAACAGCCCAATCTACCCACACTGTTCGCGATCCAAAACTTTGCAAAAGGATTAGTTGCTTATACACTTGTGCTAAGACTAGACATTCATTTCAAGCTGTTTCTGCTTTTTCATACAGAAATTATTTTTGCGGACAAGTATGATAAACTGTGACATTGACGGTGGACGTAACTGGCAAGCGATCGGAAAACTGAATGTGCCACTGTTCGATAACTGCAACTGATAAGTACATAGAGTATCTAATAATTAAGCGTTTCTTCTGAAACTTTTCAGTATTTTCTTCTCTGCACAAAATTTTCCATCTGTAATCCCGGATAAAATGTGGACTGGTTTTTCGAAATGATGCTGAAGTACAAAATACTTACTGTTGTAATATGTAGCAGTAACTTTGCTTGTTTGCCTACACGTTGGTTCGCTTTAGAATTCCTGTACTTATCTGCTTTGGCGAGCCTGTCGCCGCTTATGCAGATTTAACAGAAGTTTTTTCTTTTCTAAGAGCCGAACCAACAATGACTTCGCTTTGGCGAACTTGTCGCCGCTTATGCTAAGTCTTTAAAGATTAAGCAATTCGCTACTAACTTTGAAAAAAAGGAAAACAACTCCTTTCTCAAACTTGGGTGCCGCTTGTTATTTGGCTTCCCAATACTCAATAATCTTTATTGATTCCAATCCTGAGCTTTTATAGCAATAGTATTACAGTTAAGTTTTTCAAAAAAATCTGCGCGAATCAAAAATAATTACCTAGTTCCAGGTATTTACCACCGCGTGCAATTAGGGCGCTCTAGTCGCCATCTATGTGATATTTGACATTTCGACCAGTGTCGAAACGTCAAGTGTCAAGTGTACACAACACCCTCTCTCTTTGGGAAAAAAAAATTTTCTTTTGTGTAAAAAGAAAATTTTTTGAATTTTAATTTTTGATTCGCACATTACAATTTCATATAATTTTGAGGTTTTTATTAATTTTGTTCTGACTTAATTCTATTCAATTCATTTTTCGTTAATCGAAATTTTATATACATTACAATTTCATATAACTTGATGCTATTCTTAATTTTGTTCTGACTCAATTCTATTTAATTCGTGATTTCATATATATATGTTTCTTTTCTTGATGTTTTCTTTCGTTTAATTTTAACTTATGGTGTACATATTGTTTGACTCTATTTTTTTTTTGTTTGTGGAAATATCTATTTGTAAGTTTATAGTTTATTACATTATGATTCTTGTCTGTGGCTTGTATAATTTTAACAAATTATTGTGATATCTTTTACATTTGTTGTTTATTAAGATATCTGAATTTACGCCATCTCTGAATTTAATTTCGTATGGTCCGTGGTATGTGTTTTGTAATTTCTTTCTATTCATATTTCGTACTAGTACTAAATCTCCTACTTTCAAGTTTGATGGTTTTGCAAAATTGTCTAATTTAAGTTTTCTTTCGTGTTTTACTCTATCAATTATTTTTCGTGCTAGACTGATACTATTTTTTAACCTGAGTTTTAGTTCATTAGCATAATTATCTATATTGTTTATTGGTTCATCTTTTTCTATTATGTCTTTAGGTAGATGAGGTAATCTGCCATATACTAGTTCGTATGGAGAATATTGTGTATCTACATGGGGGCTAGTGTTGTATGCAAAAGTATAGTAAGGTACCCATTTATCCCATTCGTAATCATTGGTAAAGTTCAATAAATATTCGTTTAATACTCTGTGATTACGTTCCACTGTCCCGAGTGTTTCATGGTGATAGGGTGTCGAGAATACTTGTTCTATTTTTAACATACTACAAATGTTTGCCATTAGCTCATTGGTGAATTCAGTTCCATTATCTGACTTCAGTTTTTTGAAAAGGCCGTGTTTTAATATTAATTGTTCAACCATTGTTTTCGCGATAGTTTTAGCGTCTTTTGATTCTATTGGGTAGGCAATAACATATTTTGACAATTCGCACTGCATTGTTAGTATATATCTAAAATTGTTGCTCAACCTAAGTGGCCCTACTGTGTCTATGACGATTGTTTCGAATGTGTTAGCAGGTGTGTCTGTTATAATTTGGTTTTCTTTTATATGTTTTGTCTGTTTATTTTTAGCACAAGTTTCACAATTGTTAATAAAGGTTTTTATCATTTTGTTCATATTTTTCCATATGTATTTCTGTTTGAGTTTTAATATCGTTTTTCTCACACCTAAATGTCCTCCTATGGGTGTTGTATGGTAATCATTTATCAATTTAAATTGTATTATTTTATCTGTTATTCTTTTGGGGGGTTTGTATATTATAATTTTTAGAGTTTTTTTGCCTTTTGATTGAGTACACTGTTGTAATTTATTGAATATGTCTTTGAATTCGTTTTTCCCTATTATGGTAAATATTTCATCAGTTTCTTTTAAGTATATCATTGTTATATTTCTCCTTGTCACTATTGACGTCAGCTTCTCCAGTAACGAAACTAATTCCGATGGATTATCACTGCATTCAATTTTAACTTGGTTATTTTCAATGTTTATCTTTGTATTTTTCCCCGTTTCAAATTTTAGGTTTATTAAATTTTTTATGTCAGCCATCAATTCGCTGTTCCATATATACGTTTCATTTAACTTTGTGTTTTGGTTTGGTTCATGTGCTTCTATCGTTGGTGTGTTGTACTTCTCTCTGGTCATGTTTCTTGTGACTGCTAATATATTTTTGTTCTTAACGTTATGGTCTTGTTTTGGGATCATTTCTTTTAATGTATCTGAGCTTAACTTGATGCGTGATAGTGCATCCGCATTGACATTCATTTTTCCTTTTCGGTATATTATGTCGAAGTCATAATCACATAAATCGACTCTTATGCGTGTCATTTTTGATGATGGGTTTTTGTGTGTGAATAACGATATCAGTGGTCTATGGTCAGTGACCACCGTAAATTTATTTCCAAAAAGATATGGTTTGAAGAAGTTTATTGCCCAATGAATCGCCAGCAATTCTTTTTCGATTGTAGATTTGTTTACTTCATGTTTGACGAGAGTTCTACTCGCGTAAGTTATGGGTAAGTCCTGTCCTATGTCACCTTGTGACAGTACTGCGCCTAATGCATAGTCTGATGCATCCGTTGTGACTATGAATGGTTTGCTAAAGTCCGGGTATTGTAGAATTGGTGCATTCATTAGTTTGCTTTTAAGCAATTCGAATGTTGTTTGGCATTGCTGTGTCCACTTGAATTCAACTTTCTTTTTTAGTAGATCGTTTAGACATTTCGTTATTTTAGCAAAGTCGGGGATGAATCGACGGTAATAATTGGCGAATGCGACGAATCTTCTGACTTCGTCTGGATTTGTTGGTACTGGGTACTTTTTGATTGTATCTAGTTTTCCGGGGTCAGTGCGAACTCCATCCTTGGTTATCAGATGTCCCAAGTAAACCACTTCGCTTCTCAGGAAATTGCATTTTTTAGGGTTCAACTTAAGATTGTATTTTTTCAATCTTTCAAGTACTCGTACTAAATTTGCATTATGGTGTGCTAAACTGCAGCCAAAAACAATTATATCATCTACATATAGAAAAGCTGCTGAGTCCAGTCCACTTAGAGCTATGGTTAGCATGCGTTGAAAGCTGTTTGAAGAAATTGTCAAACCGAATGGTAGTCGTTTAAATTGATAATGCCCTTTGTTCGTTGAGAAGGCTGTCAATGGTCGTGACTCTTTCGTAAGCTCTATTTGATGGAATGAACTTGTCATGTCTAAAGTAGAGAAATATTTAGCTCTCCCCAGACTATCTAGAACATCTTCTAGTCTTGTTAGAGGGAATTTATCGTTGACTATTTTCTTATTTAGTGCTCTAAAATCAACCACTAGTCTCCATTTATTTGCGCCTTGTTCACTTTTCTTCGGTGTTAGAAGTAATGGTGAGTTATAGGGGCTGGTTGAATTTTCGATGACCTTGCTGTCTAACAATTCCTGTACTTGTTTATTTATCTCGTTAATATGTGTATGAGGTAACCTGTAGTTCTTTATGTATGTCGGTGTGGTATCTGTAACTTGTATTTTTTGAGTGTAGAAGTTGTTTGTGGATAAAGCTTCACCTTCTAAGTGGAATATATGCTGGTATGTTTTAAGAATTTCTAGTAGAGACTTCTGGTCTTTCGCATTCAGATGATTTATTTTAAAATGTTTTAATATGTCTTTAAATCTTTGTTCGTCTCTGATGTTTCGAGCTACTGATTTACTTGTCTCATAAGTTTTGAAGTTTCTTAACGGTTCGGTTTCAATTTTAAAATTTTCGAGTATTACCTCTTCTTCATTTGTGTTTAATATCTTAATGTGTTTTACGCCTTTTACTGGGATTATTGAACTGGCTATATAGACTCCTGGTTTAATTTCTTTGTTAGTGGTTACACTATCTTCCTCTATGTTAATGTCGATGGGACATACGTATTCACACCTTGGTGGTACTGTAATCCTCTGTTTTCTTGTAGCAATAGGTATAGTGTGGTCCTCATAATTTATATTTATTGTTATTGTGTATGTTTCATAGTTTATTCTTGCTAATTTTTGGGTAAGAGAATCCCTTCCTAATATTCTGTCCGTAAGAATAGGAAAATCAGATTCCACTATTTGAAATGGAAAATTGATGTTATTTCCATCAATACTCAAATTTAAATTAGTCGTTCCAATCGACTGTATTTGTTCATCGGTTATTCCGGAGAATTTACATCTTTTGTCTTCATTTATGATTTGATCATCCGGAATCGCACTTGCTTTACATAGTGACACATCTGCTCCAGTGTCAACCAATAATTTTAAATATTTTCTATTATCCTTGCAGTAAATCGAGACGTAATTCTCGAGCTGTCTGTTAAGTAATAATATTTTTTCTGTCTTGGTCCCGGGGTCAACTTTTATTGTTCGTTGTCGCTGGCCTCCGGGCTCGTCGCGTTTCCCTGGACTATATTTATTCGTTGTCTCCTCTCATTGAAATTTCTGTTATTAGTTCTGCTGTTATCATAGTTTCTGTGATTTCGATAATTTACTTCATTACCCCTTGAGCTGTGATTGTTTCTATTATTATTGTTATTTCTATAGTTATTATTTCTATTAGTATTATTTTGATTCCACACGTTATTTCTATTATTATAAGTATTTCTGTTATTTCTGTAACTATTCGAATTGTTCATTTCACTTGATCTTGAATTGTAATTGTCTCTATAATTTCTATTCTGGTTGGTGCCGTAATTTCTATTATTGTTATAGCCATGAGACGTGTTATTATTATTAAAAGTTTTTCTGCTGTTATGGTTATATTGTTGATTATAATTCGATCTTCTATTAATATACATTATATTTTCCGGTGTTCTATTACTTGTTTCAAATTCAGTTGCGATCTGTATCGCTTCTATAAATGTCTTAGGTTGCGCAGCAAAAATAGTAGGCTTAAGGGCTTCATTTAATCCATTCTTAAAAATTGTAAGCGCGTAAGAATCATTAGACTTTACTATCACTGCCTTTTCTTGTGCAGTTGTATTTTGTCCTAGGCTATTTATTTGGATGTCACTCAATTCACTAATGAGCTCAGACAATTTTTCTCCATATTTTTCTACAGTTCCGCGTTGTTGTAGCTGAGCCAATTGCGTGTGTATTTGCTGTAATGTTTTCTTACTTTTGTACCTATTTTTTAAGTGTTTTTCTAGCGCTGAATAATTGTTTATTTCTAATGTACTTAGTTGTACCTTCACGCTTGCTCCTAACTTTACATTTTTGACGAAATTCAATAAATTTAATTTTCCTTCTTCATTCAAACTTTCATTTAGTAACCCAACTATGGTTAAAAATGCATCCACCTCTTTTGGGTTTCCATTGAAAGTTGGTATTGATTTTAAAGCTATTTCTATATTGAAAGTTCCCATTTTATTTTCTACTGCTTGCTCTAATTTTTCCTCTAACAACTCTTTTGCTACAATATATTTATCTAAGAATGTTTTTCGCAATTCTGAACTATCTTCTGTATCTAGTACTCTTTTCTTCAAATCTTCGATATCACTTAATTTTTCTATTATGGTATCGCTTTTGTATACCCTTCCCGGAGTTTTTTTTAAATTTATTATAATTTTCGAAATGGCATTTATCTGCTCTTCCATTTATAAAAATAATATCCATACCATGGACCATAGGTTTTTGTTTCAAAAAAAATTTTTTTTTTTGTATTCTAATAAAAATATATTGTTTTTTGTTTAGTTTCCATTTATTATTATTATTTTTTTTTTTTTTAACTATAGTTTACAAAAATATTTCATTTTATTCAATTCATTATTCATTCTACTGTATTTGAATTTACATTGTAAAATGTATGTAAATTTTTGTTTTTACATTTATGTTTGCTTATATTTGTTTTTTTCCAATTCGTTGGTTATGTTTTCTATCTGTTGGAACAACTCTCCTTGCCGTTCCCAGGGTGGTGGATTTTCTTCATCTGTTGCTGCCCTCCTGAGTGCCGCTCGGAGCCTCCTCAAATACACTATCCTTCCTCCGCGTTTTTTAGTCTTTCTTCGGGTGTCCTGATATGGTATTTCTGTCCGTTTTAGTTCGTCCTTCCGCGCTTGGATGATCCGCGGGTCCTCCCGTGGTTGAGGTCCTCCTTCTTTGGGAAGGTTGGACTCTAAATTTCCTTGGTCCGCCGTTGGCACGGTCGCCATGTAATATGTAGCAGTAACTTTGCTTGTTTGCCTACACGTTGGTTCGCTTTAGAATTCCTGTACTTATCTGCTTTGGCGAGCCTGTCGCCGCTTATGCAGATTTAACAGAAGTTTTTTCTTTTCTAAGAGCCGAACCAACAATGACTTCGCTTTGGCGAACTTGTCGCCGCTTATGCTAAGTCTTTAAAGATTAAGCAATTCGCTACTAACTTTGAAAAAAAGGAAAACAACTCCTTTCTCAAACTTGGGTGCCGCTTGTTATTTGGCTTCCCAATACTCAATAATCTTTATTGATTCCAATCCTGAGCTTTTATAGCAATAGTATTACAGTTAAGTTTTTCAAAAAAATCTGCGCGAATCAAAAATAATTACCTAGTTCCAGGTATTTACCACCGCGTGCAATTAGGGCGCTCTAGTCGCCATCTATGTGATATTTGACATTTCGACCAGTGTCGAAACGTCAAGTGTCAAGTGTACACAACACTGTCTACTTTTGTCTTTTCAGAAAGCATTCTACTTTTCACATTCATTATGATCAAAAACATCATACTAATATGTAAAATCAAAAGTAAAAAATAAGAACAAAGCATTTATTTTTTCACCAATACTCGTCTGATAGAATACTTGAGGGACTATTCACACAAATTACATGTTTTCAACAAGTAAGGGTCACAATCACTTGATTTCACGACTATCACGATTGCGAAATTGCTTATGCACGACGGAGGTATTTGGCATTTTCACTATTTACGAAGAATCAATTTTCCAAGCCATGCCTACAGAACACTTAAAGTACCACCGCACTAGGAACTTAAACCTCAAAGCAATGACACACAATAGTCAACGCCTGGAAGTTAGCCAAGCGAAACTTTCCATACTTTCAATGGCTGTTCAAGTGCCAGACTTTCAAGCAAATTTTAACAGCAAGAAATCCTCTTTCTCTCTGCTGACCTAGAAAAAACACCACCGCACCTCTTAGTCATGGTTGACATCCCACCTCATCTTAAATATTAAGTTTGAAATTGAATTTCGCGTTCTAGCCGACTTGCTACAATGGAATGCATGTGCCCACTCCCAATCATAAGCACAAGCACTTACAACCAATGTCAAAATATTGAAGCAGGCCTCAACTACTAGAGACGAAATGAACAATTAAATTTATGACGATTGAATGGTTAAAAGGACCTTTGTAATTTTACAAAGTGAAAAAGGTCCTTTTCTCAGCAAATGGTAAGCAGAGTTGAGAACGCTGGAAAAGAGAACTAAGGATTATAAAAAAGCGAAATAAAAAGTACTAGCTTTACTCAGAACCGATAAAAGGGTTTTTGTCTAGGTGCACGGTAGTTGTAGCGGTATTCTGAAAAATTCAATTTCGGCAGCTATTGTTTTTTTCAATGTATCTGAAAGCTCGCAAGGGGTATATTTGGAGTCTTCTCCGATATGATGGATTTCAGAATAAGCAATAGTCTCCATGATCTTAAAATTTTGTTTGAAGTGAAAGTTCGTGCAGAGTTATATGATGAACAAGACGGAAAAAAGTCCACCAGTTGAATTAATAGACTGGAAACTTGGCAATATTTGAGCGTGAGCTTGAAGAGTTTTACCTAATTTTGTATTCAATATTAAAACATTCCCACATTATTGAGCGCTTAATCAAAATTTCAACATATTCGTCCTCTCCAAGTAAATTGCTCATCCAAGAGAAAAGAATTAATCATTGTCATTTTCAATTTATTTCGCATTCCTCCAAAACTTTCGTTAGGGAACATCAAGTGCGATTTCCTTTTCCTGTGCTCAAGTGACCTCAAACTTCGAGCCACTGTATCATTAACCAATAATCAATAAAGTTAAAATAAAACGCTGCAGTAAAGAGACGTAAAACTCATGTCAAGTTCGGTGATTTTTTCTACAAACTTTCAGCATATAACGGCTCTAGTTCGAATAGCGAATAAGTCTCAATTTTCCGAAAAGGAAAAGTTTCTCGATTGACTTTCTTTGAGATCAAAATAAATGGGCTTGAGTTCTATTGGGAATTGAATTAAGGAGCTGGATTGATTTTAGGGAAAGTGGTTTGTGGTTTGGTGTGAAGTTTGCGCATGTATTGTATGTATTAAATTGAAATAACTAAAGCGTTCTGTTTTCAAAATAAAACTGCTAGCGTTCAGAGCTAGATTGTTTATGATGCTGACTCAACAGTTATTTCAATATCCCGGTTTCAGAAGCTGAATGTAATTTTATCAAGAATCCAGGAAACATTAATTTTTTGACCTGGCTGTCCTGATCTGAAATTATTGAAAGTGTTTAACAAATTCGAAGTCACTTGGAACTCCCCAAATTAATTTAAAACGCTCGCGGCAAGCATATTTTGTAGTGATGGTCAGCCAATATTGGCACTACAATTGATAATTAGAAGTCAACATTGTATAAATGCCGTTGCTGATGCAGACTATAATTTTATTTGCGTGGTTGTAGGATTCCAAGGTGACAGTGACCTTGAGCAAGTATACGCTTTGCCATTTTAGTAGCCATGCATCAGTGGAACGGGCCTCAGCGTGTGGCTAGTACACACTAGGGGACATGTTGCGCGATTTTGGTCTCTGAGACGTGTCTCAAGTTGTCAACGTAGACATGTCTATAGCAGCGGCGGCTCTACGTTTGGTGCTAGTGGGGCTTAGCCCCACCAGCTTTTTTCATTCAAGAATCAAAAAATTATATTAAATGCAACTATATATTTCATGCACATATTGATTTTATTATCCGCGAAAATGTAATAGTTGGGTTTCTCTTATTCAAGATTTGCATTTTTACGTACGAATTCATAATCTGAAGAGCGCTGCTATTTTAACATAAGTTGCGAATACAAACTCGAATTGAAATAGGATTTAGATCGTATCAGCCGAATGTTAATCGGCTGTTTGAATGGTCACACTGTACTGTTTTCACCTAATTCTGTTTCAATCGGGGTTTGTATACACGGCTTTGCAAACTCGGATAATTTCATAAGAGAGAACGAACGTAGGCGACGCAACATGCGTGGAATGCTCTTATCTTTTTCACTTGCACATGAATGTGCGCCAGGGCTGAGTTCAATTAGCCCCAAAAAAGAGAGTAAACCAACGAACTAGTTGAAAGAGCGAAGAACGATTGTACATTATCCACTATGACTAAAAGAGAAATGAATGGGCTAAGTCCTATTCTTAACC
Source organism: Nemotelus pantherinus (assembly GCA_963978885.1). Taxonomy (NCBI): domain Eukaryota; kingdom Metazoa; phylum Arthropoda; class Insecta; order Diptera; family Stratiomyidae; genus Nemotelus; species Nemotelus pantherinus. Next base: position 79,041,063 of record OZ022265.1, on the reverse strand, counting down.
CATTGCTGATAACGCCTTTTTGTCGGTCATATACTGAACAAAGTGTATGTAGACAATCATTGGGTTAAAATCAGCTAATTAGTTTGGTCAATGGAAGATATTAAGAGTAAATGACTTTGGTTTTACAGTGGTGCCGTCGTCACATATTGGTTCAAATATCAATATAATTGATAAATTTTGTACGCGTATTACTTATGATATGATATGCTGTTTAGGGATATGTGCATATTTTATGAAAGACTTTGATTGGGTTTGAAGCAGGTTGCACCGCTTATGATATTATTCTATATAGAACGTTTTATATATTAATATTTTTTGTTGAGCCAATTAGTAAAAATGGTAACTCTTCTTTTTTGGAAGAATTTGCTTCAGTTTGAGTTTTGGATGTAGATATTGAACGTTACTATTTTCTAAATTATGAGTTATTTTTAAGTGCAACATGTGGACGTTTTTTAGTGTGTGTAATATAAAAAAGTGTAGTTTATTCGAACGGAACAACATTGATACTAGGTAAGTATAACTATTTAACTTCTTTTATTTTTTATATAGATTCGATTAAACTTAAAAAAATGAATAGTGTCGAAAGTTTAATTTCTAAACCATTTTCTTTGCGTTCTCTTGAGGAAAAGCTAGAAATTAAGCGCTTAGGTCTGTAGCGTTTATGTGGATGGAGGTGTGCTAAACTTAGCACAACTCAGAACCAGACCGAAGTCCGGAACCAAGATGGCCAAGGTCCTGCACAGGTGCAGAAATGGCTGATGCCATTCAAGAGGCAAAACAAAAAAAGAATTGCCCCGAGAGCAGGGTGCTCTAGTAATGGCCGTGAATTCCCCTCGTCCGCATTGGCGGAGCACCCTTTAACCAACCCCGAAGGATGCTGGGGTGCCGCTTTGCTAGCTCGCTGCGGCTGGGGTGGGTTCATGAAAAATGGGGATGGTTGGCTCTCTAGAAAACGGGAAGCTACGTGATATTCATCCGTCATGAATTCGTAGCCGCAAACTGATATGAAAACATAAGGGGGCATAGTTCCGTAAAGGAAACCACCCAGGCTCTGCAACATGGGCTGACTAAGCAGACCCAGTGCTCGTGACAAAACACGGAGCCAAAAATTGAAAATTCTACAAACAGGAAACAAGGGAAAAGTACTACCTCTCTTTTCAGAGTAGCCAGGGTGAGGCAGACAGCCCCGGGCCCCCGATGTTAGTGGAACCCTGACTCCGATGGTCTGGGGTCCTCCACCCACTGATACTGGCCATCAAATTCACAAATTCAAAAATCTAATACCAAAATGAAACCTAATTGTTTGGCCAGTATCCCTCCCATAATAGAAAAGCTGACAAAAATGCCGAAAAATCAAGAAAACTATTCCATCATTGGCCAGCCAGGCCACGCGCGGACCCTGAAAAGAGAAAAAGGATTTCCCGGGCTTTCGCTCAATAAGAAGGCCTGAGGGTTTCAGCTTAACAATTCATTATATATTTTTTTTTTTTATTTAGCTTTTAGTAATTTGTTTTTAACCATTTGATTAACAAAGATATGTGTAATTAAAACGAGAAATTATACATGCCTAATAAAGACAGGATTTATATATAAACTAAAAAAAAACTAAAATGGGGTACTTTTATAATACATAAAATCAATTATATGATTAAATTTTAAGTTGCTATAAAAAAAGAAACGGTAAATACTAATATTTTATTTTTGATTATTTTTCTTTTAACAAGCGAATATTGTTGTTTTTTTTTCTTTGTTTGGAAAAGTTCCTGTCACTCCCATTAACAAATATAAATAAATTTTCCTTTCTTAATTTTGCATGAATTTCTAAATCTGTTTTTTTTTTTCTATGCGGTTGTCATATTTTACTTCTGATTTTCGAATTCAAATTGGATAAGTAATACTACTTTAAAATGTACAAAATATGTTTTTCTTTCTTCCTTATATGTTCTATGTTTTAGTACACTATGTACTAGGTATAACATCTATATTATTGTAGTTTTTTTTTCTTTTACGTTAGGAAATATTAATTCTGAGAAGTTGTCATTCCGCGAAAGTAACTAAATTTCCCATCACTACTACATAATGGAATTACATTGTCCCAATAGAAATCAATATGCCTATCCTTCGCGACACGAAGGCTCTGATATTTTTTTAGTTATTTTTTTTTTCTCCCTAATCTTTTCCTAAATTGATTTACCTTCGACGGTGTTCCGGACAAATATCAAGTAACTTGATTTAAGAGTAAAATAATGTAAACTAATGTGGAGTGATTGATTCCCCGATTCATTTGACCCCTGATTTCGTCCAGCTATCTATTCATAGCTAGATGAACTCAGAGCTCGGTGGCGGTCCCTCGTCCGAAACTAGATTCGAACCAGGAAACCCCTACACTAGAAGCCTGTGCTCTACCCGCTAGACTAACTCAATTTATTGGCCTTAATATTTGGATTTAATCAACCATATCAATCAAATGTGTAGTGTCAAGTATATTAGTAAGGAAAGTGTGTCTTTCTGTTAGTTAGCTCAGTTAGTTGGTTAGTACCGGGAATCATAGCCTGTTCTTCTTACTACTCCCTATGAAGAGTTCAAGAGTAAATCGAAGCAGCTGTAGAAAACAGAGAGCACTAAAAATTGTGCAGATTGGCGTCGAAATATCGATACTACTCAAAATAAAGAAATATATCTAGCTTTTCGAGGCCAAAATTAGGTTTATAAACTAAAAAGTTTCGTTTTGCAAGCTTAAAAAATTGAACCAGATAAATGCAATAGAATTATTGCTTCTAATTATTTTGCTTGCACTAGAAATTTAGAGAACAACTATTTTATATTATTTCATTTGCCATTGACTGATAAAATTGATACCAAATAGTTGGTAAATGTGAGATTCATATTCAATTAGCTTTTCTATTTCGAGCTAATTTTTTTCCAATAATGATGCGATATTATGTAATGCTACACTTATCTTGTTAAAACTATTGCCTACGGTTTTAATATTATCAGCCCGATTCCAGCCACCGTCGTGTCCGCAACTATCCGAAAATGCAGATAAACACCTAACAATGTAAGAGCAATGACTCCAAGAGATCACAGATCGCACCGCGTATCATAACTTTTCTTTGTTTCACCAACCTCGGGTTGGCATGTATTCAGCACTGCCCACCGGTGTTAGTAGTAAAGGTATTGCTACCGGCGAGGAAATATCTGTGTAGGCTTAATTCCATAACCCAACTACAAAAACCGCAAATTTTTTTTTCTTTTCCGGGCACCATTTATCCGGAGTATATTTTCTGCTTAAGATCTCTCGGTGCGAGGCTATTTCACTGATAATTCGAGTGGTTTCGTGCTCGGGAAAACACATATGCGCTTGTATGCGAGTTAAAAGAGGTCCTCCATTTATTTCTTCAAACATTTTCCGTTGTTTGGAGGTTTCCAAAGATTCGTGCCACACTGTTTGCCCGCGGAACACACCGTAAACGCCGATGACCTCGCAATCGGGGCTTCTTGATTCGATCTTCACACGGGCGACGGTACGAATCGCTCGATCGCTTTTCGTTGATCCGAGAAACCACACGTCCGAGCTTACCACCACAAAAAATCACCGAAGGCTCAGGATAATATTTTTCACACGGGCCCCCTAGTAAGCACGGCTTCAGAAGCTGAATGGAATGAAGAGAATTTTCCCGAAAACACACGAGAAACGCGTGTAGAAAAAATCTTACGAAAGCAGTGGTGGCTGTTGAACGGGGATGCGTGACTGCGACGGGATGATGAATGTAATTTTGAAATTTCTTTCCTATGGTGAGACGATGGTCGAGGAATTGAAAATTGTGGTTTAAGACTCTTCCGGATTTGGCTTTTCTGCACTGGTTTCGAATTGATGTTCGTTTACGTTTACGTACGAAAATTTCGCAATGGAATGCGAAAATTCCGCAATGGACTGCGAAAATTTCGCACTGCAATGCGAAAATTTCGCAATAGACTGCGAAAATTTCGCCCTGCAATGTGAAAATTTCGCAATGGACTGCGAAAATTTCACAATGGACTGCGAAAATTTCGCACTGCAATGCGAAAATTTCGCAATGGAATGCGAAAATTTCGCAATGGACTGCGAAAATTTCGCAATGGACAGCTAAAATTTTTGCACCGTATTAAGTTCATTCATTAACAAAGGTTTTCGGGTCGTTCAGCGGTTGGATTAGGCAAGGGTTTTTTGAATTTTTCTATCCGCCAAGACGCTGCGAACTGAGCCAGCGTCCGCGATACTATTTGAGTACATTGATTGTAAAATTTTTTTGGGCATCATTTTGGCAAAGCGCCTAAGTAGATCTATGCGAAAACCACGAGTTTAAGCATTGAAGCAAGATCACTTCAGTCTTCTGTGTAGTATATTTCAATGAACTGTATGTTTTGAATTGAATGGTATGCAGTGCTTGTAGTTTGTAGTAAAATGTTTGAGTTTTCGTTGCGTCGCTGTAAATTTACCTTGGAAGCTCTGTAGCTGGACTGTTTTAAAATAAAACCATTAGATTCATAGTAGCGATGGAATTTTGTCTTTTGTAAGAAAATAAATGTTATTCCATTGATTGTAAAATATTGATTGTAAATCTTTTGATTGATGCATAGTGATTATTTAATCAATTTGGTGGTTTAGCAAGGGAAGCACTGCTTCCTTTGCGTACATCGACGAGCCGCCCTTGGTATTTATCATTAAAGCATCATTTCTCAATGCATATTTACATCTATTACCTTATCGGGCAGGATAAATCCGCATCCTTACATCAACTTTATTATTTTTTTCCCTCATGATCAATTTCCTTTCGGTGGCCATTCAAATGCTTATTCCAGTGTCAATGAAGCATTTTCATAATGTGCGGTGCTAATAACAAAATACAAATCTTGTTTCCAACTGTTCCAACATTTCCAAAACGCAGCTCACAAAGAACCGTAATTAACAGAATTACTATATATACATATATACATAGTTTCATACATATATACATAGCTTCTCAGTACATTACTATTACTCAGTACTATTACCCTATCGGGCTGGATGAATCTGCAACCCACCATCGCACGTACATACAACTAGCATCGTACCCATAAGAACGCTCCAAATTATTCGTTGTCGTGAGTGGATTTAATATCTTCTCCGGAAATACAAGCTATTGAGTTTTTCATCATTGTACTTTGTACAACAGCTTTTTCATTGCGGGTTTCTAGGACATTTAAAAACACAAACCAGCCATTCAAACCTCATCATCAAAATCGAAATGTAACACCCCAAACGCCCTCCTTGAAGATGCCCAATTTTACATTGGCTTAACATCACAGTTGTCACCGGCGCACAGTGGGCTGGATCCCGATTCTAGCTGGACAAAATTATTTTATGGGCTTAACAAGGGCTTAAAGGATGGAATAGCTTAAAAAAATAATTTAAAAAAATATACGAGATAAAAAGTTTGTGTTTCAGTTATTAAAACAGAATTTTATATTTTCCAGTAAAATTAAGTATTTTTATTACATATATATTACAAAAATTCAAAATCAGAATCATTTTCCGATTTGCTCGGAGAATCCTTCTCCGCTTCGGTATCATTCGTATCCTCTTCTACTGAATCCGCGATCAGCTCCCTTGCATCAGGACTCAGCTCTTTCAATGGGACCTTCTGGAAAGTACTAAGGCTTGTAATAACAGGATCCGGTGAAACCAAAAGCATGTGAACTAAGTCTTCACAGGTTTTTATGTATGAGGACTTTCTAGTATGCTGGGCTCTGGATCGCCTCATGTCTTTATTTCTTGCCTCCTGTACCTCCTCTGAAAGCTGCCCTATTGGAACAAGAGCATGTTTGATGGCTAAAGGGCCATGCAAAAAGATTTTGTGTACGCTGGGAGGCATCCTGTACCAGCTATATAGCTCCACAAACAGCTTGGCAGTATCAAAGGCAAACGTGTTGAACTTTTCTTCCCTGATCGTATTTCCGCTTGAAATTACCTGCAACAATAAGAAAAAACGAATAAGAAAAAAGGACTGCCATAGTGAACAATTTGAAGAAGTTGTTTTATAAATACCTCGAGAAAAGGTTCAAATCTACATACATATTAATCGTTTATCAACTCCTGTAGCTGCAGCGGCTTCATAGGTATGCTCAAAAAATCGGCGAGACAAGCTCCCGGTGTTGGACGTCCCACTTCCTTGAACCACTTTGTCCACTTTTATTAATATAGAATCCCATAATGCCTTCTGAATATTTTTTCCTGGTGTCAACCTCATCCTTCTCATGAGCAGTAGCCCCTGGCATGGTTGGCTTTCTGAATTCCAATTTGTAAGCTATATGCAGGATGCATTCTAGGAATTTTGTCCACGCATGTAGAGTACTGAGACCAGATTGTAAGTTTTCCGTCTTAATCGGTAGATTTTTAATATTTTCTAATCAATTCATTTCAGTAGGCTTACAACCACACAAATTGCATGATTGACTCGATGTTTCGGCAAGAGCATTGATAATTTTTGTATCGAGCATTGTCAATAACATTTTGAAATAAATGATGGCATTTTTACCTATAAATAACAAGATATATATTTAGAGATATATTACCATTAATTATGAACTCGAAAGGTTCGCTAGCTTTTTTTTCTTCTTGGACAGCATCTACTTCTAGAAGCAACTTTCGTTTCTTTAATAAACAACAACTTTATTGGTCGACAATATCGAGTCGATGAAGGATGTGGGTTTTCCCACAGCATGATTTTCTCCCGATGCCTTTAAGATCGCAGTCAGCGGAAGCGGAACAGTAGGAAACATAAAAATGCTATCACTTGAATATTCTGGATTGTCTTCTTCTGTTTGCTCAGATGATGCTTCTGAATGAAATAGCTGCATGTACTCGTTTACAGCAGAAGTACCGTCACAGACCCATTTGAACAAAAATTCAAATTTTTCGGGATATGAATCATTTTCAAAGAACACTAGAGTTTCAAGTAACCTCTGGCATGTCAGGTGCAATAAGCTTTGCAACTTTATTGAAACGCCTGAAACAAAAAGCTGTGAATCCATGGAAAAGAATAAAAAAAACAGCAATTACATACCTAAATTCGTTATTTTGATATTACTACGACTTGGATATAAAAGCAATTAGCATTAAATGTTTATTTTAAGGTCTTTAAGGTGTAGAGTATAAATAGAAGATGAGGGTCCGTTTAGGATTTAAACTGAAAATTTAAATTTTATAATTCTGACCCCAGAATTTTTGTTATATCTCAATTTATGGTTAATTATGGCTCTCAATTTTTGAATATGTTATTAATTATACCATAGTAAAAAAATTCTCAAAATTTGAAGTCAATGAAATCTAATGAAAAAAAGTTGCGCGTTAAAATGTGAAGAATTTTTCAGTTTCCACGAAGCGAAATGACACTCTCTTATATTCTAATGGTATAAACTTACCTTATTCAACTGGGCGTTTTCAGTGCTTGAAACTTTTTCTTGAAAAGTAGTGAAACAAGTTAGATTAACACTCAAACGAAAATAAACATTCATGTCACGGAGCAGTTAATACAAAGGAAATTCACATTAATGTACCGCGAGAGTGCCTCACGCTCTACTTGCATTCGACCGTTTTCACAGTAAGTTCTTACACACTATTGTTCGGTATAATTACAAATTTTTTGTGGTTTACTGAAGCCTTAAGAAAAATTTCCTTTACCTGAAAACCTTACATTTTTACATTGATTTTTTGACTTTTGTCCAGCTAGAATCGGGATTCAGCCCACTGCGCGGCGCGAGAATGGAATAGTGAACGACATGCGCAATGGATTACCTTGCTTTCATTGTATCATGATGGAAATAATGTAGATGAAGTAAGTAAAAATTACTCTGCTAAATTCTTAATTTCAGCTTCAACAGCAACTGAAGGCAAGGGATGAAATTAGCAATGACATTCGTGATTTTGTACAAAACTATATCAATCTATTATGGCCCAGTCATTTTAGCATAAAAAATGGGTCAACCTCGGAATGGGAGATAATAAGCTGGATTTTTGTATATACCTTCACTTTGGGGTCCTCAACGTTGCCTCAAAAGTCTCATAAAATCTCGTGTCTGCGTCGAAAGTTATTCAAGGTCAAAGGTGAGAAAAAACAGTTTTTTGCGATTATCTTGGTTTCTATTGCTCCAATGATGTTAACACTTAGGATCGAAATTGTAGAACATAAAATTTGCGACACATTTTATTTGAAGTAAATACATTGTATTTAATAGCATTTTACCTATTTTTAATATTTTCATTTAATTATATTTACCTTCTTTGTGTGATTAAAAACTAATTAAATGAAATACTATTTGTATATGTAAGTTTATTGAAAGTAGATTTTAAGTAGTAAAATAATTATGTATTTTATATTTAAAATGTGGAATTTTTTAAATATTTAAATACTTATCATAATTATAACTGGGAAGACGGTTTTTACGACCTTTTTATATCATCGATGGTGGATTTTTCTGCATCGCGTCGTTTGGAGTAAAGACGATGCTTTTTCTGTTGTTTTAGATAAATACGTTAAGTATTTAGAAACACATTATGCATCAAAAACTGTTGTTGTGTTTGACGGTTACTCAGACTACACCAAAAACATAAAAACATAGAAGAAATGTTGCTTTTTCGAAATGTTTGTTTCGACAAAACAATGATTGTGCCAATTAGCCAAGAAAAGTTTTTGTCAAATCGATGTAATAAGAAGAAACTTATTAGTATGCTCATTGAAAAGTTTGAGAGTGTAAATATCACAACAAAGCAAGCAAGAGATGATGCTGATGTTCTAATTATAGAAACAGCAATCGAAGAATCCAAACATGAAAGGACTGCCATCATTATCGGAGAAGACATAGATTTACTAGTTATTTTAATTGGACGCACCCAATTACATCAAAAAAGTTGGCAAATGCAATGTCAAAACACAAATATATTCTTCAACAAGTTTTGTCAAATATCCCATTTCAAACATGTTTTATTTTTACATGCATTCAGTGGATGTGATACAACTTCTGCGCTGTTTAAAAAAGGAAACAAAAACTTTCATAAAAGCACTAGAACAACTTGCCAATTTCGACGAACTAGCTCAAGTGTTTCTAGAAGAAAACTGCCATGTCCAACAATTATACGATAATGGCATTCGGATCTTACTAGCGATATACAATGCTCCAAAATCTGAGGATAATATCGATCATCTTCGATATACTCAGTTCATTAAATCAACAAAACTTAATAAACCTGTCCAATTATCTAATCTTCCGCCGAAAAATGCTGTTTCACTACAAAGTGACTGTGAGCAAGAGAGTGCTCTTGACCATGAAATTCAGGAAGGTCTGGAAACACCAATTCAAGGCAACGAAGATGATGACAATGATACAAAAATTCCCGAACGTCCAGAAGATGACGATGAAGAAGAAGAAAAGTAATACTTTTGTTATTTAAATTTTTAAAGAATGGTAGATTAAAAATATGTAATTTATAAGTATATATATATTAAAATAAATTAAATATATGTAAAATGTTATTAAATACAATGTATTTACTGATAAATAACTCAAAACTGAAGGTTTCACGGTGACCTTGCATTACAGTACATATGGCTGAGTGCTGCGCGCTTATCGCTCTCTATCGGAAAAACGGTTGAGCGCAGGAAAAAATGCTTCAAATAAAATGTGTCGCAAATTTTATGCTCTACAATTTCGATCCTAAGTGTTAACATCATTGGAGCAATAGAAACCAAGATAATCGCAAAAAACTGTTTTTTCTCACCTTTGACCTTGAATAACTTTCGACGCAGACACGAGATTTTATGAGACTTTTGAGGCAACGTTGAGGACCCCAAAGTGAAGGTATATACAAAAATTCAGCTTATTATCTCTCATTCCGAGGTTTTATGCTAAAATGACTGGGCTATTAATGCTTTGCAATGATTTGTTCCTTATTTGATATAATTTTTCAAAACAAAAAAAAACACAAAAAATAAAAACAATATAAGATAATAAAATAATCCAGGCTAAAATAATTCACTGGTTTTTTTACTTTTCGAAATAAACTAACTGTCAAACATACACTAGGATTCTCATGAAAAGCACATACCTCAAATGTGCAAGATATATGTGCGAGATATATGTGAAAGTTTTCACACACTTTAAGCATGAGAAAACCTAAACTCTTAAAAGTAGAGTTCGTTTCTCATGAAAAGAATGCATGTCTGAAAGTTATAAGCGCTGCAGCTTGATAAGGAGCGTTTTTATTTAATCAATAGATCTTTATACAATCCAAGCATACTTTTTTGTTGCGACCATATTTTTCATTGATTATGAAAACCACAACCTTAGACTATAGAGTAAAAACATTTAGTTTCACCAAATCAACCTTACTTTAAGCCACATTTGGCATTAATGACAATAAAAAATTTGAGAAAAAAAGCATTTTCCATGGAAACGAGACTCACAGGTTGGGTTTAACTTAACGTGAAGCAAATTTGGTATATTTGTGGCTATGGTGCTAACACAGGATTGCCAGCACCAGCTATTTTCGCAAATATAGCACTAACAAATGCTTTCATTATACTTTCATATGTAAAGCATTTACAATAAAAATACGCACCCAATGTTTAATTTTTCCGAGTTTTGAAAATTTTTCGTGTGGCAGCCTCAAACGTAGTTTTATCGTTGAAACTTTTGATGAAATCCTCGGATAGTTTGATTTTAGCAGACTTACTAATGCTTCGTTGGAAAGCGTTTTCAACATTTATGCTGTCGAGAAATAGATGAAATGGTTTATATGATACTACAAAAAAGTGTATGACGTGTATGCATATTTTTTGGTCATTCAAAGAAAATTTCCTCGAAAACCAGTTTTCTAGCGGTTCTGATGCGTTAGATTTTTTTTGTTCTGATCCCAATCCAGGGAATTTTTCGAAAGAATTCCTTTAACAAGCTAGAAAATTTATTTTTTGTGAATAAACAGGCCGTTCCTTTGCCGAAAATGCATCGAAATTTGGTATGCATGTACTTTTTTCTCCGTACAGAAAACTAAAAAGAAGCTCATTGAAAGTCAGATTATTTTTTGCCTTAAGGGAGTAGGGTTAATTCGTGTATATATTTTTTTATTTTGATTGATTTTTTGTAGATGAAACAGCTAGAATCTTTTTATTAAAACCAATGATACATTATAGTATAACATTTGAAGAATATTTTGTGAAATGTTCATGAAAAAATATTATAAAATACGGCAATGGCAGCAATTCTTCAGGAGCGTCTTGGAAAAAGGTGAATTGCTGTGCCCAACATAACTCGGTGTCGGATCATTTGAAATCAAAAAATCAAAAGTATTTCGTTAGATAATTGTTTTCCCCAGGTAACGCTGAGAAGTTTTTTTCGAAATTTCAATTTTTCACTTTTTGGGAGCACTTTGAACGAAAAAAAGCATCTTTTTGCTCCTGTCTACGATGAATCCTGCCTTCTTTTGTTTGCTTTTCATCTTCCTGCTCTGCTCGGCCTATCCGCATGGAGTCAGTTGATCGCGCCCACTCATGAACGTTTGGTCCACTACTGATTCCCATGTCTTGCATGAAGGTTAGATAAGCAAAAGCACCTTCATTGAAGACACAGCCTGCCACATAAGCTGCAATCTCAACAATGACAGAGGTTCCACCCAAGTACTTTGGTGAGATTTTCCAAATAGGTTGGTTCAAACTCTCATTGTTGTTCTGCGTCAAGCGTCCGACACATCGCTCCAGGAGGGCATCTTTGCTCAGATCTTCATAGATGGGCTTGATGGCATCCAAAACATCATTGGGAAGAGCACTGTACGTATGTTTGAACGAATCCAATGCATTAGCAGCTGCAGCTCTTTGCCATTCGCACCAGGAGTCCGCGCCGCTCGGGCATTTTGCATGCTGTGGATTCTCGTCCGTCGAGCTGTAGTGGAAGAACGTTGCCCAGATAGCATTTTTCATATTTTCCACGGAATCAGAGTGACGTCTAATAGCCAAACCATAGTATACCGTCAACTTATCGATCATTTTAGCCGTAAGCTTCCCTCTACCAGACAGACTCTTTCTTTTGACCGTCTTTCCAGCCTCAGTTTCAGTATCTACCACGGTATTTTTGACTATTTCACGCAGACGAGTGCCCATTCTTTTTTGAACGTGTCCTACACATTCTTTTTTTCACTATTGAAAAATCATCGAAAAAATCTATTGAAAAATCATAAGGTTTAGAACTCACTAACCCGGAGTAAGCTTTGGAGTCACCGTCACCGATATAATTGCGAAATCGCACACCATTCCTTACCGAGCGTTCAAACATGGTTTTTATCGCTTCGATCTCCATATTTCCAGCTGTACCAGTATGATTTGCTTGACACTTTGCAGCAACTACATGATCTTCATGCCACTTTTCGTATTGGGTAGAGTTTAATTTATTCTCCCAAGTTTTACATTCGTGGCAATATGAACTTTTGATGAAAATGTCAAGAACTTTACCTGCGAAGAAGCCAATTAACGAGGTGACGCCGAATAAAGATGAGAAACCTCTTTTTTTCCATGTTCCGTCGCCTGATACAGTGAGTTCGTCTTCATCTTCAGTATTTTTTTCGGCTGCTGTTGCTTTTTCTTCTTTTATAGCAGATAAAAAAAATCTATCCGCCACTTCTCTTACAGTCGAGAACAATTTTTTCATATAATAATTTTACGTCGATTTTGATAAAAAACTACAAGACAAATCCATCAAGCCGCAAAACTTTTCACACCCAGCTAATCCTAAGCCTAACATCCTCATCACGAAAACAAACCGATAATTAATTTCGTATTCTTACACTAGACGGAACATTTGTAATCTGTTTACAGCTTTCGCACGACACTTTGATGTTAAATCCAAGGCCTTCTTTTTTAGTCGAATGAAAATTTTTTTTCCATCACATTTTATGCATTTCACTAGCGTTGCAATTGTTGAAAAGACTAATAAAAAATCTATTATCCTATAGTATTTTTGAAGATCCTCCGTAATTTGATCTTCAATGGTAACTTTTATTTTTTTAGCTGACGCGCTACTTTTCGAAATGTCTTCATTTTTACGTTTTTGCGAAGGTACAACTTTTTTAGATGGATATAATCTCACACTAGTTGATGCTCCATCAGATCTTGTAACTTTTTCGGCATTTTATCAATGTTTTAACACAAAGCTGAACGAAAATGGAGCTAAAATGATGCAAAATTTGGAAAGTGCGTGTAATTCTGCTCGATAAAACGTTTAATGCCACACTAAATTAAATACTCTACATTGACTAAAGTTATAAATAATATAAAGTTATTATTGACTAAAGTTAGCACGTTAGTACTCGTTTTTAAATTTCTATAAAGAAAAATAGGGATAGCTTTTAAGGTATTCTTTAGAAATCGAACCAGCTGCCTGATAACAATAGCGCGCTCGAGTCAGGTAGGTATAAAAATCCGGCAGGTATAAAAATAGTCATAACTTCGTCAATTTTGCTCCGATTGACTTGAAATTTAGACACATCATTTTTGAGATATTAGTCATTCATCTAAAATAAAAAATAAAATCGAAAAAAAAATTAAAAACCCTACTCCCCCCTTAAAGTAAAGTATAGTAATTCCACGGCAAGCTTTTGTCACGTCTAGGAGTTGATGTTGGTAAAGGGCTTCATTCACAAATTTACAATCGATGTGAATACGTGTGTGGAGTGATAAGTTCCAAGACTCTCTGTACCCCTCATATAAATCAGGTTCCTAATCAGACCTAGATGAACTCAAAGCTCGATGCACGGTCTATCATCCGAACCCGGATTCTAACCAGGTATCCCACTCACAAAAAGCCTGTATTCTACCCAATTCGATAGAATAACTTTATGTTCAAAAACTCGTAGCCATATTTGTTTGCTGTACGAAGGATGTATGTTCTCGTCGCATGGAACAAAATACGATTCATATTTTCTCTGGTCCTAAATGCAGTTGGAGTTTCAATTTGGCGTTTAAATTCATCCGCCAGCTGCCTGAGTGAAAAGAAAATTTTGGTTTTCTCACATACATATGCTATTAATTTTCACAGGGAACTCTTTAAATTAAGGAACAGAGGACTTAATAAGTAAAAACAAAATGTGGCTCAGGCTCGACATTATTTTGAATTTCAATTTAGCGGCATTACTTCTTTTAATAGTGTACGCAGGCACATGGTAAGTAGAAAAAGAAAAACATATGTATGTGTTCCTTTCTTTTTACATAAGAAAATCGAAAGTCAATAAAGGTACATACATATGTTTTTCTGCGTGCAACCAATTTATTTTTCCGTACTTTTTCATCGCGTGCTTGAACATGCTACCTGAACGTACCGTTTTTGAAGCCAATCCTTGTGTCAACTCATTCCACAATCATCCTCATTTCACTCCGCTAATACTGTATGTTTCCCTTGGATGTGGCTCTTTGATCGTAGAATCACTTCAGTCAAACTCAAAACATCTTTTGAAAAGCCAATTGAAAAGTCATTCGAAACGTATTTATTGAATTTGAATAAATCTCAAATTCACATTCGAATCGAATAGCATTAAAGTCGGAATGAAGTAACGCCGACTTCAGGTCCATAAAATCGATGCTAACGTCTTTAATGGAATATTTAAATCTGAGCCGTTCTCACTTTCAAGAGTCTCAGCCAGCCGGCAGCACACCTGATTCATCCTATACATGCGGGTAAAGTTGATTTATGCATGACGAAACTGCGCACGTGAAGCCATTAACGTAAATTCCTTCCGGTACTTTGTCACGTTCGCCCGGGAAAAAGGATCTGCTTGAAACTGAACGCGGAGCCTGTGAATTTTAAAGCTCGTTCTAGTCACCCAATATATTACGTATTAAACCCGCAGCCGGTGACAAATCTACGCTGAATAATGTCACGAATCTGTGGGCAAAATTGCCGATGATATTTCACTGGAAATAGGCTGCTTTTCGCAAACAGGCGACGCGAACGAGCATCCATATGTCGAGCGGAAGGAATGTGTTTTACATAATGCATAGAACAACAATACGTCAGTCACTCAGTTCGGGTGCCCCCAATCTTCAGACTACTCAATCGACGTCACTCTCGTTTCCACTGCTTCGCCTCGTAACGGCAGAATGAGCACGTGAAATTGTGGTCCTCGTCTTCCGCTATAGCGCAAAGGTGGTAGAAACTTGGCGGAGCTACAGCCTACGTGCCTTGTAAATAAAATTTGTACGACAATCTCACTTGTCTAGGGATGAGATGAAGTTACTTGCTACAAGTGATGCGATTACAAACAAGCATTTGCATTGTTTTTGTTCGCGAAAATTGGCTACAGTCTATCTTCGAGCTCAACGTGATAATGGAAAGCAATCTATTAGAAATTTGGCTCGCTCTGTAATTCTTACAAGATCTGATGAAAAATAGACAAAGAATTTATCACAACCATATCTGGGATGCTGAAAAATGGCGGTGGAAAAAACATACATAAATTGCGTCTATGTAAAGTAGCATACATATTATTCAGTTTGTTAATAATATCATGTTATTACGAAAAACGAAAAATTTGCGTTTTTTTTGTTTTGACAAAAAATACGCAGAGGCTTCAGTTTTTGCTTGTAATTCAGTGTACATTTCATAATTCAAAGTTATTAATACTCTCCACATTTTGGAAGATTCAAAGCATAGTAATGTCACCAAATCAAAGTTCAGAGCAAGCAACATGTTTTTTCGGTATCACCACCATGTCAATTTAAAAATATTTTTATAAAGAGAGCTCATCAAAAATGAGTGCATTTCATGAGAAAAACCAAGTTCAATAGTTTATAGTTTCCTCATTAAAAGCCATGTGCGGGTAGTTACGCATATTTAAATTACTCTAGAGAAGCAAGCTTCTTAATTAGTTACTTGAAGTGTTACAGAAATGCATCACCAGTTAGGACGTTTTTTCATGTAATCAAATCAACACTATTGTAAAATGGTCTTCGTTCCATGAGAATGGTTGAAATTGATATTTAAAGGCTGATCTGACCTTTTATCAGGGCTTGAAAAGAAAATAATGTGTAAAAATTGGAATATATCAAGGCAGAACTGTTATTAAAAAGAGAGTATCTATTATAAAAAAAACAACTCAACTCAACTCAACAACTGAACCGCTAGAAATACTAATGTTCAATGAACAATAGAAGAATCGTGGAGATTTTGAGTGCATATTCTACCCACTGTGGCCAGATTGGGCTATTTCCCGCCAATTGGGCTAACTAAAATTTGAATTCGCGGGACGTTTTTTCATTTCGCGTGTAAGCGGTTTTTGGACTATATATTTTTATGAAAAACTATATTTCGGCTTTACAGTAAAACCTACTAATCGGGACACTGTATTTTCTGCAGAAAACGGTTGAAAATAAATTAACCATACTGCCAGATAGACAAATTTTTGTACCAATGGTTCTGGAAGGCACGTTCCAAAAATTTGTCAATATCCGGCTAGCTACTTCCCCGTAACGGCTATCTTTCAACGGCGTCAAATATTTTGTTGTAAAAAGAGGAAATGGCTGTCTCGAGATCTTGTGTTGAAAGAGTAGTCGACCAATCAGTAGTATCAAGAACATGTTTAATGCTTTCATAATCAGCATTACGGAAGTCAAATACAATTGAGTTATTGTAAGTTTTCAAGCAAGTGGAATCTGGAGTGGAAAGTTCGACTGACAGTGCTGTATGGTGTAAACTATTGCAAAAAAGATGCTCTGCGTCACTAGTTGGACTAACCACTACTTCGTCATAAGCATTTGTGAAAACAAGATCTAACCAATTACCATTTTGGTTAGGAGTTTGGGAAACCTGCTGCAAATCATTACCATAAAAGGCACTCGCAAGATTGAAATCGTTGGTGTCTACAAGGTTTACGGGGAGAAGGTAAGAGTCATTTTCATCCGGAACAAAGCAAAGATTCGGACGATTGAAGTCACCCAAAACTATTATTTTATCTTTTTCGCTAAGTGATGTTGCTAATGAAGATATTGTGTCACAAAAATTGCTGTAGATGGACTCGTCAGATCTAGGGGGGATGTAGACAACAGCGATGTAAATTGAGTTGTTATTAGTGGAGATCCGAACAATTATACATTGGAAGAAAACATTTGGAGTGGTATCTACAAGCTCACTTGAAAGTGTGTTGCTAACAGCAAGTAAGACACCACCTCCTCGCGACTGACCCGTAGAACAATAATCACGGTCGCTTCTGTAAATAGTCCAACTACTATCAAGAATCTCCTCATTCTTATGAGAGGCATTAAGCCAAGTTTCGGTGATGGCGAGTAAATTAAAATGGCACGATTTGGCGTCAAGGTATAATTTACTTAGTTTGCCTCTCATACCACCACAATTGTGGTAAAAAAGTTTGAGGCTTTTCTGAGATCGGTTAGGAAAAATGCCTAAAAGGGTTGCCTGATCTTCGAAGAGATTCAGATGTCATACTACTACCATTAGAAGAATAATTTATATTGCTCGTAGAAGGAGCTAAGTTTGCGGCGGCCTGACTGGAAACCTTGGAGGAGTGTTTATTAGCAGCGTTGGTACACCTGCTTGAGGGAGAAGATGCCGTGTTAACTGCTGGGGGTATCAGTGCATTAATATTATTATGAGTAAAAGCATTGGAACAGTCAGATAGGGAAGAATTATCTGTTGTCATTGAAAATTGGGACTGAGTACGTGATGAGCGAGTTTTATGGGTGGAAGGAAATTGGGTAAAGGTGTGACTAGGGATACAATTTTTTCTTACAATTTTTTGTTTTTTCTTATACCTAGTTTTGTCGGTGATGTTTCTCCAGGGGCTGAATGTCACTCCTTTCCAATGGATGGAGCTGTTGTTTCCACTCAAGCAAGTAAAAAGCCAGGCATATTTTGATGGGATGAAGACCTTACACCGTCTTGAGGATATATGTTTACGCTGGGATAAAAATTTCACTTCGTAGTCGTTTATATGAAAATCCGCTTCGAGAATCTTTCCCAACCATTCGTCGTCAGCAGAATAAGGAATCCCTTTCACAAAGAATGCACTTTTGTTTACTGAAGTCGTTAAATTGGAAGACGTGCTCTTATTGTGAAGAATATCGTTCGTTTTTTTTATTTTTTGTATACGATTCTGCCAATCGTTTTGGGACCAAAAAGTACCGAACTTGTAAATTGGTGTTTCACCGTTGAGGTTCGAAAATTTTTGCTGAATAGATGAAGTTGTACCCTCAGCTAGATTCCTTATAGGCGATGTTGCTTTGTCCTGCGTCCTCGTATTCATAGCCGTTGTGTTATTATTTATTTCCAACGTTGTGTTAAGGAGCTCCTGATGGAGTGTTATCTCGTTCGCTAATAAATCTTCGTCTGCATCATTTCTTGAGGTTTTGCAATGACGGTCTAAATCCTCCAACTTTCTGCTGATATCAGCTAATTTTAGTTGTTGCTCAGAAAAAGCGTCTATGAGTCTGTCAGTTTGCATTTTTAACGTTCGTGAAAATTGTTCAAAATTTACAAGCGTACCTTTGTTGTTTGTTTGGCAAGTATCATTAGCGTTATTGAGAGTGGACAAATTCAATGCAATGGAACCCATTTTATCAATTAGAGTATCCATTTTCTTCCCAAGCGTGTCAAAAGACTTTCCGTGGCTAATACTGTTCGATTTAGAAAAGGTAGACGCCAGACCATCGAAATGACTTGATATTTCCGACAGGAATTCTTCATTTGCTCGCGCTTGTGCAAGTTGCTTGGATATGATATTGTCTTTTTCCGAATTAAGTGTCCCAATATAGCTAATTAAGTTGTCGTGCATAATTTTTAAGAGTCTTTCAATATTTTGGCAATCTGTACAGATAAAATGACTCTCGAGATACGGGTGGAACCAATCTCTGGGAGCACCCATGCAGGCACCGTGCAACTTCCTATTGCAGAAAGCTTTGCATATCACGAATTTCATCGTGTTGTCGAATGCAAAGCAATTTTCGAGGCTGCACTTGAAGCTCATGATTAATTAATGAATTTGTCGATTCGATGCTCAGAAGAATCCAATATGATAAGTGCCTGAAAGTCTGCAATTATTTTGACTTGGTATCTTAGACAAAAACCAATTGGTTGGTAGGTAAGTGAAATATATGTATATATTTTATCAAAAATGCGGGCGAAAATTCGGTGCCGTGTGGATTCGATCGTCGTGTGGATTTGCCCGTCAGATCGGAAAGCGGTTGCTAATGTAATGTTGCTACCAAAACTGATAAGTTATGGGATTATAATGTCAATTTAACTTTTCATGTGCTTGATGCTTCCTCTATCAAACACAGCTGACAGAATTCCCACGAATTTAAATCGCTACTGATACAATTCATATTCCAAAAAACGGCTCGTTTGATATATCCACTGAGATCTTTAATTAAGGAGTGGAATAATACAAAATTATTGAAAATTGTAAGTGAATACTTTTGAATGTATCATAGTTTAAAAATAGCAGGTAAAATATGGTGCGGTCAATCGTGTGGATGGCAAGTTCACGCTTCAAATGATAGATACGTCGCATCATGCGCTTGATCTCATTCAACTTCACTTCACTTCTATTTCGCTTGAAAACTTCTTCCACCAAATTCATATTTCAAGCTTGAGAAAAGATAATAATCGCTGAGATCCAAGTCAGAGCTGTAGGGTAAGTAATCTAAAATATTGAACCCCACCTTGTACAAGCCAACCAAAGCAAAACCGCTCTTGTCAACTTTCTCTTCCTTTTTTGTTTAATGGCTTCTTTTGACTGCAATAGATTAAACCGTATCAATTTCCAGTTATGAAGACGTCTTTGTTTTCAAAATCAATCAACAGTACGTTTTTGAGTTCCGAAAAGCGGCCACCTTGACTTTTCCAACAGACGGTTTTACCTGGAACTTCTCGGATGTTGGTTTGCCTTTTTCATGCCACTGCATAGAGTCTTGTTTCGACTCAAGCTTATAATAATACCAGTAACGACACGACTCAATTTTTCATCTTCGTCTTCTCCGCACCGGGGCTGCAGAGGTCCAAAAACGCGCGGCAGCACTCCACGCGCTGTTATTTCTGAAGCGGTGTGAGCATTCTCAGAACCCACCTTGGTCATACCAAAATGATGGTAAAGATTATTTATAATTGTTGTATCTGATACTCTTACCATTTTCGCGAGCTGTTTCTGCTTTAGTCTAGCATCTTCCGATACTACTTTTCCGACTTTTCGAACAAGCGGGCTGGTAACTTCGATTTTCCGTTTTGGTCTTGGGTCGTCTTCAAGTGAGTCCTTGCATTGATTAAAAAAAACCGTATTACTTGTAAATCATGGTTTTTTCTGGACAAGAGTCCCCGTGAAGGTATGTCATCTCCACCATTATGGTTTGACCCAACTTTCCTTTTTTGATGAGAAACTTTCTGGCAGCACGGCACTCGATTTTGTTCCTGTTTTACACTTTCTTCTAGATTGAGTTGATGATGATGATGATAATGATGGCCTGGACTGGGTCCAGAGGGACCCTAGCACTGAGACCTCCTGGGTCTATTGTGTCTCCTTCGCGTTGTGTCCTATAGGATATCCAGGCTTCTATTGAACCTGGATATGTTCCTTGACGGGACATTTGTGATGTCCCTGATGGAAGGAAGAGTAGAGCCAAGTAGCTCGAATCTTCTTCTCGCTAGTGCTGGACAGACTGTGAGTAGATGTTTTACACACTCTGTCGTTTCCCCACAGTATCTGCAGCGGTCGTCCTGCTCCTCACCTATCCTGTGGAGGTACTTTTTGCATGGAAGGTGTCCTTTCAATGCCCCGCATAGGGCTCTTATGCCACTTTTGCAGAGAGCCACTGCTTCTTTCGCTCTTTTATTATCGAAGCCAAAGTATTTTTTTGAGTGTTTTAAGCCCTCAATTTTAAGCCAGTAGTCTTCGATCTTCTTCTTGCTCCATGTTTTAATTTCCTTCTGCGTATCTGCTTTTGTAAAACCCCAGTAAAAAGAAGGACCTATGATGGGCATTTTTGCTACGTTTTTGGCTCTGGTATCAGCTTTCTCGTTTCCTCGGTGCTCCTCATGGCCGGGGATGCATATCAGCTTGAGGCTGTTCTGTGCCCCTTTTTCATTAAGGGCTTCTCTCACCTCTAGGAGAATAGCCGAATTTATTTGATCGCGATTTATAGCCATGAGAGCCGCTTGACTATCCGATAGGATCTTAATTCTGACCCTTTTAGTATTCCTTATTTTTATTGTTTGTGAGGCTCTTAGTATGGCAGATAGTTCTGCTTGATAGATTGTGGCCTCCTTTGGAAGAGAGAAATGCATTTTGCACTTGGGACCTACGATCCCTCCTCTTACTCCACAATCCATCTTTGAACCATCCGTATACCACATTTTATAGTCCAAATACTCCTTTGTACGAGGGAGGTGGTCCATCCTTCCATGTGTCCCTTGATGGATTTGTGACCTTGAACCTCTTCTCGAATGGTGCCTCAGTTTTTACACTGAAAAAAATCCACATGGCGCCCAGAGCCATGTAACATAGCGCATTATTTATGACCCCATACGCTATGTATATAGTACTCTGAGCTATGCAATGTGGCTCCCAGCGCCATAATGTCAGAATCTACATAGCGCGTGGTCCTATGTAACATGGCGCAGCATTTATGGTACCACACGCTATGTACATAGGGCCCTGAGCTATGCAGTATGGCTCCCAGCGCCATAATTACATGGCACAGAAATTATAGCCCCACACGCTATATTACATAGTCCCATGAGCCATGTAATATGGCTTCAGTCGAAGAAGATAACTCCAATTATAGCTTGCAGCCATACTGTGTGAGGGGACGTATAAATGTGAGCATCAACGATAGAAGCACTGTGACCCGATTTGGCTTATTCCCGCCAATTGTGCTATTTAAATGTTAAATTGGCGGGGGAAGATTTTTGATTTCGCGGGTTGGTGGATTTAGGGCTATATAATGTATTTGAAAAACTGAAGTTGGGCTATATATTGTTTATGAAAAACTATATTTGGGGTGTATATTGTTTTCAAAAACTATATTTGGGCTGTATATTGTTTTGAAAAACTATATTTGGACTATAAATTGTTGTTGAAAATTCTATTTGGGCTCTACAGTAAAACCTTTAATCGGGACACATCGAACCACCTGAATAATCGAACTATAAAAATACTCTGCATACAATTTCTTGAAGAAAATTAACTCTGCACTGAAAAAACACATAGCGCCAGACGCCATGTACTAAAGTCCTCTACGCCATGCACCATACTCGTCCACGCCATGTACTATGGTCCTCCACGCCATGTACTATATTCCTCCATGCCATGCACTATAGTCCTCCACGCCATGTACTATAGTCCTCCCCGCCATCTGCATGGCGTGGAGGACTATAGTGCATGGCGTGGAGGACTATAGTACATGGCGTGGAGGGTTA
Organism: Nemotelus pantherinus; assembly: GCA_963978885.1. Lineage (NCBI taxonomy): Eukaryota > Metazoa > Arthropoda > Insecta > Diptera > Stratiomyidae > Nemotelus > Nemotelus pantherinus. The sequence goes on along the minus strand of OZ022265.1, from coordinate 79,018,581 downwards.
TAAGCATAGCGCCTGCTCCTATGTACTTTTCGTCATGTACTATGGCGTGTGGCGCTATATTTGATCACAATCCCCAAATCGACTATGTACATGGCGCCAGAAGTCTACAAATTATGGCGTCTGGCGCTATGTGTTTTTCAGTGTATTTGGTCGCTGAGGTTCAACATTTCCATTATGGGCCTGACGTCCTCCAGGATTTTTAGGTGGCCTTTAAGGTCCCCTGATTTATACCTGTAGGCCTGTTGTAGGCTAACGGCGTGTCTCGCTGCTTCCTCCTAAATTTTGAGGTGCAGCAGTTCAAGGTTTAGAAGAGCCTCCATTTCTGCTGTTGGAGTGGAGCTCATTGCTCCTGAAATCAGCAGGCAGGCCATCCTTTGAACACTGAAAGAAAAATCTTGGTAAAATCAACAATTTTCCTTAGTTGTTTTTGCGTCAACTACGGGCTATAGTTAAAACAACCATAAGAAAATAGTTGATTACTTTTATGTACCATGACGCGTGGTTGATAAACAACGTCCGTGGTGCAAAAAAAGTAAGCAACCACAAACAATGGTATTCCAACAATATACATAGTACGAAATAGTAAATGACTATAGTATGCAGTGTGGAATTATGTTTTTTGAATTTAACAATTGTAGAATGGTTTGCTTACTATGAAAATTGTTGATAATTCAATATTTTTTAGTGTGAAATGAATTGATGCTTATTTTCCTGTAGATCAACTATTTACCGTAATTATGAATTCGAGGATTCAACTGTGTTAATCCTCGAAGGTTTCCATATTTTTTGTCTCAGCAAAGTCAACTTCTTTTGTATGGTCAAATGAACTATTTTAGCAGAGTAGAAAGAACCTTTTTCCGTGGTTCATTCGACAAATTTGAATGCATTGTTGCATTACTAAAAATAATAGTTAAATCAACCACAACTTTTTCTTTCAGTGTGCGCTCACTGCTACGGCGCTGCACTGCATCGCAATGCGTGTCATGTACATACATATACTACCTGCATAAAAAGCGCCATACAACGTAATATAAAGGCTTCACAGCATAACTTGAATATGAATTATATCGAACAGCAAACCGAACACAAGTTTGCCATGTAGCATATGAAACTTCTATGATAGAATAGGAGTATGAGTATTAGGAGTATGAAAAATCAACAGTTTTCCTTAGTTGTTTTTGCGTCAACTAGGGCTATAGTTAAAACAACCATAAGAAAATTGTTGATTACTTTTATGCACCATGACGCGTGGTTGATAAACAAAAAAAAAATTCATTCGGAGCATGAAAAGCGTCCAAATGTTGAAACCATTCTACTTTGCGTAGAATAATTCCAAAGACGTTGCTCACTGAATTACGTTTGTTGAAATCAACTAATGCAAAGTAGTTAAAGTACCATAAAAACTGTTGATAATTCGAATCGTTCAAGTTTTGAGTGAATTGATGAATATTTTTCTATTGATCAACTATTTTTCGTGGTTATGAAACAATTAAAACAGTTGATTTCGTGAACGTTGCGATATTTTTTGTATAACCAGAGCCAACTACTTTTATATCGTTAAATTAACTATATTAACATAGTAAAAATAACTATTTTCCGTGGTTCGTTTAACGATTTTGAATGAATCGTTGCAATACTATTAAAAATAGTTGAACCAACCAAGAGTTTTTCTTTCAGTGAAGCTTGTTGAGCCTATTAATAGCAGTTTTTTGTATGATTTTCTTCCACCACACTGCAGCTCCATATAGGAGGATAGGTCTCACCATTTGTTTGTATGCCCATAGCGTCTGCCTTGGAGATAGTCCCCAATTGCGTCCAAGCATTTGTTTTGTCGCCCAGAGTGCCTTAGTGGCCTTCATTGTCGTTTTGTTTAGATGATTGTCCCAGGTGAGTTTCCTATCTAGGTGTATTCCTAGATATTTTACCTCTTCCTGCAGACATACGGCTGTACCCCTAATATTTAGGGCTCCTATTTCGATTTTTCTTTTTTTTGTGAATGGTATTATATTAGATTGAGTTGCTTGGCGACGATAGGTTAAAAACGAATGGCTCCATTAAAATAAAACTTGCTACTGATACTTACAATGAATCTTTGAACTCATTACGTTGCATTAAACGGCCCTCATTAATGAACTACTCATTGGGCGAACTAAATGAACAATGTGTCGCGACTGGACAGTACACGGTGCTTTGTAACACTTCTTGTCTGACTTGAGTCTTTACTTTGGCAAATAGAGCTCCACGATTTTCTACATTTTGTAACGCTTTCACCAATCCGGGCTTAAAAACCATTTGAAATAGATCGTTTTCTTCTTTAAAAAATTTGAGCGAGCAATGAAATGCCTAACTAGAGCTACAAGATTTGGATTTCAAATATTTCAAGAAGCGTTACGAGAGTTAAATCATTTAAATGTTCATGATCAAGGTCGAAAGATTTATTAATTAATGAGCAAGTGAATTCGATGACTCTTAAAGTTAACATTGAGAAAACTCTACGGCAAACAAAATGAACTTGAGGACAAACGGATTAACTAACTCAGGCGTAAAGGCGGATCGAAACATTCATACATGCTTAAAAGTGGCGTGCTATGCTCGTTGAGATCCACTTTATGTACGCTTTTTTATGAGCTCTAAAGAAAATTTATTTCTATAGCTAAACTAGCACAAATTGCCAACCTAACCCTTGCTACCTTCAACAGGTTTGATCCGTGAGATATATACATATCTGGTTTCGATTCATTATATATCATTCCTGTCGTACATTATTTCCGATAAATCGACTCAGATAATGGTTTGTGGCTATTACGAACTGGTCCTCTAATACATGATTTCCGTTACAATACCCAGCCATTAAATTTGAGATTCGGCTAAAATCCGGCCCACATACGATACGATATATTCTCAGACATTCGTACATTTTGTTCCCTTACTTAGCTTTATTATCCGTGCTGCTGATATTTATGTTCAACAAACTTGTTCGCTTCATGCTACGAGATGAGAAAATATTTGCGCTACCTTCCTGAACAGCAAAGCTGTGGAGTTGAGCGAAAACTCAGCAACTTTCATTTTTTCTTGAGCAAATACTATGATTTTGGTCGACAATGTATATGGCGTCTACGTCCTGCTATCTATTTATAGATCAGGAGGACAATAAATGGATTTCAATGTCATATTATTACTGCAAAGTAATTCTTGGTCCGTTGGTAATGCAACCAAACAAGCAAGTTTATTGTTGTGTCTGTCAAGTTGGCAGTTAGGTACGCGTCGCTGTTCACAAAACGTTGTCATAAAGTCCACCACATAGCTTCTAAGCGGATTTGGATATGCCTTGCAATGCAAGGTGGCATTTGCGTATGGATAAGTGCTTTCACGGAACACGTTTGAAGGTTCTAGAATCCGAAGAGTGAAAAATGCAAATTTCACTGCTCGAAGCTAAAACGACAACACATTGACGCCTTCTGATATTAATTTTTATACCCAGGATTAATCTTGAAAAAATTTCACTGAATAACAACTAAATCTTGTCATTTTATATCTTCATGTCTGATTCACCGTAAATACTGATAATATTTTTCGTTAGCAAAGATTCATGTAGTTTGAATCAATGAGTTTGCATGGTTATCATTCATAACATGATGGCTTTCGAGATAATTGACGAAAATATGAATTGTACAAATAGATTGGCTTACATTCGACGATAAACATCCCTTCTGATATCTACTGCTCGCGAACCTATAGTTCCATCAAAAGTGAAATTACACGCAATCCTGTATGCTGAATGTGCGAAACGTGATTCAATAAAGCGCTTCCTTTGTTGTCGTTCGCAGGATCATCGTCTGCCGGTTGTACGAAAGAAAACAGAAATCTGTCCGTTTTATCTATTTTCCCACTAACTGCTTAATCTCCTCAATCAAGTAATTAACTAATGTTTGTCGAATTCTGGTATCAACATAACTCAGCAATAATCTATCCTTAATGTTATGCGTGCAACAAATCTTCGCATAATGCTTGAATAAGGTATAAAATCGGTCATGCAAGTATGATTAAAAACCCACCAAATGTACTGCAAATGAGTTTTAATCAGAAATTTAATTGAACGCCACTAATTTATTCCAATGAGATTTGACGATATGAACGTAAATTCGTAACTCTAACGACGGCGTTGATTGCTCCATTTAGTGACGTAGTATAGAAAACAATTATTGAATCATCGTCATAATTGGCAATTAAGTGAATCTAAAATACATAGACATTTGAGTTTATCACATAATTAAAATATTATGCTTTTGGAGCTAATGTTCAAATTTCATTTAGAGCAAATAGAGCAAATGTTCAACCAGCTCAAATCCTGTTTCTTGCATTGCAGCCATCGTACCTGCAGCCTTGTGAACCGGTGCGTTGTCTTGATAAAACAGCACTCCAGCCCGCAGTTTACCGCGTCTTTTTTCCTCAATAGATTCCTGCAATCGTCTTACTTGGTCTGCGTAGTAGGATCTTAACATAGTGGCTTTGCTTTCGAAATATTCCACCACAATAATTCCTTCAGCGTCCCAAAAAAACAGATGCCATAACCTTGCCTGCCGAACTTGACACTTTTAGCACGCTTCCAGGTCTTCGATTCATGTTAGGTTTCTGGATGAAAATGGTGGATCCAAGTCTCGTCCATGGTTGGTTGAAGTGGCTGCCGATCCACAGAGGTCTGCCGACTGACACACATAAGCACATTGTCTATGGTTACGACACGAGACAAAAACTTCTCCAGATCCACCTGGAACTTTTCGATATTCACCCTCGAAATGTCGACTTGTTTCTCCTTTTGCTTGTCAGTTACCATTCTCCACCCCCAACGCGCAGAGACCTTCTTCACATGGAATTCGTTGGCAACGATTCATTGAAACCTGCCATACGAGATCTTTTTGACTTCAGCTATATGCCTGATGGTCATTCTTTGAAAGCAAAGGGGATGGACGTCCGTCGCTGTATTCATCTTCAGTGGATGTTCTTCCCAGCTTAAACTCCTTGACCCAGCATGCAACGGTGGAATATGGAGCAGCAGAGTCACCTTGTGTTTCCACTAGGCTGCGGTCTTGGTCCTTGGTAGATATTTTTTTCAAACGCAGGTACTTAGTGATAAATTTAATTTTTCTTTTCTCCATTTTCGACAGTTTGTATTCAAATGAATGTACCTCCTTGGAATCGGGGCCTATTTATATTGTAAAGGTGCACGATTTACATTAGGAAGGATTATCCTGCTCCGATAATCTTTAAGAGATATGCGCTTACTATAGTTAATTTATTAAATGTTAGATATTTTTATTTCTTTGTCAATATCTCAGGCAACCCGTGGATTGCTGCATGTTTGGCGCTGAGTAAAACTCGTGCAGCCAATGTAAGGCTAGACTAAGACTTGCCGATTAAAAGCAATAATTTAGTTTCCAAAAAACAAAACCAAATGTAGTAATCTTAAATAATGTTTATTAGTCCAACACTACTTTACTACTTCTTTTCATATCATTTTCACATTCTATTTATGCTAAAATTTTGCTGATTCTATTCTTACCTTTGTGAGCTGCTTACTTTGTTTTTCCCACATTAAGCTATCTAGTTCATTACTGAATTACACGTGATCAACTACCTACATGGTTTCATCACATACAACATCCATGCTCCAAGTCAAGACATCACGCATCAAACCAAGACATACATCACATACATAAACCACATAGAACATGTCCAAACCAAGACAAAATGTCTTCCACACATCAATACTATAGAGGAATATGGATGTAGTCTATGCTAATCAAGATTAATTGTATTGAAAGTCAATTAATATTTGTCTTGTCTTACGTGTATGTACATTTGAGTAATTGACCCATTACTAGGGACACGACGAAAGTACTGATATTAGTACGGTATCGATACTTTCGTTTGATACCAAGTAAAATTTTACTTGAATCGAAACTGTTCGATATTTTACTCATATCAATACTTTGATGGTGGTATCGTATCGACATATAACTGAACAAATTTCACATGGAAATCAACCTATTTTTCCAAACTGAGCTACGGACTACGCGGCAGCTATATAATGTAAAACAAATGAACTATTTTAAGTTCAAGAAATCTTTCAATCATACAATATCCAAACAGTTTATATTGAAACAGTAATGTAAGGGGCATTTCACGTGAAGCGGACAACGAAAAAAATTCGTGGTTCTGGATTTCGTTCATATTGTGCATAATTGTACTTCTAGAAGATATGAATGTGGATGCACAAGTTTTTGTTTCTATGAGGTTTAGCTGTCGAGTTATGGGCTTCTGGAAAATGGATGACATTGATAAAAGGCTTTTTTGGAAGCGATTTCTAGTATTCTAAAAAAACCTAAAAAAACATAAAAAATACTGATTGTTGTAGAAAATTAGCTGTTCTTTTTAATTTTGAAAATAGATTTGAAAACGGGAATTAAAAATTTGTGTGAAACTGGAAGTAACAATTTCAACTCGTTTTTTGAATAATTTGGACTAGGTTAATTTTGTTTATTTGTGAAAATATTCTTATTTCATCATAAAAGCTTTAGAATGGGATGGCCAGTAGTTTAAGAAGTAGGTGAATTTTAATACATGCAAGTCGCATGGGGCGTGGTACCGAGAGCTTGCTTACAACTTCTAGTTGGCTCAAAAACAAAAATTGATATCGAAATAGGATTAGTAGTGCCATCCTTTAGTTGAAAAAGGTTTTATTTTCTTATAAAATCCTATTTAATATATGATGCCCATATAATACGTGTATATATGGTGCCAAACCATTTCGGATTTTCCGTTATTTTTTGAGTTATTGCTCAGCGCTTGCAGTGACGCTTACTTTCGTTATTAATTTAAAGAGTTTTAATTGTATGTATTATGTCTCCGTGTGGCTGTCGATGTCTCAATCCTTTCGATTTGAAATTTCATCGGAAGGTTAAAGACCTAAGAAAAATTCCAAGAATATTAGCAGAAAAGTGGAGATATTCATCTTATATGTACGTATGTGGAAGCCGCAGAAAAAAATGGTCGTAGAAACGCATCCAGCAATAAATAAAAGAGCCACTTTAAGAAACGAGAATAAAATGGTAAAATTTGTGAAATAATTTATTTTCCATAAACAAGTAGTTTTTTCCCATTAAGTAAATTAGCATTATCAATTTTTAATATTTCATCTTCTTTATGTAAATGATATAAGTGATATATAATAGTTTTACTAAAAATGTGTTGTTTTCACACTCACTAGCTGTCCTAATCAAGCTCCCGGTACCACGCTTCATACGACTTATGTGTATTGAAATTCACTTACCTCTTAAACTAAAACCTCTTAAACAAACTTTTATCATAAAATTACAATACTTTAAGCTTTGCTTTGTGATAAAAATAAACAAAATCAACCTGCTCCAAATTATTCAAAAAACGAGTTGAAATTGTTACTTTCGGTTTTACACAAATGTTTCATTCCGGTTTTCAAAATTTCAAAATTAAAAAGAACAGTTAATTTTCTACACCAGTCAGTATTTTTGATGATTTTTCGATTTTTTTTTGAATCCTAGAATCCGCTTCCGAAAAAATCTTTCATCAATTTCATCCATTTTTCAAAAGCCCATGACTCGGCAACTAAACCTCATAGAACCAAAAATTGTGTATCCACGTTCTTATCTTCTGGAAATATCATTATGCGCAATATGAACTAAATCCAGAACCTCGATTTTCTATCGTTGTTCGCTTCACGTGAAATGCCCCGTAAAACAAATTAAATATTTAATAACGCAATATTTAAGTTTTTTGTATATATGTATATTATATTGACGAAGGAGAAAAGTTGCTAATGTTGTAATATATATTTAAATGATTAGGTATGAAAAAGCAAAGACTAGGAGCAATTCTATTCTGTGTATTATTTAATTTGTATACTGTCCATATATATAAAAAGGCTAAAAAATTATGAAAGTGTTTTTTAATAGAAAACTTTTACAGCGAAATAAATCAAATTCAGCAAATGTTCTTCGATTAATTTTCACATTTACATTGGTAATCATCAGACTCTTCATCACTCATTTTAAATGAAGTAGTGATATTCAGTGGAGCAAGTGAAGCATACGATTCGATTGAATATCTGATAAGTGCGGCGGCCATTCCATAATATTGGGAATTGACCTGGTAACACGTTGACTGCTGTTGCATTATAAATAGGTGCATTATCTTTTTGGAAAGTTACAGAAATAGTGTGCTCCTAAAATCTAATTTTTCCAGCAAGCCTTTCATTGCCACCAGGTCAATGATCCCTTAACAAGATATTGCACCCCATACTATAATCCTCCCTTTTCTTGCGTGGGGCCCGTCCAGATTTCTGCCCGGCTGGTGTTCTTAAAGACTTTGAACCTCGCCGTCCTGGAAATTATCGCCAAATTCCAAACTGAGCTTCGCCCAATCAAATAGATCCTGCCAGACTAAGGATCATCGTTATCATCTCTATTACCAAACTCTTGTGAAAATTAGGCTTTGCTCTATCATTGATATTAATATAAATATAGAATCTAGCTTTTCTCCATACTTTACGGACTACTAACCTTACATTCTTCTCTTACTATACATCTATATATACAAGAAAATAATTTCTTAAAAATTAATGAATTTAGAAACATATTTGCACATTGTTTGCAAAAAACAAAATAACTGCACTAGATCCCTCACTTTATATCATAATTTACAAAAAATCTCATAAACGAGAGCGCACGAGTCAAACTCAATTTTTTAGAAAAACAGAAACAAAACAGAAATGAAACAATGAAACTATAAAATTAAAACGAAACTAAAAGACTCTTTACACTAGTTATTTATAAAAAGATCCTTTGATCAACAAAAGATATTAAATAGCAAGTTCACTAATTCAACAATATAACCCACATTACAGTATAAAATGGCACTGGTTCGTCTCTTTGTATAAAATCTCAACTAAGTTGCTTTTATTACCCATATTTGATCTTTTAAGCAAAACACTCTGAGCCGAGTAAATCATAAACATTCTTACTTAATTATTAGTACCGAGTTTCACATCCTAATGTCTTCTCAATGCACGAATAAAAATGTGATTAAATTAGTTTCAAAAGTGATATGTAAAAAGGCACATTTTTGACGTGAGAATGCAACAATCCTCGTAAACAACGTCTTCTATACACATCCTCATCACATCGCCGTTTTTTATCATCGCTTATCTCCTCTTCAAAATTAACTTTTATCTAGTCTAATTTAGTTTAATAGATTTATTATTTTAATGTTTCTAAACCGACTCAAAGAATGCTGTTTGCTTGCTCCTGTCTTGAGCGAGCAAACAAAACGAAATCTGATGGAATACTTGCAATTAGCTCCACACGTCGGCTGAGTTGCGCTTTTGAGCCTTCATTTTCTTGCTAAACTGTTGTGCTTCGACCTCTGACTTATTTCCTGGATGATATCACTTTGAGCAGAATAATTGGGAAGGGATAATCAAGTGAAGCAAACGTACCCGCACATGTACAAGTTTCTCACCAATAATTAACCTTCCAAATTAAATCTGAATGTGTCACGTAAATTTTGTGTGCTTGATCCCGAGAGAATGCTGTTTTTAATGCCAAAACACCCTTACCAACGAATTCTTCCAGTTCAGAGGAAACGCATCATAGTGCCTGTGAGTGAAAAATACAAGTTAATGAATACAAGCCTATCTCCTGATAAATGAAATCTTCGCTCTTCTTCTGGCAGCCAAAATACAGAATAGTATCGCCAACTTTTTTGCCTTTATTCTTGGAAAAAAGCCTTTCTGGAACAAAGCCTCTCTGAAACAAGGCCATGGAACGGTACCAGACCAGTTCCCAGCCCTATCATTATAATTGGAATCTCTGGCTTCGTTGGAAGTCTAAACTGACTCTTGCAAATAAAAATAGGCATATTAAATATCATATGATACTTACTCATATCAGTACTGTCGCAATGAGTACGGTACTTATATCAATACTTGGTTGTGATACTACTTGAAAGTAAAAGTATCGATACTTTCTTTCGATATCGTGTCCCTACCCATTACCATATGTGTTTTTATCCTGACTTAAAGAGTGTATGAGCTAGTAAAAAAAACTTTCTTAAATTTTATGCGAACTAGAAATAGCCGGATATCACTACTTTTGGATCAACCCTCGTATCTTTAACTCTTCGGCGGCAGCATTTGTTTTAGTGAATATTTTAGGTTCTCCTAGATTTGGGAAAATCAAGAAAATCAAGTGCAAAAAAGTTAAGTCTAATAATATTTTTATCTTGAATATGATAGTGTTTTAGAAATTTTAAATCCCATATGGGCGCTAAGTACCTAAAAGTAAGCAAGCAAAAATTACGAAATTTCAAATTGCAATATTTTTCCAGGAAGTCATCAAGCGGATGGAAATCAGGAAGCGTATCTGATTTCTAATGATTGTGCGAGCATTTTTGTGGCTACATCAGGTACCTAAACGAAAAACTTTCAAATCACGGACCCTCCTGAAAAATTTTTGCTATTTAGAAATACAGGCAAAATCTCGATAAATTTCACGCTTTGTCTGTAAAGACAAATTAAAATATTTGAAATTAGCCCAACAACAGAAAAACTTCATCATATTACCTCTAATTTTAGCAGCCGAAATTTTTTTCGTCAGAACTGAAATTCACAGACTGCATTAACCTTAAGGGGCTATTCTACTTAAGAACCCTATACAAATGCTAATTTTTGCGATTTTTTTTTTGAGGAGTCATTACATGTATCGTTATAGATCTTTCTGGCATTGAATAAATAAACTCTTGAACTTCACAAAAAAAAAATTTTATTTATATATATATATATATATATATATATATATATATATATATACATATATATATATATATATATATATATATATATATATATATATGTATATATAGTCATGACGCATACATTCTTGACATGCCATAAAAAAAAGGGGTGCACTTGTCCATAAGATTTCTCAGCAACGGAGAGTCTGCACCACAAAATTCAAAAAGATTCTTAATTTGTATAATAGCGGCTATGGTTGGTACTAGAATCATGAAGTTTTATGCAACATCAACAAAATGGCGACTGTTTGAAAAAATTTTTCGAATAAAGCGGTTTTTTTACCGATTTTTTGTTGAAAAAAAAGATAAAAAATCAATATTTTTACACGATTCTAGTACGATCGGTTCATTAGTTTCTGAGAAAAGCTTTGGACAGTATCGAAAAACATGATTTTGAAAAAAACGCGTTTAAAGTTTTTTTTATTGAAAATTTGTATAAAAATGATACTTACAGCTAATCAGCGACCCCTGCTCCATACAGGATACCTTCTGCTACGTCAAATAACTCATTTTGTTCCATTCTGGCATCTCTGCGGCTTGCTCTTGCTTTCTGAGAAGCTTCAGTGCTTCGGCGCTCGGCTAATGTAATGCGGAAGTTATAGCGCTGATTGACATAATGATGGGCGTTTGGGCCAATTTTTACATTCATTATGTCCAATGTTTTCATTACAGAAGCAAATCCTTCGTTATAAATGCATGCTGCTATTTTGGTTCCAATCTCAACGATCTTTGCACCAGAAAACATGTGTTTTGGTGTTATAGACCACACGCAATGATTAAAACTTTCGTTATTATTTTGAGTGTTGCCACCTAAGCATCTTTTTAATAAATCATCCTTCGTCAAATCGGTATAAATAGCCTTCATAATTTCTTGTGCTTCTACATCTAAAGCAGGAGGATGCTTATATTTTCGGTTATTGGCTTTGAGCTTTTGATATTTGCACCACGAATCGGACCCTGACGGACAGAAGGTATGCCGCGGATTTTCATCTGTCGAAATTTTGTGATAATAACCTGCCCAGATCTCCTTACGCATATCTTCAATTGAATTTTTGTTACGTATAATTGCTAATCCATAGTAAGTCGACAATTCCTTCATTACTTTGTTAGTTAATTTTGCAGTTTTTGGAAGATCTTTTTTTTTGTAACATTTTTTTTCTCAGAACTTTTATTTTTTTGTCTGCTTCTTTTTGAGCAATTTCCAAAGCTTTTTTACGCTGAGTAAGAGCTTTTTTACTTTCCACTGCTCGTTTGTACACTCTTTTTTTTACGTGCAATACGCACTCTAACTTTTGCACAATAACATCTTCGCCATAAGGATGAACATCGAGTAGCATTTGAAAAGTCTTGGAGTCATCGTCACCAATATAAAATCCGTACCGGACTTGAAATTTTTCCATAGATCGCATGAACATTTCGACTTCCATTTTACCGGCACTTCCCTCATGATTTGCAGGACATTGATCTTTATGGCCTTCGTACCAAGCAATGCAGTCAACTGTTTCTTCTTTACCTTTCCAATACTCACAAGCTTTGCAATAAGACGATCGTACAGTCACATCTATAACTTTCCCGCAATGTTTTCCAATCAGTGAAACGATGCCTACAAGAGAACTGAATCCTCTTTTCGCCCAAGAACCATCGCCAGAAACTGATAAAATATCTTGAGTACCTCCTTTTTCGACATTTAAAGATTTTTTTTCATCGACAGCTTTGCGAGTCACCAAGTCAAATACACAATTTGTAGCAACCTTTATATGTTCGATTATGTCATAATATGTTTTGATATTGAGTCGGTTTCCTAAATCCATTAAACCACAGAACAATTGTAAACCGTGTATTCCTATACCAATTAATCTCATCACAAAAACAAATCGGCGGTTCACACTTTAAATCCTAAACCTCGTTGCCCATATTGAGAAAAAGATATATTTCCGTCACATTCTTTACACTTAACAAACGTTTTTAACACAGAAAACACTAAAAAAAAAGTTTAAAATAGAGTAACTTGACGTCTGATCAATGTTTATGTCTAATGAGGAATTACTCGATTTTCTAATTTTTTCGGCTGACTTGCTCGTATAATTTGTTTGTGTTTCGTCAGAATATCTATTGCCTCGAAATTTTCTTTTTTTAGGTCTAGTTGTACCCCTGCCTTCTCGAGATCCTTTTCTTTCCATTTTTATAAAAAAAAATTCGTTCAAGATAGATACTTTTGCTACGGTATGCGAAGTGAGACTAAGCGTACAAATAATGGGCCATTTAGACAAGCGTCCATGCGTCCGCGCGTCCAAGCGTTTTTAGATTACACGAGTCAAGTCAACTCAAATCCAGTTTTTTGAAGGCGGGGCTAAGGCGCTAAGTGGATGGATTTTACACGCTTATGATGATGTTTTTTTGCTCCGTACAAATATATTGGTAACAGAAAGTTGTTCATATTTATCCATATGAGTATACATACCTACATATATATGTTTGTGTCTAGATATTGTGTCACGTAAGGATGCAAAATATATATTATCCACATCATTATATAAGAAAATAATCATCCACAAAACATATATTTAAATGATCACCAACGAATCATCCACACATGCCACTGAGCGAAAGAAATCATTTTAAAATGTATTGTACATGAATCAGCATACTCCACCTCCTTCGCTTTAGACCCGCCTATATAAACAAAATCAAATTGACTCGTGTAAGCAAAACACGCTAGATCGCATGGACGCGTGGACGCATGGACGCCAATGTAAATGGCCCATAAGAGTTCAGCTGCGAGTTTATACAAAGCCTAAAGCCGACGAGAGGGGCCGAGCGGTTGAACGACGTACACGCCTCAAAATGAACTAAGACGCGCTCGAGTAAAATGATGATATAGAATGCTCGGATCATTCTGAAATTTTAATACGATATTCTTGAGATCATATACTTTCAAAAAACGTAAAAAAAAAATCGATTTTTGACAAAATAGAATAGCCCCTTAAGTAGGACCAGGTCCAATAGAAGTGATTTTGAGATGTAGGCAGCCGTGTGGCAGTGGTGGCATCTTAAAAATCACTAAGAAAATAAACTGCTCTTTGCACAATGAATTTCGATTCACTGGACCGCATTCCAGGACACGTTTAATAGAAATTTGGTGAAAAAATTAGGTTACAGCTTGCCAACTAGGGTAAGTTTTGTGTCTTGAATTTTGAAAACTTGATCAGCAGTATAAAGTTTTTTACCTTACAGCTCCCGATGCGGTCATGAAATCAAGGCAAAAATCATATCGTAAATAGACTTTATTGTAGACCAAATTTTTGTTGTTGAATACTCGTGATACGGGTTCCAGCTATGGTAAATGTTGTAATTTTTTGTCATATATGATATTTAATATCTCACGTTATTATCAAACTTTCAAATGGTTATGATCTTGTACTGAAAATAAACAACAAATAATTTGATTATGAAAGTTTGAAAAGTTTTGCGGGTGGTAGCCCCAATTTTTTTTTAACTTGTATAACTTCCAGTGTAGACGTCGGATTCACGGGGAGAAGCAGATGTGGTAAATAATTGGCTTTATTGCTAACAAAGGGCTGCCAGCACCAATTGTTTTCGTAATTTTCGTATGAACAAATACTACTGTTATATATTTGTATGGCGAACAAATACAATGAAAATAGATAGTTAGTAGTAGTAGTTAAATTTTCCAAATTTTGGATCTTTTTCTGATGGCAACGCCAAACATATACCTGTCCCTGTAACTTTCTATGAAGCCATCGGAAATTCATAGGGTTAGGTGAATTTCACATGAACCAGTTGTGGTAGATTTTTGGTTACGATCGATTTTTGGTCGATCAGAAACTTCGGAGACGTTGGAGAAAAAGGCCGGATGAAAAACTTATAAAGATCTCATGAAAAGTCTGATTTACTCATCGTTTATGCTGCGAGTACGATAAGCTGATTTTGTTCAAATCCTAGCAAAAGGCAATAAATATGTTTAAAACGAATGCTGCGTTATCTGAAAGGAACGAAATCATCAAATACGAGAAGAATGATGAAAAGTGCAACGCGTACACGGAATCCAGTTGGCCAGGCGATTCTGAAGATCAGAATCAGCAACCAGGGAGCGTCTTAAATTTCGCAGGACGAACAATAAGCGAGAAAAAAAAAACAACCAACAGAAAAAATGGAATCCGAATACATTGCACTATTAGAATTAGCAAAAAAAGTGTTGTACCTTAAAAGACTGTAAAAAAGTTTTGTACCTTAAAATCTATTGGTCTAGTAGAAAGTCTAATGAGAATATTTTGCGATAGCCAGAGTGCAATAAAGCTTGGAAAGAATGCTGTATTACACATAAGAAGCAAGCATATAGACATTAAATATAATTTTACGGAAAATTAATAATTAATTAATAAATTAATAAAATATCATTAAATGTTCATTAATTCCCTACAATATACCAACATTAAATTATCCACGTATATTCATTCGCTTGCTGATACTTTTGGATGACAGAATCAAAAATTTAAAAACCTATTCGAAATTTGTTTCCCTATGAATAATTTGAGTATCAAATCGTTTTGGTGTGTTATCCGTTCCATCAACCACACCAAGGTAAAAACACTTTCCATCGAGAATTCGAAAAACTTCATATCGGTGTCGATTAACGGAAAATCGAAATCAAGTGGCGAAATACACTATGCCGTGAATAAAAACAAACCGGAAAAAAAGGATAAAAGGATCTTCATTCAAGATGCATATTTCTGGCAAGAAATTGCCAAATCGGCTTCCATCGTTGGAAAGTTTCCAAAGTCGTTCGTGCAAGAAGCGCAAATAAGTGGAAGCGAAAAGTGGTCAGTTTTTCATGGTTAGTTTGTTGCATGCAATTGTCAGGATGCCCATCTGACTTTGATGATTTTGCTGGCAATTTTCCGGGACATTTGGATATTTTTTGTTTTGAATTTTAAACGAGTCGTTTCCAGACCACATGCGAGTCAAATTTGAGAATGTAGGAGCATTTTCAGGGTGTCTAGGCTCTGAAAATGTTATTAATTTCGCTTTTGAATTTTAAATAATAGTAGATGATTAGAGAATGATTTTGTTATTTACTTTTAATTTATTATTCATTGCTCTCATGTTATAGCTTTAGAATCTGGAGTCCTCAAATAAATTCCAAGCCCAGTTTGTAATGAGTGTATGTTAAATTAGTTAAAAATTTACTGTTGTCAAAATTATAAGAAGAAAAAAAGAGATATCCTTTTCTGGGAAAACTACTGGATATTTCCTAAAATTGTAGGAAATTAGTAAATAAAGCATCCATCTAGTGTCGTTTACTCGAGGGACGGTAACAATTTAGGGAATTAATGAACGCGAATAATAAGCTTTCTAGTTGGCAGGTCTACGACAATCATCAACTGAACCAATCACGCAAACAACGGAAAAGACTAAAGGAGTTAAATTATATCCCGGAACCGATCCAAAATTGACTCAAAACAACAGAAACGGTGTCGTTCATTGTGACGCACAAAGTTCTAAAAGATGACTCTATACTAACTATTCACTCATATTATATAGGTGTGTCAGACATATGATAATTTTTTAAACTGCAATTCATCTGCATATGATTCATGAGACATTGACGAGACCAAAATAAAAATTCGTTACACACATTTACCTATTTAAAACCATATAATGGCATATTAAATGGCTTTAAGTAGGTAAGTCAATGTAATGCATTTTGATGGGGTTTATTGTCAAAGTTTAGGTGAGATATACAAATCTTTCAGACCAGACTTGGCGCGGTCAATTCAGCGGGAATCATCTTTAGAAAACTTTTGATACATTTGTATCATTTTGATACATTTTTATTTGAAACTTATATTTTTGATAATTATGACAAAATGATACATTTTGTCATCCAGTAAATAAATTCAATTTTTTTTGCCAGTCAAATCTTCTCTCTCTACCAGTAATCGCTGCCAACTTCAATTTACTTTATTAATTATCTAATATGTGGTGATGACTCTGAAGATTTGAACAGAATTTTTTTTTTTTTTGGAAATTTAAAACAGCGACTTTCCCTAAAAATAATCTGCACTCCGTATTAATTTCGTGAAAATTTTGAGCGCATTCGCAAAGAATCCACATTGTGCAATAATTTTGTTTTGTGTGGCTTCAATATTGATGGCAATATACAGCTAAAATCAAAGAGCGGAAGCAATTTGTGATGGGAAGTATTTGATACATTTTTACCAATATTGATATACTTTTTGGAGAAATTTGATACGGCGGAAAATTTGGGAATGGGAACACTGCTACGGACTAACGAGTGTGAGCTCAAATCGTGCGGTCGTTTGGTAAAACTGTAAGGTATTTTTTTAACCTGACTTATACGCTTTTGAAGAGCTATTGACTATTCATTGACTTTTCAATAAAAAAAAAACAAAAACGTCTTTGCGTGTCGAGATGGAACCGATGATAATATTCACCTACCTTATGTATTTGAGCCAAAAAATGCATTCTGAATTGAAATGTACTTTTTATCAAAGAAAAACAAGCTGTAAACTGTCACTTTGTATAGCTGCGGCTAGCGCCCAACGTGGGTTTCGTGTGTACATGCGCTAGAAAAGGAATGTTTCAATATGATACTTGGATCAATAAAAAACCAATGATTGAAAAATATGATGACAACAAATAACAGAACTCTCATCATTATAATTTAAAAATTTCTCAGTAGAAGAAGTGCGGGAAGCGAAGAAAAAATTTAGTTGGATAAGAATTTTTCTAATCGAACAAATGTTCTGACAGAAGTAGAAGTGTAAAATCCAAACTTTGCAACTTGCAGTAGTAAATTTTAAATTTGAGTTTTTCGAATGATAACCAGCACTACGACCCAGCTGTATAAGGGTTCGACTTTTTTCACGTTGTCTTCAGTAAGGGACGTGGATAGACGTCCATCGCGGTATTCACCTTCAGTGGATGTTCTTCCCAGCTTAAACTCCTTGGCCAAGCATGCAACGGTGGAAAATGGAGGGACAGAGATTTCTTGTGTTTCCACTAAGTCGCGGTCTATGTCATTGGAAGATAAACACAGGTACTCAATGACAGCTCTAATTTCGTTTTTCTCCATTTTGATGTTTTCTCGTATTCAAATGAATCGTGGCCTATTCATATGTTTTTTGCATGCTGACTTAGTGGGTATATGGGGTAGTAAATTTTTTTTTTTTAATTTTATGCGAACTGGAAGTAGGCGATTATCATTCACCAACCGTCGTAGTTTTGTGCATCGTCCCAAGAATTGTATTTTGTGCCTGACAGTATAATAATATTCGGAAAATATTAGGATTAAGTCAATTGGAAGTCGAATCATTTCAAAAATCAAGGATATCATTTGAAAAAGTGATACATCACGGTAATTGTTTAAAAGAAAAATTGGTATATAATAACGCCCGACAAATAAACTCTGACAAAAATTTGCAGGACAGTAAGTAAATTGTGGGTTTTTTCAAATAATACTCTACAACAAGGAAAATTGAGCTATGTCCGGTGAGCTGAACCTTATTAAGCAGGCGCACAGACAGGTCCATATTAAGAAAGAGTGTGGCTTCTGCAACGTATTTTCGATAAACAAGGGCATTAAAAACCGAAGTGGATATTAGTTTTACTACTCAGAAGCTAACACTTTTTTCAATAAAAAAATCCTTTAGTCTTGCCATGTATCTCTGATGTGCTTGAAATTTCAGCTTCCACATTTATCTGCGGTTCGTAGTCAAGCAGATCAAGGTCTGGAATCTTCACCAGAATTAATAAGAATTTCGGTTTTTTGCTGCACTCTTGGTTAATGTCAGCTTTTTGAATATATATATATATATATATATATATATATATATATATATATATATATATATATATATATATATATATATATATATATATATATATGTATATATATGTATATATATATATATATATATATATATATATATATATATATATATATATATATGTATATCTATATATCTTTATGTATATACAGCCCCAGATCTTCAAATTAGGAGCGTTGACAATTTTGATCATGCCTTAGAAATTTTTACCCGTAGCGTAAGAAAATTCCGGGTTTTTCCAAATTAAGTTATATTATCTTGTTTTTAGTGGCGGCGCCAACATATGTGAGCGCAATTCCACCACCATAAACCCTATATCCCTGTTTTGGGGTAAACGTTGACCTCTCTTTCTTGATGAAAACTAAAAATTCATCATTATTCGGAATTTGTTATCTGTGGTATTTATAATACATTTTTAAAATGCATTTGAAATTTTTTTGACATTTTTAAAATGTATTTACCTGTTTAATTATCACTCAAGAACGAAATGCAGTTTAGAAGCTGTTGCGGAGAGCCAAGAATTCGTTCGTAGAAGGCCAAGAGAGCGGTATAAAGAAACATCCTCGATCCATCTGGATCATGGATCATTGTTTTTTGTCGACGGGACAATGAACCAGGATGTCTACAGAGAGGTCATCGCATTTTAATTATTTAAACTCTTGTGAGCTTAAGCTATAAAGCTACAAGCATAAGTTTCCACTTGTATAAATCTTCCCAGGCTAGGACATGCAATGTTAAAAAGAAAACAACATGCAATGGTCCGGTAATGCTTCCACGCATTACGCGAAATGCTTACCGAATATATCCGTAAGCATTATTTTTCCCGTTGGGAAGTATCACTTTCTCTGTCCTGCTAAAACCTTAGCTGGCCACGAGAATACGTTCGAAGCTCGCGGCATTGAGCTGGCGGGATAGGTTTAGTTGAGTTGTACTGATTGCCGCTGATCTGGCTTTGAGCAGACGACCCCCATCTTTACGTGGCCTCCCTGCTCGCATATGATACCTTAACGAAAAGTAAGCAGTAACTGACGGTAGTACGTCAGTGGCTAAGGACGTTAATCTTTTCGTCGGAAAACGAAAGATGCAGAGAATACCACCTGCTGGCAATAGTTTTGACTGATTGACTGACACCCAAAGCCCTTTTTTGGTGCTTAGCGGGTACTGGTTCAAAAGAACAAACGAAATCATTGCGTAGTAGTAGGCACTTCTCCAAAGGTTTCAATACGTACTTCCCCATAGAGAAGTTACATAGCCAAAGGAAAAACCAAAGAAGAGAAGATGTTGAAAAAATGCCGGCTTGTCGTCAAGGCCAGCATCTCAGGTCCAAAAGAACATGTCACGACAGTTGAAAGATGGTCTTTTAAAACTTCAGGAAGCGTTTGAAGTAATTAAGGTTTGTAGGCTAACTGGAAAAAGGCCAAGCTAGAAATGAATCGAAGAGAAGATTAGCCCAAAAACGTGAAAACAAAGAGCTAGGGCGCAAAAACGAGCAAGGACTCATGAATTTGGCCCAGATGGCGGAAACACGGCTATCCCACGATCCGAGATGGAAGCCACTGATCAGAACCCCTGGATGACTGTGGCCAAAAAGTCTCGGAAAAGTAATTTTATGCAGTAGAGGTGGCTGTCCGTGGCATAAACTGAAAAAGTGCCGTTAAAACTGCAGTTCGAATCCAGTTAGCGCAGACGAAAGAATGTGCAGCCATCTAGAGCTATGAAGGTAGCAGTGATGATAAAGCCCGCCCAAATAAAAACTTACGCGGAGATCCTCCAACAGAATCGCAGAAGCGTGTGCCCCAGCAAATTAGGGACACAAGAACGTCAAATAAGAAAGACGGCTGAAGGCGGAGTGCTCGTGACACGCGCAAAATGGGATGATACCGTAAGATTTCGCGAAGAAGCCATTCAAACTGTGGTAGGAGGTCTTGGGGAGGTTAAGAAACTTGTTTCCAAGACTAAAATCGACCAAGACTGCCATTTGCGAGAGGGAAATTAAAAATGCTAAAATTACTTCACTGTTCCCAAATGCAAGAGGACAGCTGTAGTAGAATTAGAGGACGCAAAGGCTAAGAAGCTAATTAAAGATGGGCGTATAACAATTGGCTGGATGAAAGCCAGATTAAAAAGGTGACCTGAGGTGGTGCGCTGCTACAATTATTTGGGCTATGATCACACAAAAAAGGATTGTAAAGGACCAGATCGGAGCAGTAACTATTGGAAATGTTGTGAAACTGACCATCTTGCAAAAATAAGCACCGCTAAGCAATTCCACATGTTGTGTAGTGAGCAGAAAAAAAAGGAGAAGCAAATAACATTCTGGGGTTATGAGCGTGTAAAACTTTCAGAAAAGTGCTTGAAGCGCCGAAGAAGAAGCTTAATAGATGAGGATTCTCCGAGGGAGCACACAGAGGTGTCATATGACGCAAGATTTGTTCACACAGCTGGTGTGCGAAACCAGAGCCGAAATCGCAATGATTAGTGAACCATATCGAAGGAGAAATCCAGAGGCTTAGTATACAGACACTTCAGGCTATGCAGCTCAATGGGTTGCCGACGCTTGAAGGATCCAAATGGATCAGCAGGATTTGGGTAATGGATATGCTTGGATCCGAAACCAAGGTATCAATCTGGTGAGCGCTTATTTCTCGCCAATTGACCCAATTAGGGAATTCCGCAGGAAAAAAAAGCAATGGAAGATACTTTACGAGATCTGCCGGGTGTTTTGGGGTTGGCTGCCGACTTCAACACGAGAGCTTTGGAATGTGGAATGCAAAATCAAATAACAAACTCAGAAAATTTATTATAGAGATGGTGACTAGATTAAACATGGCTGCACTAAAAAGGCGCTACCTAGGCGTTTAGAGAGTCTATACCTGATATAACTCTCGTTTCGGAAGCATTGTCAACGCTGACGAGGAACTGGAGGGTGATGGAAGGATACTTTGGCAGCGATCATAATCACATCAGCTGCTGGCTTTAAGAGGAAAATCAAAACTCGCAAAGCTCCGGTCAAAAACTAATTGGCTGAAATACTCCCAAGTTAGATAAGAGAAAGCTCTTGGAGTTGCTCGGCGATAGCTTTGCTGAAGAGCAGCGCAGATCGAGTAGGGCTAGTGACAGATCAGGCAGGGGTCAATATGCAGGTGAACTTTACCATAGTGAAAATCAAGCCAGTGTGCGATCTCTTGATGCCACGTCGGAGACAACCTCCTGTGAAGCAACAGGCTTATTCGTCAACCAAAGAGCTCAAGCGTGCAAGCGTAGAGCTCAGTAATATATCGGTAGAGCAGAAGCATCCCAAGCTACTGTAACACACAAAAGGGGCAAAAAAAGAGTAGTGGAAGGCTATTAAGGCGAAGAAAAAATAGCTGCGGCAAGCGCTTTGCGATGAAGCGAACTGAGACCCATGGGTTGGGGCTACAAATTAGTTTCTGGAAGAATCAGTCAAATGGGCCTTGGCCCACTTTTTAGGTGGATACGCTAAAGTACATCATTTAGTCGCTCTTTCCAGTGCACCACACGAGAGTAGAAAACGCTCTTAAGGTCTGTAAGAAATATACTCCTTTGTTCACATTGGAGGAACTTCGTAGTGCAGCTTTCAAAATGAAAAATTGAAAGGCTCCTGGTCCCGACAGCATTTCAGTAGAAGTGGCGAAGGCTGTGGTGGTGGACCAACCATCAGCGTTGCTATAAATGTATAAAGCGTGGTTGTTGACGGGTGTCTTCCCATCAGGCTGAAAAGAGGCACAGCTTGTTTTGATTCCGAACGGAAAGGGAGACCCTAGCACACCATCTACGTACAAGCTGACTTATGGGGAGCACATCCAGAAACCATGCGATAGGGCATTGGGGACTGTTATATCGCTGAGTAGACTCATGGCAAACGTTAACGGTTCTAGTGCGAGTAAAAGCAAAGGGCTTATGACGGCGGGTCTTTCAACCCTGTTGTATAGTGTGGAGATATTGGGCCAACGCTTTAAAATTTATAAAATATCGAACTAGGGTGGCAGGCGTTCAATGCAAAGAGGCGCTGCAAATTGTCAGTAGCTACCATATGGTATCAGGTAATGCCGTATTGGCCGTAGCAGCAATAATCCCAGTCAATTTATTGGCGAACTAGCGAAGGAAGTTCTTTCTGAATAGCTCATAAAGGGAACCACCAGCGCGAGCGTTTGAACTTTAGGACGATTGCTGCGGTACGAGCACAACGGGGACATGGACGACTTGGCTAACTCGCGTCATAAAATCTTGGCTTATTCATGACCAAGGTGAAATAAATTTCTACCTGTGCCAATTTCCATCAGGCCATGGCTTCTTTAGGAAAAACCTTCATAGAGTGGAAAAAGTCAGGACGGATCCTGCAAATACTGCATAAAATAAATTGATGGTGTATTGCATACTTTCTTCAAATGCCTGCGCTTCAGAAGAGAACGGGAAGCGCTCTGGTCTGCAATCGGCCCTGCGACGCCGGAGACGATTGTCGAGGCAATACTGCATTCAGAGGACGCTTGGGTACACTCAGAAAAATGTAATTTAATAGAATCAAATTTAAATCAAAAGTTGAAACCACTTTAAAATAAAAAGCGAATCTTATTTGAATTCCACTTTATTATAAAAATTTTATTCTCAAATCAAAATTTTTCATCATTGAATTAAAAACAAACGTATATGGAGCCAAATCATATTTGAAAATTTAGGAATCAAAAATGTTAAAATATGATTTGGCGCCATATACGTTTTCTTTTTAATTCAATGATGAAAAATTTTGATTTGAAAATAAAATTTTTATAATAAAGTGGAATTCAAATAAGATTCGCTTTTTATTTCAAAGTGATTTCAACTTTTGATTTAAAGTGATTCTAAAAAAGTGTTAAGTGGTGAAATTTTTCTGAGTGCGGCTGAAAAGAAAAGAGGGTTGCCTAGCGAACTCCTCCTGACAGTCGTGGGGGTACTTGATAGGTGTAGAAGTAATGCAAAAGCGGTTCCAACTCGGATTCCTGTGGTCAGCGGGTGATATTTTTTTAATGAGTATAATCTCAAATAATCCTGCATCTTTCGCAGGATACCTATGAAGGTTTTTCGACACCTGTGCAAAGAAAAACTCAAAGTTTCAAAGTAGATGAATGTATATATATTGTCATTATCATAATACCTCATACGCACTTCATTATTAATTTATTGTATTATAAATGTATACATGTCCGGGGACGATTCTTGACACGAATTTCAATGTAATTTGCGAGTTCCCGCTTACAAAACGCAGAAACGATTTTCAACATTCATAACGAATTTTCACCTACCCCCAACATAGTGAGGAAAATTATAAATCGAAAACCGTCTCGGTCTCTTCCCGACTTTACCTATATCTACTGCCTGAGCTCCCGAAACCGACCATTCAAGTGCCGATAGATTTGGACCACGTCTCAATCAAAACTCCACTAGTCCCAAAACCCAAATCAAACCGAAAAGGTTCGTTCTTTTAATTGAATTGCATGCAATTCACGAGCCACTGCTGTTGCTTCTCATGTTAATTATCAGTGCGGCTAGAGCTTCAAATTTTTCTTGCCGGCAATGTAACGAAAATTGGTGTCCCTAACAGAAATTGCTGCAGGTTCCCTTGCCTTGGGTTCGCTCCTTATATGTAAAATAGCAGCACATCTGGTTTGGGGCTCTACCTCACAACGACAAGATAGCAGATCATTGGACGGGGCTGGGCCAGGTGGGGTTTATTTCATCAGAGCAAAAACTTTAACTCAGTAACTTCTGACTGATAGAGGGAAACCTAGTGCCCTTTTCATGACAAATGATCTTACTCTTCGATTGTCACACCTTTGCAGATTTGTTGACAAGGGAAAATAACAGGGAAAATCATTATTAAATTATATACTCCCAGGGCCGAATCGGTGCAAGAAAGCCAATTGATAGCACCACGATAAAACTCCAATAGATCACATTAACAAAACGCTAAATGAGGCTAAGTAAATACCAAAACAAATAAATTTTAATCGAGGAGTATGTGAAGGTTGTAGCGGTTGTGATGTACAGAATAAAAATTCATCGGTCTACATCAGGGGTGGGCAAACCTAATACTGGTATGATCGACATTATTTTTTTTAATTTTTGCGCGATCTACTTCGAAAAATGGGTTAAATTAAAAGTAAACTAAAATTTAATTAAGGTCTTTATTGATATTAATATAATAAATACATTGTATTACTACTTTGTGCAATGTACTTTATTAATAAATATTTTGGATTAATTTTTGATGTATATGCGTGACTCTCCATTTCATCAAAAAGTATTGTAGAGTTAGGCTTGTAAGCACTGATGCACAATCGCATAGATGCCATTAAGTGGTCATCAGTCAGAGAGGTCTTAAGTTGTGATTCGATGTTTTTTATTGGAGAAAACGTTGCTTCACATAGATAAATGGAAGCAAAAAAATGTACATATCCTCATTGCCACCAATTTCAATAATGGATATTTTTTATGGTAATAAAATCTAAAAATAATTTTGATTTGCGCGTGCTATTGTTGAAATTCCTAACTCTAAAAATCGGTTGAAGGTTATTGAGATTTGCAAATCGTCTCTCGAATTCTTGATTAAAATTTTCCAGTTCAGGACAAAACATTTCAATATTACATTCACCAGTAGGTTAGGTAAGGTTGTACTAGTTGGCACAAGACCACACATAGACCTATTGGTCCATAATGATACCAGATAAATGGGCCAGGAGAAAAAAAATTCAGTCCAAGCGGCCTTCGAAGGCCCCGGATTTTTTCGCGAACTGTTTACAGTAAGTTTAATATGTTTTTCTAAATATGGAAAATATTTTAAAATTTTGCTTATTTAGTTGTGAAGCAAAAGGTTTTAATTTTACTTAGAAAACATTTACCGAACTCAACAAGTCAACAATATTTTCCTTTTCCTTGTAATTGTAAATGAAGCGAGGTTTAACTGCCCATAAAATCAGTAAGAAATGCTAATTTCTGTACCCATACTAGATCTTCCAATTGTTCATGTTTTTGTCCTAATGTGTCCAAAAATGCTATAATTTCATCATAAGAGTTGTACTCACTTTTAAGCGTGAAAAATAGCTTGGAAGATGCTTTCGATTTGAAAATGCAGATAGCTTTGGCACATGTTTCCAATCATTTCACGCCAATTTAGTATATGCAGTTCATTCCTTAGGCTAGTACTGAGTTAATCGTGAAGCTAAATTTTGACATGTTTCCATTATCTGTAGATAAGATGTCAAGAATTTCAATTTTCGAACGATTTTGTTACTGAAAAGACATTTACACAATTCAATTTTCAAATTCAAACACCAAATGTTACTTTTTAGCTCGAAAGAATGAACTGCACAAACTAAATTGGCGTGAAAAGATTTAATTTAAAATTTTATTTTATCTAAAATTGAGGTTAACCTTTGTTGCGCTTTGTGCGACAATTTACTACCTCGGTAGCAGGGAGACGAATGCAAATGCAGGCAAGGTGTATAGCGGAAGCAAAAATATAAAGTTGTACTTTAGAACAGAGAGATTTAAGGAAATGAAACAACCGTATACGTATACGAGATTTAGTGAAGCAGTTTTACTACAATGATATAAATCTATAAATTGCACAAATCGAGAGCCTAGCTTTCTCGGATTTTCCCTTTGGCTTCTCCGCCACCGAGGCTCTGCGAGCTTTTGTGTGAACTGAAACTGCGTCCACCGTCCGATTGGATCTATTAAGCCAAGGCCTATTCCAAAATGTACTGAATAAATCGTCTACTAAATTTTTAGTTCACATTTTAAATTAACCTAGTAAATTATTAAAAATGTCTGTGATCGACTGTTGAACTGTTTGCGATCGACCGTTTGCCCACCCCTGGTCTACATCATTGTGTGGGAATATTTTTAAGAAGTTCAATTATTTTGAATGAAAATAAAATAGCATGTTAACTATTTTTAATATGCTCTAATTAATTTGCCCCAATCAACTATTTATAGAAAATTAAAACGATTTTCGGTGTAGATTTTTATTATAATTTACCTGGCGTCCATGTGTGGAATTATAGAAATTGAGGAGTGAAAAAACTAGACTCACAGTCAAATTTAAAAAAAAATACTCTTAAATCCACGTTAAAATAACCGCACGTAGGATATGTACAATAGTGCGAACTAAACAAATGATGAATCCAACCCATCTATCCTCTGCAATCTTAAGCTGTCAACATAAAATTGTATTTATGTTTGTCTATGTATATATGTATGTTCCTAGAAGTTGATAGCACTCCCATCTACCAAAATTACTCTATTCTCGACCAGCACTGATATCCTGCATAGTAAGACAAATTTTAATAGAAATGCGAAGCCAAGCACGAAATGAAGGCGCAAAATATGATTGACCTATGCTACACGCATTATGAGAAGTCATCACACAACTTGAAAGTGTCAACAAGGTTTATGGTATCATGACGTATCTCTTGGTTATATAGAAGATACTAGTGAGTTCACATGCAGTACCTCGAACCAGCAATTTATGGTCGTCGTCCGGTCAGGAGGAGGAATTCGATATGATTCCAAAGCAATATTTGGTCAACAATTGTATGCTTTTGAAATAGATATCCAACTCGAATTTCCTACTTGATTGTCCTTGGTCGGGGAATATAACTCAAATACTGGTTTATTTTCGCATCATATCGGCATTACAAACGTTATCACATTACCTCTTATCCAAGTAAGGAGATTAATTACATTTTCCAATGTCCTACTTCCTTGTTTCGATTTGTGCTCAGTCATCATTTCAGTTCATTCCATGCTACCTATTTACCTTCATACTTGAACCGTTTAGCCTGAGCGTGTCAATAAGCCACCTATGAGTCGTCGGTGAATTGCTGTCAAGTGCTCGTTAAGCACGAGTGCGACAAAAGCGTTCATTCACATTATACGTCTTTCTTAGAAACATTTGCATACGCGCAACTTCGTCGCAGAGTCCTCAATGTTAATATCCGTCTGCTATGAGATGATCCTTTTGCAAATAGCAAGAAATGCCTTTCATAAGAGACCGGTCGTTTTTGTTCGTCAGCGTTTTCGTGTCTGGAGAGCTTTGGAAACAACAAGGATGAACGCTCGTCAACAATCTCTGTCGACGTAAAAGCAATGTGCAGGATGTGAAACGAGCTCAAATATAGCTCTCGAAATCTGAATGTGGAGCACTCATTAAACTTTTGGAGAACTGTTGCTTTCTGAACTGAAGCGTAATAGTTAATGTTTCTTTTGAATGCGTGTGCAAGAGCAATGAAAGGCTCATTATTGTCTCTAATCCTAATTGAAACAGTTAATTTTCTGTTATTTTCTTCAAGCTGTATTTGATTTTTAATGAATGGCAGGGCGTGATTAGCTTTTTGACCAAAGATTGGTTTGTGGAAACTGTGTAACCATCGATTTCAAAGACAGCAAAGTAAAGCAAAGTAAAAAACTCATATGGACTTTCGGAGATTGGAAGTGTTCTCACAATAGGAAATTTAATGAATGTGAAATGGCTAGTTTCATGGCTCACTTTGCCCCTGACGCAGCTCATTTGGAACTAGCTCGGCGTGCGTTCCACCGTGCGTATTTGGATTTCAACCAGGAGCACCATATTATATATTCGTTCAGTAGTACCTCTCCGAATTCAGAGACAAGATCTTGATTGCATTTCATTTAGTTTATCATCTGAAATGGCATAATGCAGCAGAAAGAACTCTTTCGCCGAATATTTTTAGTTTCAAATCTCTTGAACTTGCAAAATTCAAACGAGTTGAGCTTCATTTGAAGCAAGCGTAAGATATTTTGCTTTAAAAGCCGTTATATACAGATTGTATTCGCTGTAAATCAAACATACCCAAATAATTTCTGCATTCAACAAATAAAATAGTCTCGTATTTCATCATCATTGAAATGCGCCTTGAACTCACAAAATGAAAAATGCATTGAGAAAGGAATATCGTTTTTATCCTTTTTCAGTATCGTACCCACCATCTTGTCCGCCGTTTACTAGCTTGAATCATATAACTGTAAACACCAAGCCATTTAATGGCTTTTTTTATCTCGGTGCCAATAAAATGCATGTCTGTAGAAAAAGGACATAAATTTCATTTTATTTGCATAAAACTACGTTCACTATGTATCGCTTGATGTAAATACATTGAAATATTCTCGATGCGCAAAAGCTGAGAAGAAGCACACTTGAAAAGGATGAGAATATCCTTTTATTGGCAATCGCAAACATATTTTCATGGCTTTATCTGTCACTTGTAAGATACTTAAAGCCAACTCAGCGTGAAGTGACGATAGTGTCCAGTGTTTCGTATATGCTTTCTCCCGAGCACTTATATGTACAGAGAAGTTTTACTTTACTTGCTGGGGGAAGCTAGTCACAGACGACTTTAAAATTATAGAAGCTTAATTTTCCTATGTTTTTATTCTAATGACGAAGATATATAGATGTCTAACATAAACACCATATCATAAATGATTTTATAATATGATTCAAAGGCTTCCATGAAGACACACGCTGGTCAATACACGTCGGTCAGCTTATTAAAACACACTAAATAGTGACAAAATGATGCCGATTATCACCATTATTAATGTATACGATCTGATGCATTTCATCAAACCTATTTATATCCCATCTACATCCCAGCATACAGCGAAACTTAATTTTGATAAACGATAAAAAATATTCGCTTGAAATTGATCTTAACAACGGTGTACTATTATATATCATAATATTCGTATAGATAGCATACATTGGTGTATATTATAGACTCAAACATATCGTCGCTGTTAAATCAAACTGGCATATCTGCAAAAATTGAATTTTTGAGTTTTTGGTATCAAAAAATTCCTCTTTTTCCCGTCTATTTTTATGTCGCACCGGCACATCGTATAGTTGAATAAAAATCCGTCTAATGGTGCTGTGCCGGTATTCATTTACGAGGAAACAGCCCACACGCGAAAACTTTAAAGCGCTCTGGTGAAAAATATGCATTTTGCAGATATGCCGGTTTGATTTTACAGCGACGATATATTTAGGTCTCTTATAAAAAAATAAAAAAATATTTTAAACGAGCAACTTTGTCAAAATCGAAAATAAAATTTATACCAGTAAGATTTTGCTTTATGATAAAATTTAATCAGTAAATTTTTAAATAATACTAAATTTGCTACAATTTGAGACCAAAACCGTCTCTGTAGACCCAATTGCTTCCAAATTACAGCCTTTCAAAAACTATTGATTTTTTTAAAAATCTTAAAATTTTTAGCAAAAAATAATATAAAATAATGATTTTAGTAACAAAAAGATAAGAAAACACCGATAATAATGACAAAGAATGTGCAGAACAGACTACATACATAAATATAAAGGTTTTTTGTCGCGGAAGATAAAGCTCAGCTGCGAGAGCCGCCGCCAATTGAATGACGCACCCTTCCACTCCCTCCACAGCATTCTTTTCCCACCACTCCTTTCCTTTCCTTCTCCTTAGACCTTAAGGACAGGTTCTTCGCATGAATCAAGGAAACAGAATTACGACAATGGATGGTCGTTGCTCAGCGCTGCCTGCATACATCGACGTCACGTACCAAAGACAGGTGAAGAAGATGTCAAATTTAAATTAAAAATATTTAAAGAATTTAAATGTAGTTTTTGCGCAGTTTGTACTCCAATTTCATGAGTTAGAGAAAGAAAGGCAAAGTCGTGGGACTGAAATAGAATTTGTTTTATCATTAGATGATTTTAAAATGCATTATTTATTTGCATTTTGCATACATTGCGCATATTGCATATATTTTGCATAAGTAATTGCATAAACATCCGCAGTCTAGTTCTAACATGCAATAAACTTATTAACATTCTTATTAAGAGATAGATTTAAACACAACCGAAAACAGTACTCTTTATTCAACTAAAAAAACCGGTTAATTTGGGATGTTTTGTAGGCGCGTCTGCATCTATTGAAGTCACGAGTAAGCGCGGTCATGTCCATGTCGTAGCCTTTGGTAGTTGATCCATGGGTTCTTCGCATCACATTCCATCACATCGAGACTCGATTGACAATTTACCCTGCCATATCCGATGGCAATGACTGTCAATTTATGGTATGCCATCTGATGCGTGGGCAATATCATGGCACATGGATCAAGTACTAAAGCGCCATTCAGACATGCGTCCATGCGTCCAAGGGTTTTTAGATTACACGAGTCAATTCAACTCAAATCCGGTTTTTTGAAGGCGGGGCTAAGGCGAAAGTGGTCGGATACGGTGATTGATATACCATTGACTTAATTGTTTTACTTTCGCTCTTTGTCATTTCGAGATGATCAGTGGATGGATGGATTGATAAGAGGATGGATATTGCACGCTTGCAACGATGGTTTTTTTATTTTCATACTATTTGAATATATACGAATATAATTAAAATGATATATATGTATATATATATATATAGATATATATATATATATATATATATATATATATATATATATATATATATATATATATATATATATATATATATATATATATATATATATATAGATATATATATATATATATATATATATATATATATATAAATATATATATATATATATATATATATATATATATATATATATATATATATATATTTATATATATATATATGTATATATATACCTAGATACTATACATTGACCTATATATATATATATATATATATATATATATATATATATATATATATATATATATATATATATCTATATATATATATATATACATATATATCATTTTAATTATATTCGTATATATTCAAATAGTATGAAAATAAAAAAACCATCGTTGCAAGCGTGCAATATCCATCCTCTTATCAATCCATCCATCCACTGATCATCTCGAAATGACAAAGAGCGAAAGTAAAACAATTAAGTCAATGGTATATCAATCACCGTATCCGACCACTTTCGCCTTAGCCCCGCCTTCAAAAAACCGGATTTGAGTTGAATTGACTCGTGTAATCTAAAAACCCTTGGACGCATGGACGCATGTCTGAATGGCGCTTTAGTACTTGATCCATGTGCCATGATATTGCCCACGCATCAGATGGCATACCATAAATTGACAGTCATTGCCATCGGATATGGCAGGGTAAATTGTCAATCGAGTCTCGATGTGATGGAATGTGATGCGAAGAACCCATGGATCAACTACCAAAGGCTACGACATGGACATGACCGCGCTTACTCGTGACTTCAATAGATGCAGACGCGCCTACAAAACATCCCAAATTAACCGGTTTTTTTAGTTGAATAAAGAGTACTGTTTTCGGTTGTGTTTAAATCTATCTCTTAATAAGAATGTTAATAAGTTTATTGCATGTTAGAACTAGACTGCGGATGTTTATGCAATTACTTATGCAAAATATATGCAATATGCGCAATGTATGCAAAATGCAAATAAATAATGCATTTTAAAATCATCTAATGATAAAACAAATTCTATTTCAGTCCCACGACTTTGCCTTTCTTTCTCTAACTCATGAAATTGGAGTACAAACTGCGCAAAAACTACATTTAAATTCTTTAAATATTTTTAATTTAAATTTGACATCTTCTTCACCTGTCTTTGGTACGTGACGTCGATGTATGCAGGCAGCGCTGAGCAACGACCATCCATTGTCGTAATTCTGTTTCCTTGATTCATGCGAAGAACCTGTCCTTAAGGTCTAAGGAGAAGGAAAGGAAAGGAGTGGTGGGAAAAGAATGCTGTGGAGGGAGTGGAAGGGTGCGTCATTCAATTGGCGGCGGCTCTCGCAGCTGAGCTTTATCTTCCGTGACAAAAAACCTTTATATTTATGTATGTAGTCTGTTCTGCACATTCTTTGTCATTATTATCGGTGTTTTCTTATCTTTTTGTTACTAAAATCATTATTTTATATTATTTTTTGCTAAAAATTTTAAGATTTTTAAAAAAATCAATAGTTTTTGAAAGGCTGTAATTTGGAAGCAATTGGGTCTACAGAGACGGTTTTGGTCTCAAATTGTAGCAAATTTAGTATTATTTAAAAATTTACTGATTAAATTTTATCATAAAGCAAAATCTTACTGGTATAAATTTTTTTTTCGATTTTGACAAAGTTGCTCGTTTAAAATATTTTTTTATTTTTTTATAAGAGACCTAAATATATCGTCGCTGTAAAATCAAACCGGCATATCTGCAAAATGCATATTTTTCACCAGAGCGCTTTAAAGTTTTCGCGTGTGGGCTGTTTCCTCGTAAATGAATACCGGCACAGCAC
The DNA here is from genome assembly GCA_963978885.1 of Nemotelus pantherinus. Taxonomy (NCBI): domain Eukaryota; kingdom Metazoa; phylum Arthropoda; class Insecta; order Diptera; family Stratiomyidae; genus Nemotelus; species Nemotelus pantherinus. Next base: position 78,985,511 of record OZ022265.1, on the reverse strand, counting down.
CATTAGACGGATTTTTATTCAACTATACGATGTGCCGGTGCGACATAAAAATAGACGGGAAAAAGAGGAATTTTTTGATACCAAAAACTCAAAAATTCAATTTTTGCAGATATGCCAGTTTGATTTAACAGCGACGATATGTTTGAGTCTATAATATACACCAATGTATGCTATCTATACGAATATTATGATATATAATAGTACACCGTTGTTAAGATCAATTTCAAGCGAATATTTTTTATCGTTTATCAAAATTAAGTTTCACTGTATGCTGGGATGTAGATGGGATATAAATAGGTTTGATGAAATGCATCAGATCGTATACATTAATAATGGTGATAATCGGCATCATTTTGTCACTATTTAGTGTGTTTTAATAAGCTGACCGACGTGTATTGACCAGCGTGTGTCTTCATGGAAGCCTTTGAATCATATTATAAAATCATTTATGATATGGTGTTTATGTTAGACATCTATATATCTTCGTCATTAGAATAAAAACATAGGAAAATTAAGCTTCTATAATTTTAAAGTCGTCTGTGACTAGCTTCCCCCAGCAAGTAAAGTAAAACTTCTCTGTACATATAAGTGCTCGGGAGAAAGCATATACGAAACACTGGACACTATCGTCACTTCATGTTGTAGGCGCGTCTGCATCTATTGAAGTCACGAGTAAGCGCGGTCATGTCCATGTCGTAGCCTTTGGTAGTTGATCCATGGGTTCTTCGCATCACATTCCATCACATCGAGACTCGATTGACAATTTACCCTGCCATATCCGATGGCAATGACTGTCAATTTATGGTATGCCATCTGATGCGTGGGCAATATCATGGCACATGGATCAAGTACTAAAGCGCCATTCAGACATGCGTCCATGCGTCCAAGGGTTTTTAGATTACACGAGTCAATTCAACTCAAATCCGGTTTTTTGAAGGCGGGGCTAAGGCGAAAGTGGTCGGATACGGTGATTGATATACCATTGACTTAATTGTTTTACTTTCGCTCTTTGTCATTTCGAGATGATCAGTGGATGGATGGATTGATAAGAGGATGGATATTGCACGCTTGCAACGATGGTTTTTTTATTTTCATACTATTTGAATATATACGAATATAATTAAAATGATATATATGTATATATATATATATAGATATATATATATATATATATATATATATATAGATATATATATATATATATACATATATATATATATATATATATATAGATATATATATATATATATATATATATATATATATATATATATATATATTTATATATATATATATGTATATATATACCTAGATACTATACATTGACCTATATATATATATATATATATATATATATATATATATATATATATATATATATAGTTTTAAGGCAGAGATTTATTTATATGGAAAAAGAAATTGTAAAAATAACGAATATGATAAATCAGTATTATTATGGTTTTAAGCTTGGGACGACGATATTTTAAAAATGTTCAGCCGTTCGGAGGCACTGACAACTTGAAAATGATGGTTTCGGTTGTGTCATTGCATCATCAATTTGACTTGTCAAATGATGATATCATTATGAAATTTTCGCGAGCCATCATGCTTACTGCTAATATATTGGATATTCTATTAGGGCTTATTGGTATGGCAGCTTTTTTTTGAAACAGTTGTAACAACTGAAACAGTTATAATACTAATTTTCTTCGAAATTCAGCAATAGTTTAAGCTTATTTCAACTATTGCATGTTTATCATTACAAAAATTAGCGGCAGTATGTTCAAGTACAGAAACGCTGGTAATTTTCGTTGTCGGCAACAGTGTACCACCAATGGAAGAAAAGCATCCCAACTGTTTGAAAAACATCACAATTGTTTCGTAAAAATCAACGTATCATACAAATTCATTTTACATCTACTGACTTACTTCCAAGTTAGCAGAATGCAAAAACTTTTAGATTTGCCACGCGGAAACAATTAAAAATTTATCATAATTTAAATATTGCTTGTTTACTTTCACTGTATGGACACCATCATTTGCGAATTGTATGGTTTCATGCGCCCTTAAAATAATTAGAAAAAAAACCATACCAGGCAGCCCTAATATAATATCCAATATATTTGCAGTAAACATTACGCCGCGTGTGTATTTCCTCATGATATCACCTTTACATAACAAGTTATTATAAATCGAAATTTTAAAATAAAATCATTTTCAAACAGCCAAGGCCCACAAACGCCTAAAAATTTCAAAATCATCGTTGTGATCAATTTGAAAACATAACTAATTCTCATTCCTCAATATTTCCCCATTTTTTTTCTCCGTAAAAATAAATTGGTAGCAGACAATTGGATATATTTATCCATATGACTATATATACCTTCATATAAAATTGTTTGTGTCTAGCTATTCTTATGCATTCTAATTTTTCGTAATAGTCATGCACGTAAGGATGCAAAAAAAATATTATCCACATCATCATATAATAAAATAATCATCCACAAAACATATATTAAAATGATCATCAATGAATCATCCACACATGCTACTGAGCGAAATAAATCATTTGAAAATCTATTGTACATGAATCAACATACTCCACCTCCTTCGCTTTAGACCCGCCTATATAAACAAAATCAAATTGACTCGTGTAAGCAAAACACGCTAGATCGCTTGGACGCTTGGACGCATGGACGCATGTCTGAATGGCCCATAAAGGTTACGACATGAGCATGACCACACCTATTCGTGACGAAATAGGATGCAAACACGCCTACAAAACATCCAAAATTAGCCGGTTTTTAGGTGAATGAAGAGTACTGTTTTTGGTTGTGTCCAAATTTATCTGTTAATGAGTTTATTGGATGTTACAAGCCTAGGCAGACAGGCAGTTAAATTGCTGATTTTAAATGGAGAAATTGAAAGTGCTTGAAGTGTGTGTTGCCTCTTTTATGCTCTAATTAATTAAGTTAGAGTACAAAAGATGCAAGATCGACGTTTAAATTCTTTAAATATATGACTTTTTACTATGAAATTATTATAAGTTCGCATAGTTTGATTGTGAGCTCATTCAAGGATAAACAAATAAAGATAAAGTATTATTAAGCGATTTTTAAATGAATTTTAATTTTGTCTTATAACTATGTTTAGTTAGAACTACCATATGATAGACAGCACTTAAATAATCATTTATGACAAATAATTATTCAGGCAGCGCTGTATGTCTACTATTTATACAATCATAAGGAAAAAATAATACAATTCATACACTCGACTATTTTTCCATAATTCGCCGGTCTCCGGTACGTGACGAAATAGGATGCAGCGCCGAACAGCGACCACTCATTGTCGTAATCTTGTTTCCTTGATTCATGATGGCATGCAGTATCATTTCGAAAATGCCTTTGAACGGAAAAGACATGCGCTGCATCTGAACGAAATACTAAAGATCAAGACAATGCGAGTATGAAACTCGTCATGTTCTGCGCATATCCAGCCCCGCGCAGTTTACGTCACGTAGCAGAGAGCGGTAGACCAAGAAAAATCTTGTGAAAAGAAAAACTACATACATCCCAAGATGTGTAAAGTACATTGATATTGACTTACTTAACTCAAATTCAAGATTAATCAGCTCTATTTATATGGTGAACATTTAAAATACCATAACTAATTACTCAGTCTTTACCCAAATGTAGCCAAAAAAAACAATACTCCTCATTCACCTACAAAACAGGTCGTTTTGGCATGATATCTGGGCGTGTTGAGCGCAGCTTACTTCACAAAAGAGTGCTGACATGCGCATGACGTGTCCTTGTCTTTTTGGCTCATGAACATTGATGCTCTTCAAAAGTTACTTGAAGTGGAAAGCGAAGATAATTTGCTGTTAATGAAATCTCCGCGTGTATGATAAATCGATTCTTGGATAAGCGAGTGAAATTTCAGATTTATTGAAATCGACGCGTGTATGATAAATAAATTTATTGGATAAGCGAGTGTATCTATTTTGTCCAATTTCAACTACTTTTGCATTACAAACTTTTTGAATAATTGAAACTTGCGAGTATTTTCGGACTTGCAAGTATTTTATTAAATTATTCAAAAAGTTTTTAGGGCAAAAATAGCTGAAATCGGACAAAATCGGCAAATTTTGGGTTAGAGTGGTTTGGGACATAACGAGCCAAGACCTATTGCTGTGATACAAAAATTTCGCTTTTGTAGGGGAGTAAGGGGTTTTTTGGCCATAGTTTGGCAAAAACTGCCTTTACAGCGCTTTCGCTGATTGAAAGTGGTCGGAGAGTATATTCGTGATATTTTCAGGGTGAAAAAATTTTTGATAGGGGAAATTGGGCATAAACGAATATTTATTCGAAACAATTTTTTTGTCTAGCATGAATTCCTTTTTGAGCTGTTTTAGGCGAAATTTCCATACAAATCTGGGAAAAAGCGGCCTAGTTTCTAAGATACAGCAAAATGACATCCGCCGAAAAAACTGAAAGTAGCACTAAAAATGTTGAGATCCTCTTTGGCTCGCCAGTTGGCTTCTCCGATTATGCTGAAGCCCTTCTCGTGACTGCACTCCAACCCTGCCGGAGTTGTGACTCATGTCCAGCCTTACCGAAGAGGTTGGCCTCCTAGTGGGTGCAAGTTTAATAGACGTAACATTTTTTTTATCATCTCTTAATAAAATTTTCGACAAACTTCATGCTTCAGTGAGGCGAAGTGGAAAACCGACTGTTTTAGCTTAGCCAGGAAAAGTTTGGTATCAGGCATCGATCGATAAAAAGTCATATAGATGGCAACAGGATTAGTTGGCCCTACCTAAGTAAATTTTTCGACTTTGGTCATTTGAACGAATACAGGAGGTGTTTTGTGGACATATTAAAATGAAAATCAAATTAAATTGATTGAATTTGATTGTTTTCACTTAGACTGCTCCTAGATTTGAAAAATACTTAAATAGATTTGAGAAATACACCATTCTAACCTAGAAACTTTGTGTCTGGTAGGTGGGGGAGGGCATATCATACTGTTTCATTACAGCACTGCAAATCGCATGTACTTGTGTGTATATATGTATATACTTCAAAAAATACTACCTAGTATTTTTGGAACATGTATTTGGGACAGGTATATTTTTGTACCCGTACTAGGAATACCTTGTATGTGAAAATCCGAGTACGACCCAACTCTAATACCAATCGTCCCCATCGTGTGTTTGAAGGCCCCAACACCGAGTCAACTGTACTCAATCCGATTTCAACTTATCCCTGTTTGTTTTGCCCAGAATAACAGCCCCGCATGAATCAGTTGCTCAAATATGGTCGCATTATAAGTTGGAACGAAATTCTGCTGCATTCTGAACATACACAAATAAAAGATCGAACAACAAAAATTACGTAATTATTCTTTAATACCTTGAAGCACAGAACGTCCTGATATTCTTTATGCGCAGATTATCCTTAATGGCTATGAGAATCCTATCCAGGACGCTCCTTTGACCTTGATTTCGGTATCAAAAGCAGGATTCATTCGATGATGCCACTGCTGTTGCAGGTGTTAGTTTTGTGAATGCATTCAATCGCGCGGACATATTAGCGATTTCCAAGGCATATTCCTCGAATTTACTTATATCAGTCGTAAAATTAGCATCATTCCCCGCAACCTAAAATAATATGCAGCTTAATTTTCGGTGACACTTTGCTTTCATTAAAATACTTACCTGATAAATTCCGCCTTGTTAATTGCTTTTCTCACTCAACGCCATTTTGAAAATGAGAACTGTCATAATATTACCTGGCAGATGGCCAAGAAAATTGTATACCATATTGCCTACCATTTATGGCATACCATAAAATATGGCATACCAGAGGCTGCCTCCACTAGCAATTTCAAATGGTATGCAGTGGGAAATTGCTAGTGGAGGCGGCCTGTCAAAGGTACAGCCAAGTCGGAGCGAAGAGAGCGTCAAACAACGAAATCGTTCTGAATCGATCTCGTTGCTGCTATCACATTTCGGCTTTGGTCGCTGCTTTGGCATGGAAATATAAGAAAATATATGGACCGTTTGAGCGCATTGCTCGACTCGATGCTCACGGCACTCCGTCGTAGCCAGGCATTAAGTTCTCAGTTAAGTCCTAGTTCTCTTCTAGCCGGTGTCTCATTACATGAGTTGTGCATGTATCCCATGCAGTTTAAATTTGAAATCTTCAAAATGTCTGATCCCAGTTCAAGTGAAAATGTGTGTTTTATATGTAAGGATACTCTAAATCAAGGTGGAGTCCGGTTAGTAAATGAAAAAGGGGTCAAAAAATCCTTTTGCGTCTAATGTTATTCTTAAAAACCAAGAATGTATATTGAAGGTTGTTAATGAGATATCTGTGCATAGTGCTTGTCAGAAGAGATATAAAAACCTGAAGTTGATCCAAGTATATGTTTGCCGTGGAGAATGAAGTGTGACGCCATCAAGACCAACGATATCAGTGTCTCAGCTGTTCAATTTTAAAGAACACTACTTCCTCTGTGGATACCAAATAACTGAAAAGTTTCTTGTTTCTCAAAGGACGAATAAGCCAGAACAAAAGGAACAATGTCATTAGTGTGGAAAATATGCCTCTCGATTTGACAATCTTGAAAGCAGCTGAAAAGCGTTTTCGAAAAGTCACACTGATCTCCAGAGATTATTTATTTATGAAAAAATTATGGCGCATGTTCCTCAAGAAAAATTCTTGTCAAACGACCAAAACTAAATTAATTTCATCAACCTGCAGACAACAAAAATGGGAAATAACATTCAAGTACTCCAGGCAGAGGAAGATGCTGAAAGACTCATCATTACTACAGCTGCCACTATTGCTTCTACCTTCAATGTAGTGGTAGTCGTTGGTGAAGACATTGATTTGTTGTTCATTCTTACTGCGATTGTAAACTAACATGATATTTTTTTAAGAAATGGTGTAGAGGAAAATCATTAGATGTTGTGTATTTCAACATAACCTCCTCAAAGTCCTCATTGAAACCAAAGATTTTCCTTTTAATCTATGCCTTCAGTGGTTGTGACTCGACATCCTGTTTCGTTGGTCAAAAGAAGAATCAAATGATGGCAATTGTGGAAAGAAGTCCTATTTACGGACCTATTTTCAGGTACAAATTGTCCTTGAATTCAGTTTATTTATAGAAAACGTTCATTTTATCATTTTTGGTATGACTATAACCCTTTTACAAGTGCAGACGTGGTTGGGACTCACGTGGCCTCAGCCCTAAAATGATTACTCCCACAGATAATTTCATGTAGCAGCAACAAATCTTGTGGGCGCAGAAGCAACTGCAGGAAGGCCGGGCTAGAATTTTCGTGAGTCTACAGGAACTACAGCTGAGCCTCCCATGAGAACGTGCAGGATACCGAACTAGAAATAGACTACCATTCTCCAGTAGGTGACGATCTTTCCTATAACGACATGATGGAGGATATTTTGTAGGTACATCAGTCACAAGACGTCAATGACAAATCAAGATTCTCCGATCCAGAAACGGACGAATCTCAACCGAGCCCATCCAAGAGGTCAAAATTATTGTAATTGATATAGGTAGTGCATGATTGATGTAGTCTTTTCTGTACAATCTTTTATATAATTATCTATGTTTTATTATTTTTAGTTTTTGTATTAAATAATTATTCATATGATTTTTTTAATACCCCATAACGTTCAGATACGGCTTTGGTAATATAAAGAACAGGAGGTCGAAATAAGAAATATAAAATGTAGTCGAAGAGATTTGCGTCTCTCTCAAATTTCTTCGGGATTTACTGGAATATGATACGAGAGAGGGAGCATTTAACGTTTAAAATAGTCTTACATAACACAAATTTACTAAGAACAAAAAACAACTTCTAAAAATTTTGAAAATAAAAAAAATCGATAACTTTGAAAGGCTGTATCTCGGAAACTATCGGGTCTACAGAGACGGTTTTGGTCTCAAATTGTAAATTTAGTATAACTTAATGATTTTTTTCATAAGACAAGTTTTTTTATGGTATACTTTTGTAAAAACTAAAGCAGCAGTCGAGAATTTTTCGAATTTGACAAGGTTACAAACTTGGGTTCTTCATTGGGGCAACATCATAAACAAGTCAGCAAAAAATTAGAGCTACCAGATTTAACGCAATGTCTAATGTATAAAGTTTCTGACTACTTTACGAAAATCTAAAAGCGCTAAAGGGTGACTGTATTCTTTGCTAAAATAAAAAAGAAAAAGGAAATCACAAAGCAAAATACGAACTCTGTATAATGTTTGAATTTTATTTATTTTTATTATATACGCTATTAGGAAGATTATTTAATACTCTATCTGATATTTGGTTCTATGCTTATATTGTTCTTTCTTTCAGTTCTGCAACATTTTCAATGGATTACTTCTCCTGGACGTAGACTTTCCTCAACGCTAGCCATGGTTCGATTTCATAATCCCGAAACCACCTTTTGGTGGAAGCAGCCGTATAGATAGGTGCATTATCCTGCTTTAAAGAATTGTTTTCATCTTCAGCTAGTGTTACAAAAGGCAGCAGAAGTTCCTCTAGTAACTCCTGATAATCGACAGGATTAATTCTACCATTAGCGAAAGCTGTTTTGCTCCTAGCATTTTTCAAAGCTTCCATCTGGTCTATCTATATTGGACTTTTTTCATTGCTGAAGATGACATGACTCCAAAGGTTTTCCTTTTTGTATGAAATTTTCGATGAATTTAAGTCTAGCATCGATGTGATGTTTCGTTGTGTTGAATTTTCGCAAACATTTTCAATGTTTAAACATTTCGGATATGCAGCCCACTTTCTAACTAACCTGGTGTCTCACTGAAGACTCAACCGCCTAAAAATTTGTAATGATCATGCTCCTGTGTACCATAGTTTTCGCAAAACTGAGCGTTTCACAGTAGGTGAATATTTTAGAAGGTGTCCAAACGACTTCTTTTTCCTATGATTCTCGATTCCAAGCTTCAAACATGTTTTCACTACACTCTGTGATATTCTAATTTCACGCGCAATTTCCCTCTGCGTTTTCCACAATTCATTAAATGAACTATTCTGTTTTCCAACATCATTTAAATTTTATGTGCGCGGCATTTTAGGCATCAAAAAATTTTCATATCTCCACAAAAACACACTTCCACATCTTTCAAGCATGAAAACTCTGAAACAAACTGAAATCCACTTTAGAAACTATCTTGGCAAACTCCAAACAGCAGCTGAGTTCATCATTATTCACAGCTGCGAAATTCCTTTTTAAGGCTGGTACTGAGTTAATCGTGAAGCTAAATTTTGACATGTCTCCATTATCTGGGCATTCTTTCAGGCGAAAATTTTGGCAATGGAGAAAAGCAGAAACACTGCTCATTCCTGACGGATAAAATGTCAAGAATTGGAAAGACATTTAGGTTAGGTTAGGTTGTACTGGCTGGCACGTGGCCACACATAGACCTACTGGTCCGTAGCGATACCAGATATATGGACCTAGAGAAAGGAATTCAGTCCAGGCAGCCATCAAAGGCCCCGGACTTTTTCACGAACTGAAGGGTGTCCTTCAGCTTTTGCTCTGCCACGTGCGAGAGATCCATCAGCCAGGGCTCACCGAAGTATCGCAGTCTGGTTCTCCCCAGTGCCGGGCAGTGACACAGAAGATGTTGGACAGTTTCTGAGACCCCCGGCTCTTGACACCTTCTACAGGTGTCGCTCGTTAAGAGTCCCATTTTCATAGCATGTGCTGCTACAAGACAATGACCAGTAATGATACCAACGAGTCATTTGCAGTCAAGGAAAGACATTTGCACTGCTCAATTTTCAAATTCAAATACCAAATGTCACTTTTTAGCCCTAAAAAATGAACTGTACAAACTAAATTGGCGTGAAATGACTAAAGACATCTGTCAATGCCATTTATATTTTCAAAGCGAAAGCAACTTAAAAGCAACTTTTCACGCTAAAAACTGAGCACAACTCCTACTTATTTTCAAGCTAAATTTTCGCCGAAACAGATTTCACGTGAAATTTTATATGAAAATTTCACGCGAAATCGAAAAAAGTAGTATGCTTTAGGGATTTTTACCTTGAAATTAACGTGATTGAAAGAAAAAGATAAGTAGATAATTGAAACGATTCTCAGAGATTACCCTAATAACATGTTCAGGTATGAAAACTCGTTTCCTAGAACATATAAAGGTTATTAATTTGTGATCACAGTTCCCTTCTTGTCTATAAATTAGCATAGAGAGACATATCTGAAGCTTATCAAAGCAGAGGATAATTGATACGGGAAACTCGATCGTTTTACGGAATAAGCCCCCAAAAGCAGAATCAAATGGAATTGTTTTTATGGGAAAAAATTATATGATATGACTATGAGCCGATGTCTAATGAGAATTAGTGAATACTTTCGAAAACACTTAGTTAAAAAAACCAATTTTAATCATCCCACAAAAATATTTCCAGGTGAAAAATATGTTTGAGTCTTTAACTATTCACAGAACAGTATGTTGACGCTAGATAGAATTGGTCTATGGTTTTTTGGAATAACTTTTACGCAATTTTTGGTTACTTTAATAAATTAATATAGTCTATCGGAGAATTCGTAGCATATAATTTAAAATACTTTCTTTTGAAAACTTTCATTTCTCTACTCAGTGAAATATCGCCAGATTTTTCATCATACATTTCAAAGTCTACACTTCACATTTTTAACCAGCATAGCATGTAAAATTATTTTTTAAGGACTGCCCCAGTAAAATTTGAGCTTTTTACTAAAGCACATACAATAAAACTTTTTGAGTTAAGAAAAATGGGGTTATTTTTTAATACAGCTTATTTCCCAAAGATGTACAAAAACTACATTTGTAAACTTGAGCTTGCCAACTATAACTCAGCCTTTGATAAAGTACTTGGACATAATTGCAGAACCTCCTAGGCATATATTTTGTTAGTTCAACACTCGCTATAAATTTTGCAATATTACCAATATTACGAGTACGAGTATACGTTCAAAGCAAAATCAAAAGCTACTTACACGTGGGTCCACTTATATCTGTGATGCTGCTTTAATGCATAATATCGATTTCCATTGGATAGTGCAACTCAGTAGTGTTTATGAGTGCAAAGTTGTTGTGTATAAGATCACAAAACACGTCACGAAGAGAAACCAAGAGTGAAATTCAGCGCTGAGCTGTGGCAAGTTTATATCAGGTAATTTTACCGAAACAGAAGGGATGGTAAAGTTTTGAAAACCCAGAGAATTATTCAATATTTACACATTTGGCTTTTGTCTTAATGGTATGATCTCTAGGATGGATGATTCTAAATTTTCATAATCGTCTTCTAATGACTCACAAATTTCCGGCTAGAATTGGGCTTCATCTATTTTCTTCAGCTCATATTGTATGCTGTCGAATGTTCCGCACAATGCTGGCAACCAATTATGAACGCCGTCTCTCCAACTGATTCCGAAAATATGTAGTCCCACCAAGGAAGACAGGGAGAACGAAGAAGCAAGGACCACAGGAAGCAGTTACGAACTTCGCACGTAATATTATGCAAGTAGCCCCATGTAGAATTACGAAGAAAGAGTAGGTTTTTTCAAATCATGAGGCATGCAATATCTTTCGAATATTTCTAACTTCCAACAGTGACAGAAAATATCTTGCTTCTAAATAAGGTCAAAAGTTGCATTGATCATAAGAGTGACGTTAGTTTCATTAATAATCATCATCATTTGAATCATATTGTCACTGATCTCTGATCTCTGATCGCACGAAATAAACTACATTATCAAACGACTGCTAATAAATCGACTTAGCGCGCGTTATGCCGTCTCGTTGTAGGTCAGGTCATGTTCTCTTTCCGTCACTTCTATTTCCACTTGACTAGCTTTCAGCTAACATTTTTAGTAACACATTCCGTAAAATGCATCGCACCACTGCCTGACACGACATTTAATACCATCGCTCCTTTTATCGCTGCTCCATTACGGAAAGAATGTCCTGCAGCATTCTCGATAGAGCGAATCCTTGAAACGAATTGAAAAGACTAGTGTCCACTCCACATGTGTGTCGCCCTGCAAAAGTCTGACCATCTGGAACGTTCAGTTTAGAACTATTTTCTCTTGAGATCTGCGAAAGCAATTTATGGACAATGCCATGGATGTCAATTGTCTCGAGTTTGTTTGAAGAAAATTTAACGGTTAGACATAATAAAGTCGTTTAAATATTTAATATGGCTCGAATACGGACTCCATCACGACTACTATATCCATTTCGAAATTGAGTTCGTTTGTTGAAACGCTGTGAAGTGTGCAATTTCATTAAACGCATTCATTACTGTGTTGCAAAAGATCGAGTTTTGGGTTTTATTGAGTAGGAGAGATGCTGCAATTGAGCAAACAAAAATGCAGATAAGCACATTAAGCAGTGAAATAATAAAATTGTATTCGAACTATGCAAAACAGATTCGCATTGAGTGGCCATGAACACTAAGAAGCTCAGTTAGCTCTAAGAAGTTAAGTTAATGAGCCCTAAGAGTATAAGTTTAAGGACTTAATTATCTTTTTCAAAAGACTCTATCTACTGCTGGTCTAAGGATACTGTATTTACCAAGAAACTCGAGAGCGAATCTTGAAAACAAAATGTTGAAGTACATTTTGATATATTGTTTTAATTTTTGCTACTAAAGTTTTTTATTCTTTATCTTTATCGTTAACATAACCGTTCAACTCATCATTTCGAATCACATTTACTAAGTTGCCACAGGCGAGAAATTAATCAGTACTAAAACATAGAAGTATTTTGAAAGTACTTTTAAACTGCAAAATTACTTTGGTTTATACACTAGTGAGACATAAAATGTCTTCAGGAAAACAAAGTTTTCTTATTAAGAAATACTATATCGTCTCTTTACTATTCAGAGCGAAAGAGTTATGAGCACTGAAAAATGGCAAGTTAACCCGAAATGTCTTCGAGGCAATGAGTTTCTAGCATTTGATAGGGTGCATGGTAAATAAACTTGTTCATCTTGGAAAAATATTACAAATGTTGTACAGTTTGTCATATAGAGTGATTGCGTTATTTGCATGAAGTGCAACCACGACGATGACACACAATGGTCATCACAACTACTGTTTTCGCGAAAGGGTCGATTTCATTCTGAATGAATGTCAATAAGTATCAAAACTAAGATTTTTTTGCGTACAATAATGTACACGAAAATTCGGGAGAACTACAGCTTATTCATAATTTTAATGGCGAGGTTGGACAAGCTTTGCTTCAAAAAATCTGAGAGTCCTGCTAGTCTAAAATTTTGTTGTTGCATCGAAATTTTAGGTTTGAAAACATCAATTCGCATTGGAAAGTGTTCGTCTGAATGATTTTCAAATCATAATACAGACACTTAAATTGTAGAAACTTTCTATAATCTTACGAAAATGCTATAACTACAGCAAACACAAATCTGAAACAAATTTGCAAGCAAAAGTCCAAGCACAGAAAGTGCACACAAACTGGAGATTCGTCGTTTCTATTCATTGCGACTTATTTCAAACTTGTTATACAAAACCTTAGTAAGATAAACACCATAGAAATCCAGATATCAATGCCGCACTCTGCTATCCCTGCTTGATCGCTTCAAGCTACGGTGCTTAGTTTATTCAAGGATGCTTGCTCTTGCACTCTCGGTTTTCCCGAACACAGGAGCTCCTTAGATGCACTTCAACGATAAGATGGAATGCCGAAAGGCGAAAATTCCATTTCGTATCGCAAGGAAAGACTTTTATATCTTCATACTCTCCAATCTACTTTGAACTATGTAATCATTAGGCGCGTTTTTTTGCTCCTCTATCCAGCGGAGAGTAGAATGAGAGTAGAGTAGACGCATTGAAAACAACAACAACACTCCTACACCAGTGAATTCACTGGTGTAGGAGTGTTGTTGTTTTCAATGCGTCTACTCTACTCTCATTCTACTCTCCGCTGGATAGAGGAGCAAAAAAACGCGCCTTCTGATTCATTTCGACCGTTTGTCTGTTGTGCAATTCTAGCCTGACGTGGTAAAGAATGCGATAAACTAATACTCTTCCTTGGACTGTTTGTCGTTGCTCTTTCATGCAGAAGAAATATTTGAATAGAGTAAATGTCATACCGCTCATTTTTCAATACTTGGTAGCTCCCATGATTTATTGGAGGTAGCACAAGAGCTTTCAATTATTTTTTCAAATAGTGCAGCTTTTAGCTTTGTGCTGCTCTCTGAGTGTAAGCAATTCTATTTTTAATTCGATCAGTGCGATCATATAGTTTTGATAATTATCCAATGCGAAACGTAAAATTCGACAAGTTCCGAGTATCGCAAATTCAATTTAAGCTTTTGGATATTGCATAGCACACGATCAAACTGAATTTGCCGTTAAGTCGTCTGTAGTGACAAACAATATCAACACTTTAATTGTAAAAAAAACATATTTTACGTTAGCTAGTGAGTGAAAAAAAAAATTTTGCGGTGTGGGAGAAAATTAAAAAACTAAGCTACTAAGTAAAAGCTTAGTAACTTACTGTATTTAGACCGTACAGTCTTATGGGCAGAAAAAAAATTAAAACTTCTGAAGCGTGGGACATGGACGAGCCTTTAGCGGAAAAAGAAATAATGGAGAAGGTTTGCGGTCCTTGAAAGAGAAAATCGCGCACTGCGTAGAGAAGCAAACGAGTTGCGTTACCAAATGACATTTTTGCTGGCCATTAATCAGCCATAGAGTACTTCTGATGCCTTAAGAATGCAATTGGAAGCAATAATGATTTCAAGTGTGGTCAAACCAATCAAGTGCGCCAAAAACAATAGAATTAAATGCAGCAACATCAATTGAAACCGATAAAGACTGCAACGATTTCAACCTGGCAGCACAACAAAAGAGGAAAAACAAGACGCCAGTAAAGGAACAGGTACTAGTTTCTTCCGTTAAAGCTCAGAATCTAAATACGCCTTCCGTTCTCATTCCACCTACAAAAACTGCTTATACTTCTCCTATAACAGCCTTTCAAATGGACATTCCAAAATTCATCACTGAGCCTCACACTCAAAAAATCAGCCTATATATCAAAAATAATATATCACTCATCCTGTCTGCCTCCTAAGAAGACCACCAAATGGTCCTCGAACTAATTAAAACCAAATGCATTTGTCATTCGTGGCCTGCACAAGAGCATTCAGCCAGTGGATATATATTCTGAGCTAGCAGCGCAGTACTATGATGTGAAGGTGAACTCAATATCACACTTCCTCGTATCTATCTCCAAAGAGTCTCGTCTCTGTTTTCGCTAGAAGATCCGATTTCAATTCATCCAGGAGGTGTTGAGCAGACAGTCTTTGCGCGATTGAGATGAGCCAAGCGCTATTGAATGTGGCTACCTCAACCAACTTATTTCGGAAGACTGATCAGCAGTTTGAGATCGGCAACCAGCCCTTTAGCATGAGTCCTCGCTGCCAATACTGGGCTGGTAAAGTAGTTTATTGTATTCTACGCTTCGATCCTGGTAGGCATTTCTTTATATGCCGGGCATCCATGATCTTCCTTCTCGAGCAAGTCAACCTCAAGTCCAAATTCTTCAATATGACGACGACACACTCTTGATCGCATCGAACAAAGACTCGCTCGAAGCAGCCAAGAGTCTTAAATCTTTACTGATCAATAGACTAAATAGTAATAAGACATAACTTTGTGTTTTTCGCAATCCTTCTAAGTATCTGAGATCCCAAACTATTCGCAAACGGGCCAAAAACTCTCTTTCTTGTGCGGAACCTCTAAGATTACACCTAGCTCGTCTCTATGGTTTTGACTTCTACGAATTCCTGTGATTTAATCCTTATGTGCGACATAAAATCAAAGCTGTCAAATCTGCATTTCAACCCATCAGACTTCTTGTTGCTAGCAAACCTAAGACTATTTGCTATTAGATTATTATCCAACCTACCCTGATCAAAAGGTGGCCAAAGAACCGTCTCCAGTATCAGGAGTCAAAACTGAAGCCACTAAGAGACCAGGTTGTAGAATTAACCACAAGATCGTACGGACAAACAGACGGTCATGAGAACGAACTGATTCCCCCACTTGGGCGTACAAGCGGCTGTAATGAGCCATTTATGCACCCCATGAAAATACGTGTCAACCCCAGCTTATGAATGCGCTGTTTATTTATGTAGGCCTTCCAACCAACAGAAGGGGCTAAATATAAGACTTAGGATAAGTTTATTTGTAATTGGCTATAAGTTAGACTTAAATCATAGCGTAGGGTAGATTTTAAGTGGCTATTGCCAATAAGATCCCAGTCACTGTACAAGACTAAGTATGCAAATTAGCGTGTAAGATCTATAACATTTCAAAAGACATACACAAATGTTAATTAAAATTGCAAGAGCCAGGAAGCCAAAATATTTTTTTTTTATTGCTAATAGCTTAATTTTTTTTATTGTTAATATTACTTAAGTTAAGTTAAGAATGTGCAAATGATTTTAAAACAAAATATTTTTCAATTTCAAAATAAAAATTCTTTATTCGATTACAGCAAAATATAAAATAAAAGATAATGTAAAACAAAGGGATACCATTACTACCAAATTTTTTGAGCGTGTTGCCGGATAGCAAGCTGTATATCTATATACATATATAAAAATCAATTGCCGTGCGTTAGTCTCGCTCATACTCAAAAATGGCTCGACGGATTTGAATAATTTTTTTCTATTTTGTTTGCTTCAAGACTGGGGTGGTTTAGATAGAAAAAAAATAGAAAAACCCGAAAAGAAAACAGCTAAACGATCGAAATTTGTAATTTTGAGAATTGTCCCTTTGGATTGCTTTCAATAGATAGTGATTAGGTTTACAGCGGTCGGACAAAATGCGGTCTGACCTATAGCGCGGACTAAGTGAACTTAGGTATCAAAGTGTTTACATCGACCTGACCTAAAATTTGCTCAGGTTGAATTTAGTCCTCGTTTGTACGTGACAGCTGTCATTTAGTTTAATTTTCGTTCATGAGCTGTTTTTAATGAGCACGAAAAAAAAGCAGAGCATCGCAAGGCAAGTTATAGTAGCGCGGCTGTCAGAAAAAAGTCGAGCAAACCAGAGCAGTAGAGAGGCAAAAAAAGTCGAGCACGTGAGAGCAGTTGAGAGGCAATTCTCAAAATTCATTACTTGTCAGAAGGTCAACCTGTCAATTCACTTCGAAACAATTTTTTGTTGAAAGTCGGTTTCGTGACAGTTGGAAAAAAGCTGGTTGCTTGCCCAAACTTGCTCTACCAAAAAAAGTAGAGTGAACATCGTGCTCTAAATTGCTTTAGTTCAACTTAGAGCAAACTCATGAAACACAAATCAGAGCAACTTCAAGCAAGTTAGAGCAGCCGAAATACTCATTAAACACAGTTTGTGGAGATATTTCAACCTAACTCAACCTAGAGCAGCTCGTTAAACACAGTTTATCGTTTCAGTTGTCTCTCAAACATGTTTGTGTCAATGATTTTGAGTCAAAGGAGAATGTTATGAGCTTATATTCAACAAACATATATTACTAATAGTCACGCAAAAATCAATGTTTAGGTCGGGTGTGTTTATTACGATATAGTCCACGATCTATTTTAGGTCAGGTCGCTTGAAATCGTGAACTGACCTAAATTTGGGCCCGATACTGCGTGTTTACAGCAGGTGGACTAAATAATTTAGGTGAAATTTAGTGTATAGTCCGCGGACTAAGCGTCTGCTGTAAATAATACCAGTGTTCGCAGCGAAGTTATCATTAATTGTTATTATATCTAGCATCGTTTCTTCTCATAAAAAATCTTGGAGAACAGATTTGGATAAAGCGAATTTAATTGCATTTTGCGAACATTCATTTGGATCAGCCATTCTATTAAGGTAAATTGACTTTGCAGGCTTAGACCTAATGACAAATTTTGACTTAGTTTGAGGATTTCAATATTGGAAAGTTCTCAAGGAAAGTTCGACAGATTTGAGTGACTATGAAAATACTTCCGTGTAGTTTTACAGTTTTCATTACAATGCCGAGGAAAAGATGAGCTAACATAGGTCGTCGAAGCAAAGGATAATGAAAAAAGTCGTATTGGCGAGTCCAAATTAGGTTCGAGAGCGACTGAAAATAAACAACAAGCGATTAGATTTAGAATGTAACGAGTTTGTGTACATCATACACAATGCCAACGAGCACAACGAAATGAACATTACCCATTGCGCTGACACTAGCCTCGTATATAACCAGGACCGACTTAGAGTGACTTGGCTTGGAACGGATTGAAATGAAACTTCAAAGTAGGTTTTCGGTGTGACTAGATTAATGTGGATTAACCGAATAAAATGCAGCTAGTTCTACTAAAGTGACGTATATTGGATCGTAACGTCACATATATGAATAGAACTCAAGTGGGCCCCACATTTTTCAATCCCCAATCGCTCGATCCGCGTCTTTTAACGCCCAAGTCGATCCAATCCAGTAAAATTTTGTGATCGGATCGACTTATCTCAAATCAATCCACTGCGCGTATACAACGTGGTTTGACTAATCTTAAGCCAGTTTGAAACCAAATTACAAACAAGGCTACTGTGCTCCTATAAGCCTGAAACGAGCAGCGTTCCATTACGATCAAGAAATCGATTACGGTGCGGACAGATCAGTAACGCTTGGAGAGTTGTCAGTCATTTGTCCGCATTGTAAGATGTTGGAATTCAGCAGTGAATATCCTGGGTTGAGCTGTGCGGGTTGAAAAGTGAAACTGCTACAATTGGTACCACTGCCAGAGCCATTATACTCATTAGTTTTTGGAATGGGAAGTGATTCCACACATTTCTTAGCCATCATCCAAAAATACAACAGTTATTTCCAAATAAAGTTGTTTACGACTTTGTTACATTCGCGTGTTGTCTCTTGCGGTGGATGGTTGTGGCCGGAGAGCTGCAGTGTTTGTTTTTCTCCGAAGGACGGTCTTTCTCTAGAATTGACAAGACGTGAATCAACGTGTCTTGAACTGCGTGTTCGCGTAGTCGCGTTGTTTGAGATGCCTTTGTGCTTCGTGTTTGTGACTGTCTTGTGTATTGAAAATCGAACAGACATATTCATTTCAAAATAATAAGTTGAATCAAAATCGAGCGTTTAAAATTTTCAAGATAGAAGTGGACGCTGATGGTCAGTTGCCGACAGGATAAGGCCAACCTCGATTCTTCGAAAGGGTGAATTTTTCATAGGAAAAAAAATACGACTTTGTTAGAAGGCGGACGAACTGCATATTCTGCCTTGAAATCGACACTGAACATGCAAAATCAACATCGCTTAAAATAGCGCAATGGTGAAAGTTCTACAGATATAAGAATTCATGCGAATGTACGATGGCCCTCAAGAGGTCACTTAAGGCACTGGACAGAATGTTGAAAATGTTTCGTGATAATCAAAACAGTTTTGGTGGGATCATGATTCTGTTGTCCGCTGATTTACGTCAGACTTTTCCAGTCCTTTCACGATCAATTGTAACTGAAGAGCTAAATGCGCCCTAAAAATCATCAAATTTGTGGTTTACAGTTTACAATTGGCCAAGTTGATTCGGTGTCCGATACAAGAGCCATTCTTTGACCAAGCGAGATGTACGCTTAAAGTTGTTGTCTTTTTCAAAGGCCCACGTTCTAGGCAGCTCAAATTTTTGGACACTGGGAGCCAAATTTTCCTGCGAAATTTGAAGGTATTGCACTTTCTTTCTAGACTCCTATCTCCGCTATACACCCCCATACCATTACCGACCCTCCACCATGCTTGACTGTAGATGTGATGTTTTTTTCATCAAATTCGAAATTTTTAGTTCGCCATATTTTCGTAGATTTTTTATGCCCGAAAATTTCGAATTTGCTATCATTGGTGAAGAACACCGTTTTTGTATTTATTTGCATATTTTAGCCGCTGCCATTTGTTCGGGTCCGATATGAAAGGCTTCTTCCTTGATGCTCGTCCATGTAAACCATTTGAATTTAGTGTCCTGTAGATGCACTTACTGACTTCTCTGTCTCACGGGCGATGTTTCCTGCAATTTTCACTGCACTTGATCTTGGATTAGCCTTTACTTCTTTGAAGATTTCTTCTTTTTTTGCGGGATCTAATTTCCTGGGTCAACCAAAATGTGAATAATTTTCTAATTTTCTACATGATTTGAACTTCGCGATTATAATTCTCATTGTCGAATAAGGTCTTTTGACAATTTTTCCAATTTTGCGGTAGGTCTTGCTCTCTTGCCATAAATTTAAAATTATTAACTTGTCTATAACTGAGTTTCCTGCCTTAAATATACTTAATACTCAGCACGACTCAAATACTTCACAGCAATCACTAGTTTAACCACAAAACAACCGCTAGCTTTAGAGCCAACACGTTTGCAAGACATGATAATAGCAAAAGAGGCCGAAACAAAATTCTGATTTTAAGTTTAACTGTTATTTTTCAAATGATAAAAACAAGTGTGCCATTACTTTTGACTGATAAAAATAGCACTTTTACAATGTTTTTGCATACAAAATAATTAGTACAGTAAGCATTGCTATGAAATGATTATAATTTCTTCGGAACAAATAAAACTTTGATTTGAGACATTCAACTGTTTTTTTTTTTACCTTACCGTTCGAAAAATATGTTAATTCAAAAATGAATTTTCTAAGCGTGCCATCATTTTTGACTCTCACAGTATATAGATAGATAAATATATTATATAAATATATAATTTTTATATTGGTGTGGGTACATTTAATTTTCTCAGTTTATATTTTTTCTAGTATATTTGAGAGGGTATTTTTTCCTTATATGTATAGACTCAAATCGCTAATTAATTGAGCTATATTATATATATATTTCTTTGTTATTTCGTAAATAGGTTAGGTTAGGTTAAAGTGGCTACCGGTCCACAGAGGTCCGCCGACCAGCACACATAGGCACAAGAGAGACCCGTTGTGATGCTACAATAATTCGTGACTCTCTCCTACTCACTGAACTCGGGAA
Source organism: Nemotelus pantherinus (assembly GCA_963978885.1). Lineage (NCBI taxonomy): Eukaryota > Metazoa > Arthropoda > Insecta > Diptera > Stratiomyidae > Nemotelus > Nemotelus pantherinus. The sequence continues at coordinate 78,964,454 of OZ022265.1, read as the reverse complement.
ACCATCTGCTTCGCTTGACAAATCGCGTTATCCCCTTTAGATCCGTGGATCAAGTACTAAAGGTTACGACATGAGCATGACCACACCTATTCGTGACGAAATAGGATGCAAACACGCCTACAAAACATCCAAAATTAGCCGGTTTTTAGGTGAATGAAGAGTACTGTTTTTGGTTGTGTCCAAATCTATCTGTTAATGAGAATGTTAATGAGTTTATTGGATGTTACAAGCCTAGGCAGACGGGCAATTAAATTGCTGACTTCAAATGGAGAAATTGAAAGTACTTGAAGTGTGTGTTGCCTCTTTTATGCTCTAATTAACGAAGTGAGTGTACAAAAGCCGCAAGATCGACGTTTAAATTCTTTAAATATATGACTTTTACAATGAAATTATTATAAGTTTGCATAGTTTGATTGTGAGCTCATTCAAGGATAAACGACTATGTATATGTTCCAAAGATAAAAAAAAAGAATAAATTGTCTGAGCCATGGCTTGATAGGGACCTTAAGCATATGCGAAATCGTAGGAACAAACTTTATAAGCTTATTAAAGAAAATACCGATGTTATTCCTGCTATTCAGGAAGAATATAATGAAAATGCTAAGCAATTTTTAGCAAAGTCTCATGAGGCTTATGACACTTACATTAGAACAACCGGCGAAAATATAGTCCGCGACCCGAAAAAATTCTTTGATTTTGTTAATGTGAAGCGAAAAACTACTGGTTATCCATCGTCCATGTTTCTTAATAATATAACGTCTTCCTCTCCTAAAGAGATATGTGACCTATTTGCTGATAGTTTCCAAGAAATTTTCAATGCACCAGACCCATCAAACTCACACCTTTCTTCCGCTGATTCAGCTTCAACAGCTTTTGTGAACCATTTAGAAATTTCCCGTGATGAAATACGTAAAGCTATTTTGGATCTCGACTGCAACAAAGGCCCTGGGCCTGATTTTCTTCCTCCGATCTTCTTGCGCAAGTGTGTAGAGCAGCTTATAGATCCCTTGCATATTTTCTTTAATAGATCACTTTCGTCGGGAATTTTCCCATTCAGTTGGAAGCTTTCGTATGTCACACCCATATTCAAAAATGGTGATCGATGCTGTATCCGAAATTAAAGGGGCATTGCCATTTTGTCCTCGATTCCGAAACTTTTCGAAAAGGTGGTATACGATAAACTTTCTCCGCTTGTTGATTCCCGTTTGAACGAGCAACAACATGGCTTTAGAAAAGGTCGCTCAACTACCACGAATTTGACAATTCTAATCTCTGACGTTCTATGCAAAATGGAAAAAGGATACCAAATTGACGCAGTCTACACTGACTTCAGTAAGGCGTTTGACAGAGTTGACCATTCTACCTTGATTCTAAAGCTTCAGAAATTTGGTATTGCCGGGTCTTTACTCAGCTGGCTGACCTCCTACCTTCGCGATCGCACACAATGTGTAAAATTTCAAGGATTTTTATCGAAAAACGTTAGTGCTACCTCTGGTGTACCCCAAGGTAGCCATCTTGGTCCACTTCTTTTTAATATATTTATTTCTGACTTATCTGACGTCCTAGCAGGCATACCTCATTTACTCTATGCAGACGATCTCAAACTTTATCGGACTATTGAATCGAAATCGGATGCCCCCTTTCTCCAATCCAAGCTTAATTCACTTGATCAGTGGTGCAATATAAACAAGCTCTCTCTCAATATCAGCAAATGCCAAGTTATTAGTTTTTCCAGGAAATGCACGGTCACACACAATACGTACTTTCTCGGCAATAATATGCTAACCCGAGTTGATAACATTGCTGACCTCGGTGTTATCTTAGATGAAAAACTCCGCTTCACCTTACACTTTGATAAAATGCTTTCTCGTGCAAACAAACAGCTAGGTTTCATCAAAAGACGTGCCAAAGAATTCCGTAGTCTGTGGGTCACAAGATCCTTATACACTTCACTTGTACGTCCTATTCTCGAATACGCTTGCATTAGCTGGAATCCCGCTTTTGAAACCTACAGTGACAGACTCGAGTCAATACAAAAACAATTTCTACTTTTCGCCTTGAGAGAACTGTACAACCCTTATGATTTTAATAGCTTACCCCCTTATGAGTTTCGACTGGGTCATTTAAACCTATCGACACTAGCCTCCAGAAGAATAATGATATCGGCCTGCTTCACATTCGACGTCATTAGAGGCGCTATTAATGTAGAATTCCTGAATAGTAAAATTTCGATAAATATCCCTGTGAGGAACACCAGGTCCAATCGTTTCCTAAAAGAATATTCACATTCGACGACATATGCAGCAAATGAGCCTATAAATAGATGCTGCAGAATATTCAACAGCATAAGTCACTTATATTCCCCTACGATTTCCAAATCATCCTTCAAACCATCCTTCTTTTGCATGCCATCCATACCCCTAAACCTTAAGCCATAGCTTATATGTCAATGTTTTTATTTATTGATTGTTATTTATTAATCTTTTTGTTACTTTTTTCATTTGTTTGTTACTTATTTAACTTGTTTGTTTTTACTTTTTACTTCACTTTACTTTTCCATTTTATTTTTATTTTGTTATTTTATATAAGATTTTGTACCTTGTTTGGTGAATGAATAAAATAAAATAAAATAAAATAAATACTACCTAGAGCGAAGGTTACAATACCGCTGGTAAGGGAACCGGAGGTGGCCCTGAAGTTTCTGCAAAGGGAGAATCCGCATGTTGGATGTCAGAAAACAGGCAGAATAAGACGTGGGGCAGGTCTACCTGCGGTTTTGAAAAATGTCTTGGGGCGTAGGCAGTGTCTACCTGCGCCTGAAAAAACGCCACCCGAAGCATGAACATATTAGCACCGTGGACGCCGGCGAGATCGAAAAGGACCTTGGCAGTCTTGACCTGCAGGGCACAACAGCCGATCCCAGAAAGGACAAGGCGCAGGTTAAAGGGGATGCCGTGGCCAGCTCTTAAGTTACTGTAGATCAATCTGCATTGCAGTAAGTTGGCCTCGGTCGAGTTACTGCTGACGCTGGACGTAGGTAAGTTTGATGTGGCACTGATTCAGGAACCTTGGATCTCTGCGGGGGGCCAGCTTGCTGGACTGAAGTCACGTCATTTCAATCTTTTCTTCTCCATCGCAGTAGCAAGCTCAAGATCGGCTATGCTGATGGGGAAGAACATTCACTCTTATCTTCTATATAATTTCAACATGGATGATCTAACAGTGGTGTCATGCGAGGGGGATAAGAAGCGGCAAGTGCTTCTAGTATCCGCCTACATAGCACAAGACAGAGCCACTCTGCTGGAGGAGGTCACAAAACTCACCGTGGAGATGGTTAGAAGGAATAAATTGTTGCTTGTGGGGGCGGATGCCAAAGCGCATCACACCATATGGGGCAGCATGGACATTAATGATAGATGTGCGTCTATTCTCAGTTTAAAAGTCAATTTTAATTTAATCGTATCAAACCAAGGAAATATTCCTACCTATAGGGAACCTCAAAGTGATAACATTCTAGATATTACTCTGCACAATGGCGCGAACTAGCAATTAACAGTGAATTAGAGGGTCCTTGAAGGCCCATTATTTTCTGACCACTTCTACATTAGTTACGGTTTAAAATTCAACTTAGCTCGCACTTGCCAGCTGTTTTGCAATCCCAGAAATACCAACTGAGAGACTTTCAAACGGGAAGTGACTTTCAACCCTCCTCCCAAGATTGGCAGAGTAGCTGACTTGGAGGCTGCGGCTAACACACTCACGAGTAAACTCGTAAAAACTTTCGTACGGCCCTGTCCCAAAGTCTGGTCTGGAACAGAGACCTGGGTTGTCGCAGAAGAAAAGTACAACTTAGCCAAAGCAGATGATTGCAGGGAATGTCGGGTCGAACACAAGAGCGTCCTTAGGCTATATAAATTGGAAATTAGAAAAACCAGATGGAGCTCCTGGAAGCAACTGTGAAACCACATCGAGAACGGCGAGGCGCAGAAATCTGCTGAAATCTGCTGTTCTCGTAGATACTCACTTCCCGGACTGTCTAGATGACTATACACCTTTCACGGGTAAGCAAGCGTCTGATCTGCATGATGTCGAAGGCATTGGCAAAATTTTCACCAAGTAGAGACTAATCTGGGTAATTCATACCTTCGAGCCTTTCAAGTCCCCAAGGTCTGAATGGGGTTCTACCAGCCATATTTCAAAAGTTTGTATGCTCACCATTCGCTGGCTTATACAAATTTACAAAGGTTGCCTAGTGCTAAGTCACGTATCTGCAGCCTAGAGGACCGCTAAGATTGTATTCATACCCAAGGCAGGTAAAGTCAACCATGCGTATCCGAAGGACTGCATGCCAATTAGCCTGACTTCTTTCCTCCTTAAAGTTTTCTCTAAATCAAACAAAGACTTGAATCTCAAGCTCTATCGAGAGCCCAAAACGCGTACATGAAAGACAAATCCGTTGAAACGGCTCTGCATAGGTAAGTCCTCGAAATAAAAAAGGCACTCCGTTTGCTAGAATACCACTCCGCAAATTAAGAAACACTAAATTTAAACTTTTAAACTTTTCTATTCAAATCTTTAACAAATTAGTTGTTCGTTTATTCAAACTTTATCAAATAGTTGAATTCAATTATTCAATTTTTCAATTTCGGACGAATTCAAAAATACTTTCACAACACCACGAGCGAATGAAAATTGTGGTACATTGACTTTGTGTCACATTCTCTTCTAACTCTACTTTTTATTACCATGAACTTGGTTGAGAATTGAGACTTTGAACTAAGAATATAATCTTGGTATTTACATTTTCTACTTTAAATTAGAAAACAATCTTATTATTTACATTTTCTACTTTGAATTAGAGTACAATCTTATTTTTTACGGTACGTGTCGAATTCGATTTGAATTTTAAAAAGTATCATTTTACATATCAAGTGTTATGGTTTTATTTGGCAAGTCGGAAGCAGGATGCAAGTTTGCTGGGAGCCGATTCAGCTGTCAGTAGATATATCAGATAGGTATTTGATATTTTGCTTTAGTTCCCGATTCTTTGGGCTTTTCTTCTTTGCAGGTCTGGAACTCCGGGGTGGCCCGAAACACACTCTATTAAAGATTATACGCTTTGGGAGCTTTCCTAGATATTGAAGGCGCCTTCTATATTTTGCATATAACAACCATTATGGAGAGCCCCAACGCAACCAACACCCATCCCGCTATTCGCAGCTGAATAAGCAACATGCTTAAGCAAAGGCTCATATCAGCTGAGTGAGTGGGGTGGCATACCACAAGGAAGACCCACAGAGCCACATCGCAAGAAAGAGGTATATCCCCTTTCTTGTGGATCCTGGTTATATATTCAATTTTGGAAAGGTTGGAAAGCAAGGGACTCACAGCTGTGGCCTATGCTGATGACATTGCGTTATTAGTCTCGGGTAGGCATCCGCTTACCCTCGGCCAGCTTATTGAGTATGCTCTGGGGCCGGTTGAGGAGTAGGCAAATACCGCAGGCCTTGGCATCAACTCCAATAAACCTGATCTTGCACTCTTCACAAGGAATTACACAATTCCTGAACTAGTCCCAAACAGGTTGGGCTACGCCAAGTTAAGTTTTAAGCCACAACTAAGTATGTGGGTGTTATTCTGGACAGCAAGTTTACCTGAAAGGTGAATTTAGAGGAGAGGGTTAAGTGGGCAAGCAATGCGATTTACGCTAGCAATAGAGTGCTGGGTAAAACGTGTGGTCTAAGCCCTGCTTTAACGCACTATATCTATATGGCGAAAGCTAGGCCGATCCTTGCTTACAGATGCTTGGTCTGGTGGCCAGCAGTGAATGCGACTACCTTTACTAGCATGACGAACAGAGTTTAGCGGTTGGCGGCTCTCTGTACCACAGGTGTCTTAATATTGACTCCTTCGTCTGCTCTGACGCTTAACTTTTTCATTAGGAGCACTGCCGCAAAAGCTATTCCCAGGCTTAGAAAATCGGGCCACTACGATTCATGATCCTTCGGCCACAGCAGTATTGAGTGAGGGTACGCAGGTAGCACTGACTACTTGGTCCCCACTCTGTGCTTCGAGCGGGGATATCAAGCAACTGTGAGAGTTGGGCAAGAATGGAATCAGAAAATGGACGTAGCAACTGTTAGCATCTATACTGATGGGTCTAAAAAAGCTGCTGTAGTAGGTACTGCAGCATATTCTGCAGATGCAGCTGTGGATGCTTCCTAATCACTGAATTATTTATCAGGTGGAGGTTTTTGCGATATGTAGCCTAGTACATGTCAGAGATACTACGAATGAAGAAATCAGAATCTTTACAGACTGTCAAGCGGCGGTTAAAGCTCTGATGTCTTACACATACAAATCGAATGTGTACTTGACTGCCTCCAGGCCCTGAAAATAGTGTTGAGTAGGACTTGTAAGAGCCAATACATTTGTCCCGTACAAGATCCCAAATTGTCATGACGGCTCAAATTCATGAAATGTACCACTTCAAAATTTTTGTAATACTAATCTTCACTTTGCGATTTGTAAGGTGGGAGACAAAGAGCCGATAGTAAGGACCAACATGAGGCATTATATTGTACGATGCGGGTGCAAGCTAGTACAATGTCCCATACGAAAGTACGATGTGTGTACGTTCAATCAGTTTTTACTACTAAGTAGAGACGAGTTGAGAGACTAACTCAAATCTTTATGCAGTCGTGAAGGCAGAACAGAATGTACTCTTCTGTACTACCGCCTCTTTTTTACTATCACCTCTTTTGTACCGCGCACATAGGAAACACCTGAAGTGAACACCTTTTGAAGTGAGACATTGTACTGGCTCAGTACAAAAAAGAGGCTACTTTCAAAAACTCTTTTTGAAATCGTGGCCTACCCAGCACTACCTGAATAGACTGACCAACACCAGAAGAGTCAGAGTTTTGTGAGTTCCCGGTCACAAAGGCATTGAAGGAAACAAAAGAGCGGAGTCGTCCGCCAAGCATGGGGCTAGTCTTCCCCTGTCAGGGTCGGTAGACATCCCAGCTCCAATGCAAACAATCGATTGACGCTAATATGATGCAAGGTGTGATGTTCAGATGGCGTTCAACTTAGACCTGCAGGGTAACTAAAATCATGTGGGGTTCATACAATCTCGCAGAGACTAAATACCTGCTCGAATTAACGCAGATTGACTGCAAGCAGCTGATCGACATCATTGCCCTACTAAGCATAAACGTTCTATCTGCATTTTTCTCATTTTTGAGCTAACACCGGATTTAAAAATTTCATACTCTATTACATCACTCTACGAAATTCGAAAAACCTGTATTTTGTGGAAGACTGTTAAAATCAATATTGAAAAATGCACTCTCCATATGTATCTAGTACGAATCAAAACACAAATCATTGAATATGTCGAAAGTACTGAAATGTAGATAGAACCTTCATGCTTAGTAAGGCAGACCATTACTGGCCACTGTCTTGTAGCTGCATATGCCATGAAAACTGGGCTCCTAACCACCGATACCTGTAGGAAGTGTCAAGTGCCGGGAGTCTCAGAAACAACCCAGCTGTTCAGATGAACTTCAAATTTTTCGCGCGCATTCATTAATACCGCGCTCGAAACGACGACGGCATGACCGGGAACTTAAATTAATATTTCAATTTTTATATTTGTAAATAACAGTTAGGTCATAAAATGTTTAGTATATAAGAAATCAATCGAAAATAAAATAACTAGTGTCAGTCTTGATCAGTGTGTTTTTCTATCAGTCGCATCAAACAGTTGTGTAGTCAGTTGAAGTGTTTACTAACCAGTAATAACATTCAGGTAATCAGTCAAGTAATTGGATCGGGTGCAACACTCGGCTCTGATAACTTGCAGGTTTTTCGGGTGTACGACTCGGAACGTAAATAGTCTGGCGAATCGCTAGCACTATTTGATTCACGACAAAATCATCTTTCGGGTGTAACATTCGAAGGAAGGCTAGCGCTTAGACTCGAGTGCAACACTCGAAGTCAATAGTTGGGCGATCGTTGCGGGTGCACCACTCGGAACGAAGGAAGTGTGGTGAAGCATCATACTTCTCCGGCGGTCAATAAAGGCATTGGTCGCGGTATAAACATCTGGTGACCCCGACGTGATTTCGAATAAGATTTCACAGCACCATATTCGGCACCATGGAAGATTTAGTCTCCACGCAAGCAGACGTGGGAGAGAAGTTGGAGCAAATACTTACCAACTTCAAAAAGAATTCATCCTCCAGGAAGACGGCTGAATACTTCAGTAAAAGGCTGGAATCAGTCCAAAAATGCTGGGCAAGTTTTGAGCAGAATCACAAGGCAATTTTGGCGTTTCAAGAAAAAAACCCCGAGCACCCATACTTCTGCAGCCAGTACTGCGAGGAGATCGCAAATCTCTACAGGAAACTATTAGAAATATTTCATGAAGGGCAAGCAAAATTACAGGGGACAATGTCTAATGATATGACTACCAAGCTCCCTGTCATCGCATCCAGTAGTGATTCACAGCAACCATTGAAAACGAAAAGTGACTTGAACTACAATACAAATGAAGAATGCGTTGAAGTGAACACAACGAAGTTAATTCGAAAACAAAGGGCCCACATGAACATGCTTACTCACATGATTCAGAACATAGAATCAAGAGCAGACGAGGTGCACTCAAAGGCATACTTCGAACTCAAAATCAGGCTGCTGCTACAATACTTGGATGAACTGCAGCAGAATGACCAATCCATATGGGAGTGCGCAAACCAAGAAGCCACAGATGGCTACACGCCAGAAATTTGTCGTGAACTGCACTTCTGGACACAAGATACGATTGTGTCTCTTCAGGAACGAGCATCAGATGAACCAGCTCAGAAAATAGATGTTCGTACTAACCAGAGCCAAGTAAGGCTACCAAAAATAACGCTGCCAGTCTTCAGTGGAGATTATTTAGAGTGGACACAGTTCCATGATTTATACACAGAGCTGGTTCACAACCAACCCATTAGCAACATTCAAAAAATGTTCTATTTGACTAGCAACCTCTGTGGAGAAGCCAAAGCTTTAGTCAACCACTTGCCTGTCTCCAGTGAGAACTACGAAGGTGCTTGAACTATACTTAACAATCGATACTGCAATAAAAGGTTGCTTGTAACAGCATTGTTAAACAAACTATTTAACCAGAAGCGAATTCCAGATGAAGATGCGTCCGCCATTAAGAAGCTTCATGACATCACCAAAGAATGCTTTCTGGGGATCAATAACCTAGGAGTGTCAACTGAATCATGGGATCCGATAATAGTATTTCTCTTGATCCAAAAACTTGACAGGACCACTCATGCGGCATTTGAGCAATCACTATGCTCTCCGCGGGAATTGGTCAGCACCAAACAAATATTAGACTTTCTTGAATTGCGTTTCCTGGCACTTGAGTCACTTGGAGAAAGGGCAATAAAGGTAATATCAGGAAAAACACATGCGGTTATAAGACAGCCTAAATCGTCGTCGTTTCTATCCGCAACTGAAACCAAGTGTGTACTTTGTGAGCAAATCCACCCATTACACATGTGTGAAATGTTTTTGAGTGAAGGTCCAAGCGAGAGAATCAATCTGCTTAAACAGCACCAATTGTGTTTCAATTGTATGCGGAAAGGTCATTCAAGTGCCAACTGTACATCACGTGGATGCCGAAAATGTTCAAAAAAACACAATACGTTGATTCATCTCGGCAATTCAATCTCAAGGAATGGTGAACTTACTCTATCCACCATAAAATGTAATGGCATACCAACTTCGAGTGCTAAAACAGTTTTAGCGACACAAATCGCTCCGAAAATGAAGGGAACCGTCTTACTTAGCACAGCTATCGTCAAGTTGATAAATCAAGACGGTTCTGTAATAGAGTGTCGAGCAGTGCTTGACTCGGGTTCGAAACTGAATTTTATGAGCGAGCGGTTAGCGAAAAAACTGAACTTACAGCAAACATTCGATCCGCTAAATATTCAAGGCGTGGGGTATGGTATGATTCGAGCGCAGCATAGAGTCAATGTGCTGCTTTATTCAAAGGCAACGGCATTCTCTACAACAGTCGAAGCATTCGTCCTACCTCAAATCGTCGGTCAGCAACCGGGACATTTCATAGATACTACGAAGTGGCCGATTCCCAATAACGTTAAATTAGCTGATCCTCAGTTTTTCGAGCCTAGGCACATAGATATGCTATTAGGAGCCGAGCACTATTTCGAACTGCTATCAGTAGGTCAGATTCGTCTGGGGCCTGACCTACCAACCTTGCAAAACACCCTACTTGGATGAATTATGGCCGGGCGTATAGTTAATGAAGGAGGGCGCAATATAACATGCGGAATCGCCACCCCCGAAGACACTCAACTCAGCATACAAGTGGAACGTTTTTGGAGATTGGAAGAGCCGGAGAAGAATCCGAAAAGACTATCTTCTGCTGAGCAAAGGTGTGAAGAACACTTTCAACAAACGCTGAAAAGAAAAATTGATGGACGATTCATCGTCAAGCTTCCGTTTGCTGATAGCCCCAACCAACTAGGCGAGTCTAGAAATATCGCAGAGAGACGATTTCACTCCTTAGAACGGAGACTCACAAAAAACCCAGATGTGAAACATCAATACATTGAGTTTATGCGTGAATACATTACGTTGGGACACATGGAAGGGTGTGATTTGGAGAAAATCCAACACCCATATTATTTCCTTCCACATCATTGTGTTATGAAGCCTGAAAGCACATCCACGAAGTTACGGGTAGTTTTTGACGCATCGTCGAAAACATCCACTAACATCTCACTGAATGATGTTCTACCTTGCAAGATGAACTCTTTTCGATTCTGCTTCGATTCCGACTTCCACGCTACGTCTTCACAGCTGACGTAGAAAAAATGTACCGTCAAATATTGATTGATGACGAAGACAAGAAGTATCAGTTGGTTGTTTGGCGAGAGGACCCAACCAAACTGCTCAGATACTACAAACTGTGTACCGTTACGTACGGAACAACAACAGCACCATACTTAGCAACAAGGTATCTGCAAGAACTAGCAACGCAAGATGCCGCACAATATCCGTCAGCTGCTAGAGCTCTCACCGAAGATTTTTATGTTGATGATATGATGACTGGAGCAAATACGGTAGCCAAGGCATTAATAATACAGACAGAGCTGAACAATGTACTTAAAGATGGAGGATTCAAACTACGCAAGTGGTGCTCAAACTGCCCTGAATTGCTCTCTCACATACCAGCTGAAGACAGAGCAATTCAGCTTGATTTAGATGATCTTGACGATCATTCTGTGAAGGCGTTGGGATTAACGTGGCTTCCGAAATCAGATGACTTCCAAATTAGGACTCATTGGGAACCTTCAAGTAAGGTAACCAAAAGAAAAGTGATATCTGACATCGCACATTTATTTGATCCTCTGGGCCTGCTGTGCCCAGTGGTTACAAGGGCTAAGATATTTCTGCAACAAATGTGGACTCTCAAGTTGGACTGGGATGCCGCGGTACCAATAGAAATGCATACAGCTTGGCTTCAATACCGTGATGACCTCAAAGTGCTCAACGATATCCGAATCCCCCGACACATATACTCGGGAGAGGTAGCTCAAACAAGTGAGCTCCATGCATTTTCAGATGCTTCAGAAAAGGTATACGGCGCCGCGTTATACATACGTTCCAAACTCCAAGATGGAACCATTATTGTCAGGCTTTTGTGCGCGAAGTCAAAGGTCGCGCCAATAAAGACCATCACCTTGCCACGATTAGAGCTATGTGCAGCTAAGTTGTCCTCTCAGCTTGTGTTTCGGGTGAAACAAGATTTGAAATGGGATCAGCCATGTTACTTTTGGACAGACTCTGAAATAGTCTTAGCATGGAACAAGTCATCACCATCAAGATATCATACATTTGTAGCCAATCGCATTGCAGCCATTCAAGAAGTCACGTTACCTAGCCATTGGAGGTACGTCCAATCAAAACAAAATCCGGCTGATTTAACTTCGCGAGGAGTGTCAGCAAAGGTGTTGAAAGAATGCACTACGTGGTTCTATGGACCTATATTCCTTCATGCTCCAGAATCATCATGGAGTTTCAAACCCACAATCTCTGAGACGAACTTAGAAGTTAAACAAGCAAAAATAATTCTGGCAGCTACGCTTGAACCTTCGTACTTGACCAGTTCAATTAACCATCGCAACTCGTTCGGTTGTTTGCAACGAGTAATAGCCTACGCTTTAAGGTTTGTGCACAATTGTCGTCAGCAGAAGAAATTACATTCAGGACTTACGGTCAAAGAACTAGAAAACTCTCTAACAATCATTATTAAAGAAGCTCAAGAACAAGGATTCGGAGACGAACTAAAACAGCTTAAGCGCACGGGCAATGTCAGTGCAAATAGTAAACTCAACACCTTTGCTCCATTTCTCGACAGCAATGGGATTATAAGAGTAGGAGGGCGACTGGAACAAGCATCCATCTCATATGATGCTAAGCACCCCATGCTTTTACCCTATGCTTATGATGTCACCAGGCTGCTCATGGTTCACACTCACATCACTTACTGCCACGTTGGAGCTCAAAACTTACTCGCCCACATGCGACAGCGATTCTGGCCCATTAAGGGAAAGGATGCTGCACGGTTAGTAGTGAATCACTGTGTACGCTGTCACAAATCGAAGCCGAAATTATTGAACCAACTTATGGCACCATTGCCCTTAGAAAGAGTTCAACCAGCTAGACCATTTTTGAATGCTGGTGTGGACTTTTGCGGCCCATTCTGGATACACTACAAGATTAGAGGAAAGCGACCTCAAAAAGCTTACGTCGCAATATTTTGCTGTTTCTCAACAAAGGCCGTTCACATTGAAGTTGTTAGTGATTTGACAACAGATGCCTTCATAGGCGCATTAAAGCGTTTTGTCAGCAGAAGAGGCAACTGTCGAACCTTACATTGTGACAACGCCACTAATTTTGTAGGTGCGAAAAACCAATTACATGAATTAAAGGACGCAATATACCATAGTAAAGCTGAAGAGAAGATATCTCGCATTTGCGCCAGTAAAAACATCGACTTCCGCTTTATTCCTCCCAGAGCTCCTCACTTTGGAGGGCTTTGGGAAGCAGCCGTAAAGTCAGCCAAATATCTGCTTCAAAGGAAGGTTGGACCTGCAGAGCTGACATACGAAGAGTTGGAAACGGTTATGACTGAGATTGAAGCCATTTTGAATTCGAGGCCATTAACTCCACTGTCATCCGATCCCAATGATCTATCCGCCCTGACACCAGGTCACTTCCTCATTGGAGAGCCATTAACAAGTAAAACTGATCCGACTACGACTTCACAGAAAGGAGGTTTGCTGCAAAGATGGAAACTTGTCAACCACCTGAAAATCGAGTTTTGGAACCGATGGACAAAGGAATACTTAAGCGAGCTCCAACATCGGTACAAGTGGAAGCAAGAACATGTCAGCATTAAACCAGAAACAATGGTTATAGTAAAGGAAGACAACGTGCCTGTACTAAAATGGCCCTTAGGAAGAGTTGTCAAAACCATCGAAGGAAAAGACGGCCTCGTCCGTATGGCAGACGTCCGAACAGTTTCAGGAGTGTTCAGAAGACCAATTCATAATCTGGCTCCACTTCCAATCGCGAATCAGAATGAAGACTCTCCCACTACCAACGCTTCACCCATTGGAAACTCGGCAGAAGCACGAGAATCCAGTCGCCGAGTAAGGTCAGCAGAAGACAATGAGGGACCATTGGAGTCCGCGAAACGACACCGCGCTGCTTCAAACATTTGAAGGCTTACAACCAGTAAATAAAATACACCACCTCACTATCATCCGCAGCTTGCTACATCAAAACGACTCGTCGTTACAGCAGCTAAAGTTATCTTTTTAAAATTTTCGTTCCAACACCAATTTAGCATCTTAGTTGAACGTCGTTCAAGGCGGGGAGGATGTTCAGATGAACTTCAAATTTTTCGCGCGCATTCATTAATACCGCGCTCGAAACGACGACGGCATGACCGGGAACTTAAATTAATATTTCAATTTTTATATCTGTAAATAACAGTTAGGTCATAAAATGTTTAGTATATAAGAAATCAATTGAAAATAAAATAACTAGTGTCAGTCTTGATCAGTGTGTTTTTCTATCAGTCGCATCAAACAGTTGTGTAGTCAGTTGAAGTGTTTACTAACCAGTAATAACATTCAGGTAATCAGTCAAGTAATTGTATCGGGTGCAACACTCGGCTCTGATAACTTGCAGGTTTTTCGGGTGTACGACTCGGAACGTAAATAGTCTGGCGAATCGCTAGCACTATTTGATTCACGACAAAATCATCTTTCGGGTGTAACGTTCGAAGGAAGGTTAGCGCTTAGACTCGAGTGCAACACTCGAAGTCGATAGTTGGGCGATCGTTGCGGGTGCACCACTCGGAACGAAGGAAGTGTGGTGAAGCATCATACTCCTCCGGCGGTCAATAAAGGCATTGGTCGCGGTATAAACACCAGCATTTCCTGTGTCACTGCCTGGCACTGGGAAAAACCAGACGGTACTGTTTCGGTGAGCCCTGGCTAGTGGATCTTCTGCACGTGGCAGAGTAGAGGTTGAAAAACATTCTTCAGCTCGCAAAAAAGTCCGGGGCCTTTGATGGCCGTTTGGACTGAACTTTCCTTCTGTGGGTCCACTTATCACTACGGACAAAATAGATCTTTGTGTGGCCTTGTGTCAGCCAGTATAACCTAACCTAACTAAACATCTTTCAATCCCTGTCTTTTTTGATGATCGAAGTTCGCAGAATAGGTTGGCATGAAGCAGTTTTGGTATACTTTTGGTTGCAGTGCTGGTAAAGTGTTGCATTACTCTGAGCACTAAGCGTTTGCATATTTTATGTTTTAGAATATACTGTTTTCAAAGCTTTACAAGATAAGCATCCGCTATATATTCATTGTTAGGAAGTGTATTCTATTTTTATTTGATCCAACAAATTTTCCCCTGAAAATCTTTCCGCCCTATGAGTTTTTTTAATCAAAATGATACATGACCTTCGAAACAGATAAGTTGTAGTTAGGAGCACGTGTGGTAGAATATGCATCAAAATCTGCATGTTTCTTTTGTTTATCTTCAAAAATCAGTGATTCCAGCGTTTCGTATGCACTAGAGTTCTTTTTTTTGGGTTTGTATTCTCTAAAGCCATATTTCGTAAACACGTTGTGAACAAGTTTGTAAAAGCAGCTTAGAATCGTTCGCGATCCACACAATATCCATTGTTATGCCTTAACTCCATTTAGCGCTGAAAAATTGAATTGATTTTTTTTTGCTCCGAGCTAAACATCTGTATGATGGTATTTTGCACAAGCACATGGTGTTTCCCTGCAACTAGAAAAATACTGCGAATTTTAGTTTTGTTTTTATTAAATTCAGCACGGTACGTTTAAGCCGAGTGAAAATAATTAGTTTATCTTGATAAATGTGCAATTGTGTAAAGGCGCAGCAGTAGCCAACTATTAAATCCACACGCCCAAAACCAGTATCGTAGAGCTGTAGAGAAATCGTAATTAGTCCGCCAATTGCATAGCACAAACTTGCAGTGAATCCAACTCCGCACGGGATTTCTCATTGCTGGTGTTTACTCTTCGTTCCAGGACTCGATGTTAAAACTTGAAAACCGACACTATAGCACGTTTTCACGCTTTAAAGCCAGATGTGGTTCCGTATTGCAGTTGAAGAAAATCGAATGCTGCAATACAGTCTGGTCAGGATGTGTCGTAAGGAAGTAGAACACAACATTTGTATGGCCTTCCGCTACTCAATACTTTCGTTGAGGAGCAATTCTCGCCCTGCAGAGAAATATCAGCACGTTTGAAAATTCGTTAAAGCAAGCTTAACGCGAACTAGTGCACCTAAGATTGATCTTCTTGAAACCACTTGAACTGTAGCTGGATGAAAATCTGCGATATATCTTTCGATTGCATTGCAGAAGTGCTTAAGGAATCTGTCGGTTACTACCAATATTTCGAGGCTAATAGGCATTGATTAGCATTTTACTGGGGGAATTTTGACAGTGATAAAGCGAACAAGTGGCTCATTAATCAGGATCCAGTTTTACAGTGGCACATAGAGCTCTGTTTTTTTTTCAGTTGAAAGCTATCAATCATTCATCATGTAAAGAAGATAGGACGAAAGGATTTCGAACACAGCGAGGCCATGCTGATAATGATTGTTCGAAACGAATATGAGCGAAAATCGATAATAAAGCAGTTCGATGTCTCAACAGATGGATAGGTAATTTTGCATTAATCTATCAACGAATTAAACTAGCACGCACATCCTCGGATGGAAGGACAAGAACGTAATAATTTATGCTTAATGGAACGGGAAGTTTAGCAAAGCATTATTATTGTATGGGTATTGAATCAGTCTAGAGAGAATCAATTTATAATGTATGCATTTAAGATGTCGTTTTAATTGTGTTCTGGCGATTTTGGAGATTATGATGTCAGATGCGATTTGCTTGAATCGTAAGCTCATATTAGGCACAGCTTTGTTTAATTGTCTGTGGAAATATTGATATGAGGGCATGGGGATATGAATATTGATTCTGAGTTACGGCGGAGAGAATATTGATTCTGAGTTACGGGATTCTGAGTTACGGCGGATTTAGTGCTAGCTGTTTAAGGTGAGATTAAATTTCACCAATGTAAAGAGCTATTGATTTCATCTATCTAATAGTCTAATAATTTAAAACTATTATTGAACTACAATTGTTCGTAAAATATTCAAATAAAGTATGTTATGAGAGCTATATATGTTTTGATATCAGCTGTAGTTGAATGTTACACCCAAGAATAAAATTAACTCACTGGCAACTGCAATTGGCGTAAATTTGATACACTCGTGTGATTAAGCATAAATCAATCGGAGATTGGATGAACAAAAGTTCACTTCATTTTGGAAACATATTAATCTATTCTTCTAAAATCTATGTGTGTGCAGACTGTCTGCATTCATGGAATTTGTTAATGAACTGAACCAGCAAATATCTGTCATGCACTTATAGTCACTATAGGTGTTGAAGCCAGACCGCTGAAAATGTTTCAATGATTAAACGGAATTCGGATTTCCCATCATCTAAAATTTGATTTTCGTGTAAGCATCGGAATTTTTTGACCATTTAAAGTGTGAACGATTGGTTACGTGAACATTTTGAGACTGATGAAGATGTATGATAAGGATATAAGTAAGATATATGAAATGTAGGCAGCAGGCTCTGCTGCAGATTGTTTTATATCAGCAAGTGCGTTTTTTGCCTAAGTAGATTGTTTGAATTACCTGGGATGTTTTAGCACCGCAACATTCATCACGCTTGATCGACAGAGGAGTGTTTGTTTTCTTCTCTTTGGTGTCACTTTTCAGTCTGGCACAAACCAGTAGCCATAAGCATTCAAATGTCATAGAATCTACAACCAAAAACAAATAGTACTAGTTTTGTTTGTCAACTATTAACGGGTTTTAGTCCCGTTATTCAAAAACTGGTATAAGCTGAAAATTGTGGTTTCAGTTAGTTGAATCGTTTTCTTGCATATAGTTAAGCTTGCCGTAATTTTTCGTTGCCAATTGAACTTTCCTTGATACATTGTTAACACAAGTCGATTAGAATAATAAGAATCTCGGTTCATTAAATATAATGTAATGTGTTAATTGTAGTTTAAGGTAGCTTTTAAGCTAAATATGGCCCTGTTAGCCCCAATACTTGTACAAACTGGGTGGTGTTATTAGTGTGTAAGATTAAAAATGCAATCAAAAATAGAGATATATAAAAAAACGATAAGAGCCAGCAGACCAAAATAGTATAGCCGCTAGATTTTAAGATTTAATTGCTTACTAAACTTTAAGCTAGGTGAAGAATGTACAATGAAAATAAATCTTTTATTCCTACTCCTATTCCTAAATATAGTGTATTGCTATTGTTAGCAATAAGGAAATCGAAGAAGTTTGAAATCGTGTGTTTTCAATTCATTTTGAAAGGGTTTTGTTTGAGAAACATAGCTGTTCTGAATACAGTGTACGAGGCACGTTTTTCGAAATTCTCGAGCTTTGGCTGATAAACTGTGATTTCTGATCGCTGCCAATTTGTATTACATACAGTCTGTCAAGAATGAGTTTACACATAGGGAAAAAATTCAATTTGTGATCTTTCTAATTATAAAATACTACTTTTTATTTATGTAAATGAATTTTTTTTCTTAATTATAGTTATTTATATTATTTCCAACCAATATATACAAAAAGTACAACTTCAATGCAAAAAAAGAACGAAAAGAACAACGAAAACAATTATTACAATTCTTGAAGTGTCTAGAAACTTTTTACACAATTGTTTTTGTTTGCATTACTGCAACAATGCGGTAAATTTACCGTAATTTTTGGGTTGTATTGTAAAGTTCTATGAATTTGATCATTAGTTGGTGATTAATTTTTGGCTAGTACGCATAAATAAGTGAGATATTGTGTTTTAAAATGCCAGGCACAAGATTATCCTTCGAGTTGGTTCAGATGATATACTATAATCACCAATTAGGTAAAAGTGCGTAGGAACTGTCGGAAATGTTTTGTGTAGCACGAAAGACAGTCTATAACGTTATAAATCGTGCTGAAAATGAGGAAAGATTGGAGCCAAAGTATGGAAGTGACCCAAAATTAAAAATATCTAAACGTATAGAGCGCCTTATGTAAGGAAACTTGATAAAAATCCCTGGATTTCGACCAGAACACTTGCTAGTGAGCTCAAGGAAGAGTGTTTTGTTGCTGTTTCCCATGAAACAGTCCGAAAGGCCATCCTACGAAATAAGTTCTCATCAAGAGCTGCACGAAAGAAACCACTGCTTTCTTCACTAAACAACGAAAAGCGTTTTTCCTTGGTTATGATGCACCTTTCTCAACCCGTTGACTTTTGGGACAGCGTCATATTCTGCCATGGGACGAAAATGATGTTGTACTACAATGATGGACCGACTTTAGCATCGTTGGAAAATCGAAATATCATTCCAACTGTAAAATTTGGTAAGTTATCCGTTATGATTTGGGGGTGCTTCTCAAGCAGAGGAGTAGGAGACTTGGCATTCATCGAGTGAACCATGGACGACTAACAATATTTGCATATCCTTAAAACATATCTGGCAAGCAGTGAGCAGAAATTTGGGTTTATGCATAACAACAAACCAAATTTTAAGTTTTACCAGGACAACGATCCCAAACATAAGGCGTGAATGTGGCTCTTATACAACTGCGAAAAAATGATGGATACCCCAGCCCAGAGTCCTGACTTAAATCCCATCGAGAATTTATGGGCCTACTTAAAAAAAGAAGTTGCTAAAAGGCCACCCAAAAACCGAACTGCCTTAAAAATTGCGATTCTCGAAGATTGGCAAAAAATACCAACCACGTATGACCTGCAAAAGTTGATTCATTCAATGAAAAATCGGTGGCAATGCGTGTTGGATACCAAAGGTGGCCATATCTAATATTAAATATACCAAATAATATTAGATATCCTGTAAATGTGTAAATATTAAATACAATAATAATTTGTGTAGTTTTTTGACACTTTAAGAATTGCAATAATTGTTTTCGTTGGTCTTTTCGTACTTATTTTGCATTGAAGTTGTACTTTGTTTTGTAAATATCGGTTGGAAATAATGTAACTATAATTGAGAAAAAAAAGTTCATTTACATAAATAAAAAGTAGTATTTTATAATTAGAAAGATCAAAAATTGAATTTATTTCCTATGTGTAAACTCATTCTTGACAGACTGTATATAGTATGGTATTATTTCGGACACACAGAGCGCGATTCGTCGAAGCGATATAATCTCGCACACGTTGGCAAGCGGCAGACTAAAACGAAATCACAAATCGCGCATTCGACATTCAGGAGATTCAAGCTCCGTCAAAGTTGGAGCGAAAAACGACAAGAGAGATACTTTGAAAAATTTTTATAAT
Organism: Nemotelus pantherinus; assembly: GCA_963978885.1. NCBI lineage: Eukaryota > Metazoa > Arthropoda > Insecta > Diptera > Stratiomyidae > Nemotelus > Nemotelus pantherinus. The sequence continues at coordinate 78,944,425 of OZ022265.1, read as the reverse complement.
GCAGGTGCCGCAGTCTCACTGTAGATTAGTTCTCACAAAAGTTGAAATTTTATTTCCTCGATATGTTACCAATGAAAGATTGCCTTGAGTCGTTTCTTTCCAAAATGAAGAGAGTTTTTCTCAGCCAATACCCAATTCTTCTATTATTTATAATACGGGTACATCAAAGCCGCTTCAGCTGCAATCGTCAAAGACTTCATTCTTGAGTTGACGCGAATCTTCTTTTTAATTTTATTTTTCTTTATCTGCTTTCAACTTCAAGCAGTCTGCCATAAATTGGCTTTTTTGCGACAGTAAAAACAAACAATATGCTTATCATTACTTTTTTCGTTTTTCTTACTCCGTACCTATTTTTGCTATGAAAATTCGAACTCATAGGAGGAAAAAAAAACAAAAAAGTAATAAATAGTGTGAATGCTAAACTAAGATGCAAATAAAGAAACTTATAGAAAAAACAAATTTGAATATGTCTTTCAATGTCTTTTTGAAACAAAATTCAAAGGGACAAAACTTTTTGGAACAGTCCTTGCAAGTGGATTTATATGCCAGCCTCGCTTCACAAAATCTTGATTCATGGTTGCCAAATCATCAATATAGATGTACTTAATATGAGATTCTTATCAGAAATTGATGAAGAAAGCTAAAAAAGGATTGCGAATACCTCAAAGGGTATAAAACCTGAAAGTCTTGCAGAAAACAAACGATGAAAAATATAATGCAGACGCTGCTACTCTGCTCTGATCCCAAAATTAAGAATTATCAATAATTAAAAAACAAAAGATACAAAAAAAAACCATCAAAGGAGGCTTTGACATTATCGAACTTTTCAGCTTCAAACGGTGAACGGGAACAACCACTAAGGGAAATCAAAATGAGCGAATTCTGAATTACAGTGAATATAATAGTTATAAAAACTCCCGCAAAAAAATTTCGCGCTCTCGAGCTACTTTATGTTTCAACGTATTAAGCAAATGGACCACAACTGATCTCAGAAAATTTCAAATACATTGGCGGATACAGTAGCGTGCCAAGTAATTCTTCCAGAGGAATTGCTAGAGATCATATTTGCTTAAAGTATGATGTAACAACATCTAAGTGGAAATTATTGATTACTGTAGTGCAGTGGCGGCTCGTGATGCTTTCGAATGGGTCGGCAATTAATAAAAGAAGAATACGTTACCACAAAAATATGCATAAAATAGCATACTCAACAATAATTTCCGAATTTTGTAGACCAATAAGATTCTAATAAGACCCCAATAAGATTCTAATAAGATTCCAATAAGTTTCAATAAGATTCCAATAAGATTCCAATAAGATTCCTATAAGATTCTAATAAGATTCCAATAAAATTCTAATAAGATTCCAATAAGATTGTTATAAGAGCCCAATAAGATTCTAATAAGATTCCAATAAGATCCTAATAAGATTCCAATAAGATTCTAATAAGATTCCAATAAGATTCCAATAAGATTCTAATAAGATTCCAGTAAGATTTTAAAAAGATTCCAATAAGATTCTAATAAGATTCTAAAAAGATTCCAATAAGATTCTAATAAGATCCCAATAAGATTCCAATAAGATTCTAAAACGATTCCAATAAGATTCTAATAAGATTCCAATAAGATTCCAATAAGATTCTAATAAGATTTTAATAGGATTCCAATAAGATTTTAATAAGATTCTAATAAGATTCCAATAAGATTCCAATAAGATTCTAATAAGATTCCAATAAGATTCTAATAAGATTCTAAAAAGATTCCAATTAGATTCTAATAAGATCCCAATAAGATTCCAATAAGTTCTAATACGATTCCAATAAGATTCTAATAAGATTCTAATAAGGTTCCAATAAGATTCTAATAAGACTCCAATAAGATTCCAATAAGATTCTAATAAGATTTTAATAGGATCCCAATAAGATTTTAATAAGATTCCAATAAGATTCCACTAAGATTCCAATAAGATTTAATAAGATTCTAATAAGATTCCAATAAGTTTCCAATAAGATTCCAATAAGATTCTAATAAGAATCCAATAAGATTGCAATAAGATTCTAATAAGATTCCAATAAGATTGCAATAAGATTCCAGTAAGATTCCAATAAGATTCTAATAAGATTCTAATAAAATTCCAATAAGATTCAATAAGATCCTAATAAGATCCTTATAAGATTCCAATAAGATTCCAATAAGATTCCAATAAGATTCTAATAATATTTTAATAGGATTCCAATAAGATTCTAATAAGATTCCAATAAGATTCCAATAAGATTCCAATAAGATTCCAATAAGATTCTAATAAGATTCTAAAAAGATTCCAATAAGAACCTAATAAGATCCTAATAAGATTCCTACGACAAAGTCTCAACACACATAAGACATATTTTAAATATTGGTACATTGACGGTATTTACCTTTTCACAAAATTATAAGCTTAAGCTGAAAGTTTTTTTGTAAATTTTACCAAGCAAACTTCTTGGATGCATGAATCAGAAATTCACACTATAAAAGTGCATATCTATTAAATCGACGAGGCGTGAAGTGTAATAAATAGCATCATCGTAAATTACTAATTTTTATTTACTTTTTAAAAAATCATTTTCCTATTAAAGTCAATATAAGATTGAAATTTTAATAAATATGAGTGTGAAAAATATATATTTATAATAAACATTTATATGTCAGACCAAACAAATTTCTTCTAAAACAACTAAAGTTCACAAATAATTAAAATAAAAATTATCTGCATACATGCAGCTGTATCTCGCAAAAACATTTTAACAGCATACTAAAGCATTTCAAATTTGCTGAGAGAAATATATCGTCGCTGTGAAATCAAACCGGCATATCTGCAAAATACACATTTTTCACTAGAGCGCTTTAAAGTTTTCGCATGTGGGCTATTTCCACGTGAATGCAAAGCGGCAAAACACCATTAGACGGGTTTTTATTCAACTTTACGATATGCCGGTGCGACATAAAAATAGAGGGGAAAATAAGGAATTTTTTGATACCAAAAACTCAAAAACTCAATTTTTGCAGATATGCCGGTTTGATTTCACAGCGACGATATGTATATGATCTCAGGCACGGCACGCCGACCCATAAATTATCCTATGCATCGGCCCAAAGAAAACTCTACTTAGCCAACGCATGAAAATATACGGTTCAGTGTTTTGAAGTGGAAAAAAATGCAAACCGAACAATGATATGAAATAAAACTATCATACTTCATAGTTCAATGTGGCCCGCTCGTGTTCATAGGTTGCAAACGCTGATGTACACAACAAAGAAGCATGCATCGATCGCGACGGCAGCGAAAATGATTTGAGTACGGCTTGCCGACCCAGAATAGGGCTTGCAGTGTGTATAACTATGAGTGGCAAGGTCGTTCACCGGCCGCCAGCATATTTGGATTTTGCAAGGCAATTTGGATTTCATCTCATCGGCTTGCCGACCCGGAATAAATAAGAAGCCTAAATGTATGTTATCAAAGAAAATTGATAGGAATGCAATATTATAACTAAGTAGATGAACAGGCGCAATGTGTAATAATAAGCAAATGTTTGAAAAGTAATAAAGCTAAAGCACACGTAAGATTTTTTTTTTTATAAAATATTAACATGAAAAGGAATATTTTATAAAATTAACGATTTCACTCTGCATGAACTGGACAGGAGTTTTGGGTCGGCACTGCCGACCTTGCCGTCCCTGACGAGCCGCCACTGCTGTAGTGTACGAACATAAATATACAAATATATACTTTCAAATTTTATATTTTAAGCATAAATTCATAAAGTTTTTGCTTACAATCTGAGGTAAGATAGCAAAATCATACTTTTTCGATCAATTTTTTAATTTTTTTATTACTATAGGCTTGTATTCTCTTATTTTTTGCCTTTTATCGCCCAAATGTTTTTACTAAAATTCAGATCGAGATTGTTTCCAAATCAGTCCAACGGTTTTATTTCCAAGTGTACTTATATTCTTATAAAGCAAAGCTTATCTCCAAACTTTTAAAAGTGTGAGTTTCAAAAAAAGACACGAACTAGGTGAGCTCGATGGCACGGAACAGAGTAGTCCTAAAAATATTCACTGTGCCGCTCTAGACTTGATACTAATCAATTATCCAAGATTTTCTTATATTTGGGTGCATTGACAGCACCTTCTAGAAGTAATACTTTGCCAACTCCACGTGCTGTGATATATCCCCAAACAGGGACATATGGAAAGTACTCTACAGTGTTGGTGATGAAATAATCGGAAAATCTTTCACTTTTTTCTCCTACGAACTGTGCCTCTTCCATCAGAACCAAAGACATTAAACTTGGACTCAGCAGAAAAACCAATTGGTTTCCAATCGCTTGTAGCCCATTTTGCTTTCCTACTGCCCATTTGAGCCTTTTTTGTTTCGTAGAACCAGTCAGAAGGGTTTTTAGTAGTCCAAGCTGATATAGCCTATGTTGCACCACGTAGACGATTAGTTGGCGTGAAACACTGTCTTTAAATTCTTTTATGATTGCGCATGTAGTTTTATTTATTTTATTTATTAGCCAAACAAGGCATAAACTTAATCTTCTAAGCTGATTTCCCACAATCCACGTTCATTCCGCTCCATCGTTATTTTCTGCGTATCGCTTCTTTTTTTTCCGCAATTGTGAACCGTTTTCACGATCGATTTTTTTGGATTAATTTCTTTTCTGTCGATTCTTTTCGATTTATCGTTTTAGCTTTATCCACTATTTTACAAATTGGTATACTTTGATTATTTAAAACCACTATCTTTGTCTTTTCAAATGGACATAAACTTAAAAAGTCACAGCATCTAAAGCTAGTACTGAGTTAATCGTCAAGCTAAATTTTGATAAGTCTCCACTATCTGGTCATTCTTTCGAGCGAATATTTTGACAATTGAAAAAAACAGAGTTCCTGCTCATTTCTGACTGAAAAAATGTCAAGAATTTCAATTTTCGATTGATTTCGTTACTGAAAAGACATTTGCGCAATTCAGTTTTCAAATTCAAACAGCAAATGTCACTTTTTAGCTCAAAAAAATTAATTGCACATATTGAATTGGCGTGAAATAATTGGAAACATGTGTCAGTGCCATTTGCATTTTAATTTCGAAGGCAACTTCTAACAGAAAGGAGCAACTTTACAGGATAAGAAGTGAGTACAACTCTTGCTTATTATCAAGCTAAATTTTCGCCGAAATAAATTTCACGAGAAATGTTGTATGAAAATTTCACGTGACATTGAAGACAGTACTAAACTTAAAGGCTAGTATCCACCAAACGCGCTGCGTGCGTGCTGGTCGCGATCAGCCAGCAAGCTATCGTCTACACCAAAACCTGCTCGCGCACAGTCTGCGAACAAACAGAAAAGCTGTGCGCAGGCTGCGCGCCGGCTGCATTTGGATACGTCTCCACCGAAAATGTTCGCGGGTTCGAATGCAACGCTCTGTTTGCGCGCAGATGCAGTTGGTGTGGACGTGTAAACTTTGCATTTCGATTGCTCGTTGAGCTGCTTCCTTTCTTTCTACTCTCTGTTGGAAAGCACACGTGCGAAATGGCACTTAATGCGGAGTGGACAAACGAATTAGTTATTAATTAATTAATAAAGTGGAGGAATATCCTGTTTTGTGGGACAATTCTAGTCAAGACTATAAAAATTAAATGAGTTATTAAAAATTTTATACTTATTTCTCTATTGAATTTTTAAGTTTATAAATATATGCATAGTCGTGCATGACAGATATGAGAGCCTGTTCAACTTCCGGTATAATTCTACTAATTAATTGTTTCGATACTTTCAAAAGATACGAAAGACTGATAAAACTGTCACCAGTATCAAAACAACGCAAAGTACTTGTAATTGCAAGTCTTGTTTTTACGTCTACGCATGGCCGATCATTTGTATTTTTCTTTGCTACAAGGGGCCCAATTTTGTCTCAAAAAAGCAAAATCAGATGATGAAATGCGTGTGAAATTCCGAAATCCACTTAACTTATCAATTTATAAATCACTTAACAATGTTAAGTTTAAATCAGGTCGAACCCAACGTCGTGCATTTTTCATTTTTTTTTAGAAAGTTCTGATAATATTATATAGGATACTGAACGAATAACAATTTCTTCTTCATCAAAATTCATTTTGAACGTTAACGGACTTCTTTCGGTATACTAATTTAAAAATGCTGATTGGGAAGCAGTGCGCGTACAGAACGCGCGCACGGAAGCAAATGTCTACACCAAAAGTGCTAGCACGCAAGCTTCTTTTCTGTTTGCGTACTTGATGTGGACGTTGTGGATGGAGAGTACAAGCATCGATGACGTCAAATCTGAGCGCGAGCTGTGCGCGAGCTCCGGTGGATACGAGCCTTTAAGATAGAAATCTTCTCGCCGTGTGCATTCAGCATTGTCATTCCCAAAATTCAAGGCTGAAAGTATTCAATTCGCGAATTACAAAACGGAAAACCAACAGCTTCTGTAAAGTATTCGATTGATTTAAATTTTATTTATTGATGATATGAGTTTGAATTATTTTAGTTTTTTTTTTGCAATACTACTCTTTCTTATGTAGGCCTTATGATAATATCCAGCTTGCAGCAATAAAATGTATGACCGAGAAGCAACAAAGGGATCTTGCGGATAAATAACGCAATTGTAGTTACACTATAAAGCTATACATAATCGAAGTATTATAAACATTGGGTATACATTGAATATAAGTTTAAGCTAACAAAAGTCGATTGAACTCTATAAAAAAATCATAAGCAAAGGTCTAAGTAAGTCAAAGCCTTTGGAATAAGTTATCCCCATAAGAGTTAGCCGTAAAAAAATATTTTTAGATCGTTAATTATTGCTATCATTTGTGACATAGATTGCCTTGCGAAAATGGAATCAAATCAGTTAAACTTCTGTTTACGAATAAATGACAGGCTCCAAATACTATGAATGATTTTATTACAATGAGCTTTAGAGAATTTTCATTTGTTAAAGAGAATAGGCAATTATAATTGCTTGCTGGATATACTTGCTATATATTCAAACTATATTTCAAATAGTTCAAGACAAATAATGGTACAGAACCATCGCCAAATTATCAAAAGGATGTGCCAGCAATATGACAGTCAATTATTGATAATGAATTTCACCTTGTCATGAAGCAACAACTTACTTCGTAGCATGTTATTAATTGCTAGTAAGTCAATTGATGTTTTTCGTAATTTTTTGCTTGTATTTAAAGGAATATCCTTTTAGCAAATGAAAGAATTTTTATATATGACTTCATGGCTGTGTGTTTTGCCCATATGGCAGCAACCTTTTTTCCACGTCATAAAACGTGCTGGTAGGAATTTTCATGTTTACATGACTTAATTGTCAAACGGCCTAAATAAAGTTCAGAGGATGTACGAAAGCCGAGTTGTTTTGACTCACCATTTACATTTTCCTTTAGGTTACCACTCAACGGCCAAGTGTATTCCCGCTCTCTTTAGTACAGTACTCGGTTGTTTAGTTTAGTGGAATATCACGAGAGCAAGATGAGTATGCTCGAATTAATTTGTGAATAAGATTTCGGTCATGAGAATTACGACAGCAAACATTTATGCTGCCTCAAGCGTTCATATGCAAAGGCGCGAATGACTGACTTAATTCAAGTAATTTCAGTGGTTATTTGATATAGAAATGGTTTGAAAAAAAAACATTTTCGTAAATCATTTATTCTTAAGAAATACAATAAAATTTCTTAAGAAATACAATAAACTTTCTTAAGAAATACAATAAACTTTCTTAAGGAATACAATAGACTTTCCGCTGTGAAAGAAAATCAATCGTTGCAAAGTCATCTCAGGCAATTAAAACTCATCGTCGCTTACAAACAGTGATGCCAATTTAGCTATTTTGTAGCTAGATTTAGCTACTAAAAGAACCTGCTTAGCCACATAATTTTTCATTTAGCTATTGGCTACAAATTTAGCTACAAATTTATAGATTATAAACAATTTAAATTTTTGCTTTGGTTGCATTAACTTACACTAGTTTATTAATATTTAAAACTCTGAGTTTTTAAAAATAGTTTCGTCAAATTCTAAGGTAATCGCCAATGCTTTGGGTAATACAATAGTACTACTACTATGTACTATGTCTTTCTGCGCATAGAACAATAATAATCTATTACGAACAGTTTTATTTCTGTTGTTCGGTGCGAAGAAAAACCGTGAGTTTTAACTCATTAGGAATAAACTAAAATAGGTAAGACAAACGAAATATGTTTAATATAGAATACACATTTTCTGCCTAAATTTGAAGACAAGAACCGAAAAATTCAGGCGTAGACATATAGATGAAATAAAACGTAGACAAAGTGTTCGCACAAAACACTAGAAGACATTAGAAATTGTGCTCAGTAGTAAAATCAAACGTTAGAATTGTGCTGGCTATGTTTTTTTTTTCTTCATTTTGTAGAGTTTTTCGACACAGCGAAAAATAAAGACTACATTTTCTGAGTTGGGGGCAGTTTGTTTCCATACTTCACATCGGACTTAAAGGCAGATTTTGATAACTGTATTTCCAGTATTTTAATTGACGAGTCTACGGACATTTTAGTGATATTTAGCAAAATTTATTATAATTTACTTGAAATAGCTAGAAAGGGGAGCTGTTGAAAGTATTACTACTGCCATAAACACGTGCTTAGAAAACTACATCCTAAATATTGCAAATATGACAGACAAAGCAAGTGTTATGGTCGGAGTCAATAACGGTGTATTTAAAAAATTAAGTCGTCAAAATCCTTTTTTAATATTAATAAGATGAGCTTGTCATTCCGTTCAGGTTTCAGTTTCTGCAGCTTGAGGATCGTTTCTTCCCCAAACCTTAAAGTTTTTACCTGCAGAAATTTATAATTGGTTCTCTAAATTCCTCTGAAGATGATACGGAGTTCGTAAACGAGGTGGTTGTCAATAACGGGATCAGTATCAAGGATCATTAACCAATAACTATGGCTAAAACTCCACTTCAGCATAGTCCAAACATCAGAAGAATGTTATTTAGCAAAAATGATTTACAAGGAGTATAACAATCAAAAACCTTTTATATCTCCTATTTCTTCAACCCATTTTAAAGGATGCTTCTATCATGAATAAAAAAATAGAATAGAATTCTGTTGAACTTAATAAGCTCTTCAACGATTTTTATACTCTTTTATACTGTTAAATTAATAAACTACTCATAATACGCTGTACATCCAATATTTTTCCATATCATTAGCTTAATAAAACTGTTTTCCGGAACCTTGAGTTTTTTATTGTTGAATTTAGCTACACTTTTTAGCTACAAAGTGAACATTTTAGCTATTTTTAGCTATTTTTTCCCTCAAATCTAGCTACAACGACTGGAAAAAAGTTGGCAACACTGCTTACAAATAGGAACATTCATATCTCTCTCTCTCTTTCTCTTGTAAATATGCAGGTACAAGATTTGTACACCGCATTAGTATTTTAGAGCTGAAAGCATTTTCAGCTATAATTTTACTAAGAGCAAGAATACTGAACATTACCCTCTTTCTCATAACTCGGTGTTAGAAGCAACTTAGGTGGATTCATTCTAAGCCAGTTTATACAGTGTTTTGTTTTCAAGAGCTGAAGAAAACTTGCAGGACTTTGTTCTTTAAATAACAGCACTAAATAATACATTAATACTGCGTTCTTCTCCTTACTTGAAGATGCGCACTAATTTATACGTTTCTGTACTCAAAACAGTGTTGCGTATTTTTGTCTCTATTTCATTTCAAAATGTGTGCTGCTCTGCATCATGAGTTAAAATGCACAGACTTCAAAAACTAGGAACAATGTTTTGTTAATATTTGTTTTTACTAATGTTCGAAGAAGAACATTAGTATTAAAATCACTTTGGCCGAAAATTCATATTTCTATATATATATATATATATATATATATATATATATCATCAAAAAATTTCAGTGAAAAAATCTCAGGAACGCGCCATCCGATTGAGCTGAAATTTTCAGAACACATTGGTGTATATGCAGAATAGTGCCAGGTCTCACAAAAAGTTAATAATCTTTAACCCTTTGGCGCCGGCGGCCATTTAAGTGATTTTTTTAATATACCTATTATTCCGTACACAAATAATTTTTGCAAAATTAAAGTTGATGAAATAAATTTCGAACCTGTTTTACATGTGAATCAGATAATGTTTTGGAATTTTTTAACCCCATGTGTGCGCTGGGTGCCTAAAATGAGAACGGGAAAATTTGAAAATTTTTAAATTGGTATAACTTTTGACAGAGCTATTCCATGATTACGAAATTTTCAGGACATGTTTGTTTTAATTAGTTGTAGATTAATGTACGTTTTAATGAGCGTGCTAGCAACCCTGTAGCTAGGGCAGGCACTGAAAGTGAAAACCTCCAAATCATCGTCTCTCTTGAAAAAATGTCGTTTCTTAAAAAAAAAGCCACTCATATGCAAATTTTGTGCTTTGTTTACATAGGCAAAAAATAAAATTTGATATGGTATAACGGGCACGCCTGGTAACCCTTGCCCAAGTTACCTATATTTTTAGCATCAAAAACTTCTGTTCACGGAAACTCACGATCCGATGAACAGAATTTATTGAAATTTGCAGAATGTATTGGTCTTAAATAGGACCAAGTCTGATAGAAGTGATTTTGAAATACGGGCGATTCTGTGCCAGTGGTGCCACCTTGAAAAATCACTAAAAAAGATAACTGCTTTTAGCCCTATAAATTCTGATTGAATCGTTCGATTTCGACGAAATTCACACCGTAGCTGCATCTTACTTCAAACCACGTTTGGTAGAAATTTGGTTGAAAAATTCGGTTGGAGCTGCCAGCTATGATAATTTTGGTGTCTTAAATTTAAAAAATAAAAATTTGGAAGTGAAAACATTCAAACGATCGAATATCCTAAAAAATGTCCGTTTCTACAATAAAACCAATCTGTATACAAATCTCATGCTTAATCTACACACTCAAAGTAAAACTTTGGAAATTTCATGTCGGACAAGAACGGTAACCCTCTCTCAGTTAACCTATATTTTTAGCTTCAAAAACTTCTGTTCACGGGAACTCACGAATCAATAATCAGATAGAATTGAAATTTACAGAATGCATTGGACTTAAGTAGGGCCAGGTCTGATAGAAGCGATTTTGAATTGTAGGTAACTCTGTTCCAGTGGTGCCATCTTGTAAAATTACAACGAAAAAAAGAAGCTTTTTGCCCTATGAAATGTGAATAAGTCACCAGATTTTTATGAAATTGACACAGTAGCTGAACCTTACTTTAAACTCTGTTTGATAGAAATTAGGTTGAAAAATTCGATTGGTGCTGCCAGCTATGGTAATTTTTGTGTCTTTGGTTTTGAAAATTCGCTCAGGAAAATAAAACTTTTTGCCCTATAACTTCCAGTGCAGTCATGAAATCAATACGAATTTCATACAATTACTGGAACCTATTATAAACATTATTCAAGCCAAATTTGGTTGAAAAGCCATGATAGGGTTGCCAGCTATTGTTGGTTTTGTGTTTGTTTGCAATATCTTTATTAAGCAGTTTTATCGTAGAATTTTCAATTGGTAATGATATTGTTGTGACAATAAACAGCAAATATTAAGCTTTCGATTATTTGAAAAAACTCTCTGCACGTAACCCTAAATTTCTTTATACTCCTATAACTTGAAATGTTATATAACAACGTGAAGCAGATGTGATATATTCTTGGCTTTGATACTGGCGAAAGGTTGCCAGCACGAGTCGGTTGTGCTACTTTTGTATCAATAAATGCTTACAGTTAGTATTCATACCGGAAACATTTACAATGAAAATAAATAACCGATGTTTCAATTCCCAAAGTTCTGCAAATTTTTCGGATCGCAGCCCCAAACTCCAACTTCAGTTACAGTGCTGCAGGCACTGAGCATTTTCTTCATTGATATTATATGAGATGCTGCTTTCAAAATTTTGTGAAATAAGCAACTGATAACGAATATAATTAACCCGTGTTTTGCTCTCATAAACGTTGAAATTCATGTCAGTGGTAATATCTGAAACCTTCTACCATATGAGTTATAATGCATTCTTGAGACAAAAGTAAAACGTAGCATTTGAAACAATTTGGCGGTAATAAGCAGCGCATGTGGTGGAATATGCACTCAAAACCTGCACGATTCTTCTACTGTTCTTCGAACATTAGTGTTTCTAGCGGTTCAGGTGCGCTAGAGTTTTTTTTTCTTCAAAACTTCGAGTAAGTGTCAAGCGGTTAGCGAATAGAGTGATTGCAGATTAATTGAATATATATGACCGTTTTTTTGCCGTCCTTTGGATCAGACTTGAAGCTATAACATGCTTACTGACGCATTCTTTCTGAAAATATTCAATCAACACTGTGAGAATAAAACATGCAAATTAATAAAGTGAACAAACGCATTTATATGACAATTCAATTTTGAGGGAGAGCCGTGTGAATTAGAACATATTGTCGTGTGTTTAATACATTCATTTTTTCCCTAAAAACGTTTTTACAGATGCTAAAACACTTTTAGGCATCCCTCTTTAACCGTCTCAAGGCGTTAAGTGCTCTTTTTCTACTCTTTCTACTTTTTACTAATGTTCGAAGAAGAACATAAGTATTAAAATCACTTTGTCCAAAAGTTCAAATTTCTATGTATATATATATATATATATATATATATATATATATATATATATATATATATATATATATATCATCAAAAAATTTCAGTGAAAAAATCTCAGGAACGCGCCATCCGATTGATCTGAAATTTTCAGGACACATTGATGTATATGCAGAATAGTGCCAAGTCACACAAAAAGCTAAAAATCTTTAACCCTTTGGCGCCGGCAGCCATTTTAGTCATATTTTTAATATACCTATTATTCCGTACACAAATAATTTTTGCAAAAATAAAGTTGACGAAATAAATTTCAAACGTGTTTTACATGTGAGTCGGATAATGTTTTGGAATTTTTTAACCCCATGTGTGTGCTGGGTGCCTAAAAAGAGAACGGGAAAACTTGAAAATTTTTAAATTGCGATAACTTTTGACACAGCTATTCAATCATTACGAAATTTTCAGGGCATATTGGTATTATTTATTTGTAGATTTGTGAGAGCGTGCTGGCAACACTGTAGCTAGGGCAGGCACTGAAAGTGAAAACCTCCAAATCATCGTCTCTCTTGAAAAAACGCCGCTTCTTCAAAAATAAGCCACTCATATGTAAATTTTATGCTTTGTTTACATAGACAATAAAAAAAATTTGATATGGCATAACGGGCACGCCTGGTAGCCCTCTCTCAGTTAACCTATATTTTTAGCATCAAAAACTTATGTTCACGGGAACTCACGAACCAATAGTCAGATACAATTGAAATCTATAGAATGCATTGGACTTAAGTAGGACCAGGTCTCATAGAAGCGATTTTGAATTGTGGGCAACTCTGTGACAGTGGTGCCATGTTGAAAAATTAAAAAGAAAAACAACTGCTTTTTGCCCTATGAAATGTAAATTAGCTATCAGACTTTTATGAAATTGACACAGTAGCTGAATCTTACTTTAATCTCTGTTTGGTGAAAATTTGGTTGAAAAATTTGATTGGTGCTGCCAGCTATGGTAATTTTTGTGTCTTTGGTTTAGAAAATTCTCTCAGGAAAATAAAACTTTTTGCCCTATAGCTTCCAGTGCAGTCATGAAATCAATACGAATTTCATACAATTAATGGAAACTATTATAAACAATATTCAAGCCAAATTTGGTTGAAAAGCTACCATAGGGTTGCCAGCTATTGTTGGTTTTGTGTTTAATTGCAATATCTTTATTAAGCAATTTTATCATACAATTTTCAAATGGTAATGATATTGTAGTGACAATAAACAGCAAATATTAAGTTTTCGATTATTTGAAAAAATTCGCTGCAGGTAACCCTAAATTTCTTTATACTCCTATAACTTCGAATGTAATATAACAACGTGAAGCAGATGTGATATATTCTTGAATTTGATACTGGCAAAAGGTTGCCAGCAAGTCGGTTGTGCTACTTTTGTATCAATAAATGCTTACAGTTAGTATTCATACCGGAAACATTTACAATGAAAATAAATAACCAAAGTTTCAATTCCCAAAGTTCTGCAAATTTTTCGGATCGCCGCCCCAAACACCAACTTCAGTTACAGTGCTGCAGGCACTGAGCATTTTCTTCATTGATGTTATATGAGATGCTGCTTTCAAAATTTTGTGAAATAAGCAACTGATAACGAATATAATTAACCCGTGTTTTGCTCTCATAAACGTTGAAATTCATGCCAGTGGTAATATCTGAAACCTTCTACCATATGAGTTATAATGCATTCAGACCAAAGTAAAGCGTGGCATTTGAAATAGTTTGGCCGTAATAAGCAGCTCATGTGGTGGAATATGCACTCAAAACCTGCACGATTCTTCTACTGTTCTTCGAACATTAGTGTTTCTAGCGGTTCAGGTGCGCTAGAGTTTTTTCTAGTTAAGCTTATAAGAGGACGCACTCACTCACTCCTGTGATAATTGGCTCAGTTAGCTATGTTCATGTTATGAAGGCATACAAAAACTAGTAATTATATAATCATTTTTCGCATTGAAAAGGCTTGGTGAAGCTTTTGGTGCCGTATTTGCCAGGACAAAATACACGACTCAACTGTGAAGCCTACTTGTTTTCGTTCCACGTTATATATGTATCTTCTCCTCCTTCAGGAACTTTTATTGTATTTCAAAAAAAAATGTTCAATTCAACCCATATTGTACAGATAGGGATTGGTTGCATTTCTGCCTCTTTTAGGGTTTAACCCTTTTGTTAGTGGTGATATGAAATATTTGTAATGAAATAAAATATTCATCACTAGTTACTAATGTTCATTATCAATTCATCACTAGTTACTAAATCACTAGTTACTACTGTTTCGTACACATCTATATATATATATATATATATATATATATATATATATATATATATATATATATATATATATATATCTATATATATATATATATATATATATATATATATATCTATATATATATATATATATATATATATATATATATATATATATATATATATATATATATATATATATATATATATATATATACAGTGGTACCTTGACATACGAGTTTAATTCGTTCCTTAACCTTGCTCGTATGTCAAATTGCTCGTATCTCAAAGCAATTTTCCCCATTGAAATTAATTGAAATGCCATTAATCCGTTCCAGCTCTCAAAAAACCACCTCAGTTTTTTTGTAAAGGTTTTTCAATAAGAAAAATGTATTTACAAAAAGAAACAGTTATTCATAAACAGCAAATACATATTCTATAAAAACATATTTAATAATTCACTAAAAAAATTCATTAAAAATCAAAGTGAAGTGTTTGTGGAAGCGGTTAATTTTCCCTGGTCTTCGCTTTTTTCGTCACGCTTTGCGTATTGTCACCAGCAGATCGTTTAAAAAAACTGTCCAAAGTGGTTTGTTTCTTCCTCTCTTTCAGGATATTGCGGAAATGCGTTAGGCAAGTTTCGTTGAACAGCTCCGATGCACGACCAGTTGCAACTTTTTCGGGGTGATTTTTGTCCACGAACTCTACAACCTTCTCCCACAGTCCAAAGATCTCCTTTATGTCTCTTGTAGCGATAACCTCCTCCATTTCTGGCTCCTCTTCAAAACTTTGAACCACCGTATGCTGCTGCGAATGAAGATCTTGTAACTCTTCAGTTGTAAGCTCCTCAGACTGTTCCTCGACGAGTTCGTTCACATCACTCTCATCTACCTCCAGACCCATAGATTTTCCCAGAGAAATAATCTCCTCTACCACTGACACTTCAGCTTCCAACCCTTCGAAGGCCCTTTCAGCTACAGCTTCAGGCCACAGCTTCTTCCATGCAGAGGTTAAGGTCCTCATTGTAATGCCTGATCAATAATTTTTAGGCATATCACGATGTCAAAGTGGTTCTTCCAGAACTCTCGAAGGGAAAGGTTTGTATTCTCCGTCACCTCAAAGCAGCGCCGCAAAGTGTGCTTGGTGTACAACTTCTTAAAATTAGAAATCACCTGCTGATCCATGGGCTGCAGGATAGGAGTGGTGTTGGGTGGCAGGTAGCGAACCTTTATAACTTTGAATTCTTCGAGTAAATCATCTTCGAGATTTGGTGGGTGAGCAGGGGCATTGTCGAGGACGAGAAGGGCTTGCATGGGTAGGTTGTTTTCGAGTTGGTATTTTTTGACAGAAGGGCCAAACACCAAATTTGTCCACTCCACAAATAATTTCCTGGTGACCCACGCCTTAGGATTTGCCTTCCACATAACTTGCAGAATTTCTTTTAGAATCTTATGTGCCTTCAAGGCTCTGGGATTTTCTGAATGGTATACTAGCAGAGGCTTGATTTTGCAGTCGCCACTCGCATTGGTACAAAGCGCTAAAGTTAATCTATCCTTCATGGGTTTGTGACCTGGCATCGTCTTCTCCTCCGCCGTTATGTCAGTCCTATTCGGCATCCTTCTCCAGAAAAGCCCTGTCTCGTCACAGTTGAAGACTTGCTGGGGGATGTATCCTTTGGCTTCTATCAGTTCGGAAAACGTTGTGATGAAAACCTCAGCTGCCTTCACATCCGAACTTGCTGCGTCACCATGCCTGACGACAGAGTGAATGCCGGTCCTTTTCCTAAAGCCGTCAAACCAGCCCCGACTGGCTTTAAACGAGTCGTCTGATTCCTTGTTTGTGGAAGTGTGTGGGATCTGCTTTAGCAAATCATCGTAAATCGCTAGTGCCTTCTCGCATATGATGCTTTGTGTTAAAGTTCCTCCTTGAAGCTGCTATTCTGTCACCCACACCATCAATAGTTTCTCCATCTTTTCATGGAGTGAGGCCCGGAGCTTAGAAATGATTTTGACACGCTTAGCTGGCATTATACCCTTTATCGTCTCCTCCTGTTTAAACACAGTAGATATTGTTGATGTCCTACGCCCGTACATCCTCGCCAAGTCAATCACTCGCACACCTTGCTCACTTTTTTCGATGATTTCACGCTTTAGTTCCATCGACACCATTTTCTTCTTCGGCACCATTGTCATAAAAATAAATGTTATAACGTTTTCGTTTGTTTTTAAAACGCGCACCACATATAAACTCGACGGCCGTTGTCTCGCACAATTTTCACTTTGTATTAAAACTCTCTTTTCGTTTTAAACGTTTATTTCACAGCTGTAGCTTTTAACTGACCTATATATCGTTATAGCGACCTATATTTATAAACAAAATATTCTTATCTACTACTTACATACTATTCGGGAAGCTTCCCACGATCTTTTGTTCTAAAATGTGCGAAAACATTTGGCATCCAAATGCAAATTTTGTGGTTTGTCTGCATAGCCAAAGTAAACAATTTGAAATTTTAAAATGGGCACGGCTGGTAACCCTTTCCCAATTTACCTATATTTTTAGCATCGAAAACTTCTGTTCACGGAAAATCACGATCCGATAATCAGAATTAGTTGAAATAATGTATTGTTCTTAAGTAGGACCAAGTCTGGTAGAAGTGAATTAAAAATGTGGGCAATAATGTGCCATTTTGAGAAATCGCTAAGAAAAATAGCTGCTATAAATTCTACTCTAAATTCTGATTCAGTCATTTGATTTTGACGAAATTCACACAGTAGCTGAACCTACCATATATATATATATATATATATATATATATATATATATATATATATATATATATATATATATATATATATATATATATATATATATATATATATATATATATTATATATATATATATATATATATATATATATTCTTTATATATATATATATATATATATATAAAGGTGTACAACTTTGCTTCCGCCGTTTTTTTCCGAAATTCGAGGCTTTATTGTAAAAAACTGGTTATACATTTATGATTCAAAGTATTGTGCATCGCTGGCCACTACTATTTTCCATCTTTCGGGCAGCATAGGAATCCCGCGTTGAAAAAACTGGTCATCTTTTGAATCGATCCACGAATCGATCCAATTTTTTACTTCTTCATAAGACCGGAAGTGCTGGTCAACCAGGCCGTGTGCCATTGATCGAAACAAGTGATAGTCCGAGGGAGCAACGTCTGGAGAATACGGCGGGTGGGGTAGGACTTCCCATTTCAAAGTTTCCAAGTATGTCTTCACCACTGTCGCAACACGGGGTCGAGCATGGTCATGCTGTAAAATCACTTTATCATATCTCTCGTTGTATTGCGGCCGTTTGTCTTTCAATGGTCGGCTCAAACGCATTAATTGCGTTCGATAACAATTGCCTGTAATTGTTTCAGTCGGTTTTAACAACTCATAATACACTACGCTGAGCTGGTCCCACCAAATACTGAGCATGACCTTGGAACCGTGAATATTATGTTTGGCTGTCGACGTGGAAGCATGGCTGGGATATCCCCATAATTTTCTGTGGTTAGGATTATCTTAATGAACCCATTGTTTGTCCCCAGTCACAATGCGATGCAGAAATCCTTTCCGTCTTTGCCTTGCAAGCAGCTGTTCACAAACACACAAACGCCGTTCAACATCTCTCGGCTTCAACTCGTACGGCACCCAATTTCCTTGTTTCTGAATCATTCCCTTGACTTTCAGGCGTTTTGAAATGGCTTGTTGCGTCACTCCCAATGATCCTGCCAATTTTTGTTGCGTTTGACACGAGTCTTGATCAAGTAATGCCTCCAATTCTGCATCTTCGAAAACCTTCTCTCTTCCACCGCCATGCTGGTCTTCGACGTTAAAATCGCCGTTCTTGAAGCGTTGAAACCACTCTCGGCACGTTCTTTCACTAATAGCGGCCTCACCATAGGTATTTAAGAGCATTCGATGAGCCTCAGCCGCAGATTTCTTCATATTAAAGAAGAAAATTAAAACTGCCCGCAAATGACGAGAATTTGGCTCGTAAGCTGATATGTTTAATCGAGAATAACTTTATGATGCACACACAAATCGACTAATATTTCGATGGCGTTATATTTACAAATACCTAAGCTTATTGTGTGAATTTTATGATCTATTAATTTCAACTACCACTTACCGCTACAGCCATCTATTGCAAACGGCGACACCTAATATATATATATATATATATATATATATATATATATATATATATATATATATATATATATATATATATATATATATATATATATATATATATATGTGAAAACCACGTTTGGTAGAAAT
Source organism: Nemotelus pantherinus (assembly GCA_963978885.1). Taxonomy (NCBI): domain Eukaryota; kingdom Metazoa; phylum Arthropoda; class Insecta; order Diptera; family Stratiomyidae; genus Nemotelus; species Nemotelus pantherinus. The sequence continues at coordinate 78,925,109 of OZ022265.1, read as the reverse complement.
TTGAATGAAAAATTCGGTTGGAGCTGCCAGGTATGGTAATTTTAGTGTCTTGAATTTTGAAAATTCCTGAGGAAAATAAAGCTCTTTGCCCTATAGCTTTCAGTACAGTCATTGAATCATAACGAAATTCAAATGGCAAATTAAACTTATTGTAGGCAATTTTCAGTAGAAATGTAATTTCAAAACAATGATAGTGTTGCAGCTATGGTTGTTTTTGTATTTATTTGACATATCTTTAGTAAGCGATTTTAGCATAGATTTTTCAAATCGTAGTGATCTAGTAGTGAAAATAAACACCAAATATTAAGAAATAGAAAATTTGAAAACTTTTGCGAATGGTAGCCCCAAATTTCTTTGCATCCCTATAACTTCCAATGCAGTCATCTGATCAATACGAAATTCGCAGAGCTGGTTGACTTCAACGTAAGGCAGATGCGATATATTTTTTGGTTCGGTGCTGGCAAAGGGCTGCCAGCACTAGGTCTTTTTGTTATTTTCGTTCCAGCTAATGCTTACATTTAGCTGGAACATCGTGAACATTTGCAATGAAAATAAGTAAACAATGTTTAAATTTTCTTAGATCTGCACATTTTTCGGATGACAACCCCAAACACCTTTCTATCACTGTAAATTTCGTTGAAGTCACCAAAATTAAAATAAGCTTAGATTATATTATTACTGAGGGTGTATTAGTTTTAAGTAAGAAAAGTAAGTAGTGATAGAGTACACACTCAAAATCTGCACAAATCCTCTACTGTTCTTCGAAAATTAAAGTTTCTAGCGGTTCTGATGCGTTAGAGTTTTTGTTTTATTTTCGTCGCTGTCTGTTTTGGAATAAAAACAACCAAGCCAACAAAATAAAATTCAATCTGATATTCAAATTGAAATAAATGTTAAAAGCTTTTAATTATACTCGTAAGTTTGAAACTAAAGAGAAGCGGTATATCAATTTCGCTTAAGTTTCTTGTAAAAAAACGTAATTTTTTTGTTCTCTTGATTGTAAATGGAAGTTTGTTACAAAATGTATTACCTATATATCAAAAAATGTATTACCTATGTATTTATTACTTTGTCTGAGCTACGTGTTACGAAAAAAAGCTAAAACTCGTTCCTCGGTAGTACTTCTTGTATGGTTAATATTTGTTCTTAGTTCTCCTTTCATCATCTCTTTATTTATTAGTATAGTAATGACCATAATGTAAAATAAAAAAATATTCATAAAAAACTGAATATTCTCCTAGTTTTTTTTCCTCAGAAAACTCGAAGTTCGAAGCGAGATGGAACTAATTTTTTCAATTTCGATACCATTTTAGATATTTGATGCTCCCACTTGAGCATTCGATCGATGATTATCCCTAAATAAATTGTTTGAGTTGCTCTATTTAATGGTAAGAAATCACAATTTTGGGTACAGCTATTCTTATAAGCATATAATGCATGGTCTTTAGGCGCTCCTCGCCATGTTAAGTGACAGAGAAATAAAATCTAGCCATTTCTTTATTAAGCTCATTTAACTGCTATCTTCAACAATGAGTACCGTAGCAACAGCTTATGATATCAATTAACCACATATAGGGAGGCTTCAAATATTATTAATATTGGGAAGGAATAAAATATGGTCCAAAACTGTATCACTCCATATTCGAATGAGAGCTCAAAAATATAAAAATCCCAACTTTTACTACTTGTTTAAGATTATGCAAACATTAAAAAATCCATATTGTCCATTTTCGACTGAAATTAGCTTTGTGCAGTTTACTTACGATATTTTTATGGGGCATCGATTCAAAAGTCAGTGAAAAATGTAGCCAGTTTTGCATCTAATGACTTCGATACTAACTAATAGCTGAAATATGATCATAGTAAGCCAAGGTCGAAGTCTTAAGTGTAAGCTGCACGTGTGATTTACGCTTAAGTAATATTTAATATTTTATGCGAATCGACATCAGCAACTTAATTGATTTTTTTAAAAACTGTAGTTGTAAAAATGAATGAGCAACAAATTAATAGTTCATCATCGATACAAACATGCACTGAGAAACTTTGATGTGATTGATATATAGTAATTCTGTTAATTGTGGTTCTTTGTAAGCTGCATTTTGAAGATATCGGCACAGTTGGAAACAAGATTTGTATTGTGTTATTAACTCCGCACAATATGGAATTGCTTTATCGACATAGAAATAAGCATTTGAATGGTCACCAATTTACATATTGAGCGCATACACTCAGAAAAATATTTCTAGTTTTTGAGGCAAAATGAACATATTTTCAAAAAAAATTGATAACGACTTGGCGTGAAAGAAATTTTCACTCAGTGGAAACAATGGAAGTAACTGATATTATATAACGAGCAATATGTTTTTGTTCATTGATATTTCTCTTTGAAACAAGCAAATTTTTACACGTGTCAGAGCAATATGGTTGAACCTCAAATAAATATTGAACTTACCATGAGTAAACTTGAACTTACCGTATTTTCGTCAACGATTTCCTTTGAATCAAGCACATGTGTTCCATTAACTAAAGCAATATGGTCTAACCCCAAAAACAAAATTTTGCTAGATTTTTATCAATTTCGTTCAAATTATAGAAGTACATTTTATTTAAACTAAAGAAAATTCAAAGATTATCCCTCTATTAATCAGGAAATTTTATTCTTTATTCACCTCGGCTTCTTGTTTGACTTGTCAGATACTAAGGCAACATCGAAGTCGTTAGGTGTACAGCTATTGAAAATTGGCTAGTTCAGAGCAATTAGTTTATGGAAATGAGGTTTCATAGAATATTCTACAATTTCAATTATTTTTCCTACGGTAAGCTCATAAGCGGATGCACATTTTCAGTTGAAATCTAATAACTTCAACGGCATTTTCATTGGAGTAGAATTGTGTTCTAAATACTATTTAATCTTCACTTAATCCAATCTCATTTTCGTCTTCCACTCGAAATGCTAGAAATGTTTCAATGGAAGAGGAGCAATAAAATGAGACCAACTACTATGATTAAGCTACTTTTGTCTTTTTATAAGATGTTTCACAAAAAAAAAAAACATTTTTGCTAAAATGCACAGGGGATTATCATCTTATGCACTTTGTCAGGTTTTTCGAAATCAATTACCATCGTCCAATCTGATGCTATTATAATATCTTGGCAATACCAGCGATGGTCATGGGACTAACAATAGTGGATCGCGCAGCAAATTAAGTACGTATTGTCCTCTGAGTTCGATGCAGTTTTCGCTACGGAGCTGCTTTGCCAGATATGTTGCTGTATCGTCGTTATGAGCGCATTTCTGTCCAATATTTGAACGTATCCTGCATTCAGTGAAAAAATGGCCACAATGCAGCCATTAAAACTAACGGACCGAATGCTTTTCGTTTATGTGACTGAACATACGAGTCTCTGCAACTACACTCGTAGCTGCGGCTCCATCGGTTCAAGTGAAATTAATTCCTTGCTCTCGACTGGCTTCATTTCGCGGTTAACAGAAAATTGAAAATACGGTCCTAAATGCAGTTCGTATTGTACTATTTCACATACTCCATTGAAGGTGGGAGTGCTGCGAGAGTGATGTGAATAAATCAATTACGGACCCCAATTTTTTTTAGTACTTGAAGGATTTCGGGCGTTGATCGGAGTATAAGTACTGGGTTTTTGCGAAAACTGCAATAATTTTGTGTATTGAAATGGTTTTCTGTCGATTTCATGGTAAAAGATTTTGCTTGTATCATAGCCAGAGATGAGTTTACGAAAATGCTATGAAACAAGATAGATGAGTAAACTGAATCCATTCATGTCTATCTGATAGCGCTTAAAAGTATAGAATAATTCATTCATGATATCTCCATTACATCTGAAAACATACTATCATACTAAGTTACATACAAAAAACACAAGTCTAATCACAAGTCTTCTAATTTGCAGTGGTCTTTTGATCAGCCGTCAGAAAGGTTATTATGGAACTTATTAAGCCACTTAAGTAATGTGACGATTATTATTATACCCATTTACTTCTCTTAAGACAGCTTCTGATAATCAAATACAGCTATAGGATACGAGGGGAGTCGGATCCACCAGCAATAAATGACTGTTCTGTGCTGTTTTGTTAGCAAGCAGGACAACCGACCGACCGATCCTTATACATTGGCAATCAGCATCTGAAGATTGACTTGAATTTCACATTGAATGTCAAAAACATTAAATATCTGATTATTTCGATATCATTTTTATTCAAAATCGGCTTCGCGTTGCCAGCATTTCCTACATCCATCTTCGCTGGTCGTATTCTGGACAACAAACTTTGGAGGGTGCTATGTCACTTGAGGCTGTAGATTCAACGTACAATTTGTTTGGTTGATTTATTTTTGTTGTGACTATAATTGCTGTTTCCTCTTTTTTGATGTAATCGGACAGTTTTTTCTATCGCATGCAAGTTTACTCGTAAATAATTTATTTTTGCTTTCAAATCCTTGCATGTCCGTTTGTTACTTCTTTGCATGGTTGGCTATCCAACAACTTGGTGATAATTACATCGGATTTTATATTTACATCTGAAGCTTCAGTTTTCTTTATGAATGGCATATAGTATACCGGTAACACAATCAAAATAGCCGTCAAATATTTCAAATCGAAAAAGTAGAAGAATAAGACCCACTCACCCGTATTGTGAGTGTCGAGTCGATCGCTAGTCGATAGTCGACGCAGTTGTCGAGTCGATGTCGTTTTGGTATTGTGAGAGTCGATCGAAACTATTTATGAGTACTACCATATTGAAATCGAGGAAAATGCTTGACTTGAGTACTATTGTGAACTAAATTGCCATTGTGAGCAATTTTAGCATCCGTTAACTGTCAAGTGCAATTTTTACTAATTTTCGAAGAAAACTAGTATTAAACTCGTTTTGCCGAAAATGCATATTTCTTTATATATAAAAATATAAATATATATATATATATATATATATATATATATATATATATATATATATATATATATATATACATATATATGTATATATATATATATATATATATATATATATATATATATATATATATATATATATATATATATATATATATATATATATATATATATATATATATATATATATATGGGGCATTTCACGTGAAGCGGACAACGAAAAAAAATCGAGGTTCTGGATTTCGTTCATATTGTGCATAATGGTACTTCTAGAAGATATGAATGTGGATGCACAAGTTTTTGTTTCTATGAGGTTTAGTTGCCGAGTTATGGGCTTCTGAATAATTGACGAAATTGATAAAAGGTTTTTTTGGAAGCGGATTCTGAGATTCAAAACAAACTCTAAAAAACATTAAACATAATGATTGGTATAGAAAATTAGCTGTTCTTTTTAATTTTGAAATTAGATTTGAAAAATAATTTTTTTTTCCTGTGTGGAACCGGAAGTAGACACTTTAACTCGTGATTTGAATAATTTGGACCAGGTTAATTTTGTTTATTTTTATAACAAAATAAAGCTTAAAGTATACTTATTTTATCATAAAAGTTTTAGAATGGGATGGCCAGTAGTTTAGGAGGTAGGTGAATTTCAATACAAAAAAGTCGCATGGGGCGTGGTACCGGGAGCTTGATTATGATAGCTAGTGAGTGTGAAAGCAAAATATTTGTATTAAAACTATTATATATAACTTGTATCACTTACATATAGAATATAAAATATTAAAAAATGATAATGCTGATTTACTTAGTGAAAAAAGGGTACTTGTGTTTAGACAAATGAATTTATTTCACAATTTTTACAATTTTACGCTCGTTTCTTAAACTAGTTCTTTTTTTTAATAACTAGAGGTGTCTCTACGATCAGTTTTTTCCAGCAGATTCGACATAATTTATTTTCTGCTAATATTCTTGGAATTTTTCTTAGGTCTTTAGCCTTCCGATGAAACTTCAAATCGAATGGATTGAAACATCGATAGCCGAACGGAGACATAATACACATAATTAAGACTCTTTAACTTATCAACGAAAGTAATAGTCATTGCAAGCGTTGAACAGTAACTCGAAAAATAACGGAAAATTTGAATTGGCTTGGCGTCAAATATATTAGATATGTATCATATATTTTAATTAGGTTTTTATGGGAAAATAAAACCTTTTTCAAATAAGAGATGGCGCTACTAATCACATTTCAAATCAATTTTTGTTTTCGAGCCAACTAGCTGCCCTAAGCAAGCTCTCGGTACCACGCCCCATGCGACTTTAATGTATTGAAATTCACCTACCTCCTAAACTACTGGCCATCCCATTCTAAAACTTTTATGATAAAATAAGTATACTTTAAGCTTTATTTTGTTATAAAAATAAACAAAATTAACCTGGTCCAAATTATTCAAATCACGAGTTAAAGTGTCTACTTCCGGTTCCACACAGGAAAAAAAAATTATTTTTCAAATCTAATTTCAAAATTAAAAAGAACAGCTAATTTTCTATACCAATCATTATGTTTAATGTTTTTTAGATTTTATTTTGAATCTCAGAATCCGCTTTCAAAAAAACCTTTTATCAATTTCGTCAATTATTCAGAAGCCCATAACTCGGCAACTAAACCTCATAGAAACAAAAACTTGTGCATCCACATTCATATCTTCTAGAAGTACCATTATGCACAATATGAACGAAATCCAGAACCTCGATTTTTTTTCGTTGTCCGCTTCACGTGAAATGCCCCATATATATATATATATATATATATATATATATATATATATATATATATATATATATATATATATATATATATATATATATCAGCAAAATGGTTAATAGAGATAATCTCTGGATTGGCCGATTCGATTGAAGTGAAATTTTCGGAGGACGTAGATGTGTATTGTAGGTAGGTCCATGATTTGCTAGAATTCAGATTTCAGGTACTCCTATATTTCCAAGCAGTATAAATTTTTGTTCAAATAAATGTTTGGAAATGAAAATTTCTTGTGTTTTAAGCTTGTCTATGATAAAGAATTGGAAATTTTGAGCCGTGTGTGGGTGTGGAGTGCCTAAAAGTAGGCAAGGAAATTTTTTCAAATTTTGATTTGTCGTTACTTGTAAGAAAAACTATGGATCATCGTAAAAATTACAGAGCGTATTGATGTTGACTAAAATTTAACACATATGGATTTTCAAGATAAAGCGGGTAACCATGTAGCTGCGTCAGGCTGCTGAAAAATAATCCTTCGAATCATTGACCCTCCTGAAAAATTTTTGATTTTTGACAAAAATTTCAAACTTTTAATAAATGTTATCCTTTGTCCTTCATGTAAAATGGAAATTTTGAAATTTCCGATATGCACAAGAACGGCAACCCATCACCAAATTACCTCTATTTTCAGCCCTCGAAACTTCTGTTCACGAGAACTGACGACCGGATAATTCGAGCATAATGAAATTTACAGGACATGTTGGTATTAGCTAGGATCAGGTCTGATAGAAGTGATTTTGAAATGCAGCCAACCCTGCGGCAGTGGTACCATCTTGAAAAATCACTGAGAAAAAAAACAGTTTTTGGGCCTATAACTTCCGATTCAGCCATCACATTTAAACAAAATTCACACAATATTTCGATCTTATTTTAGATAACATTTGGTGGAAATTCGGTTGAAAAATTAGAATAAAGTTTCCAGCTATGGTGATTTTTGTCTCCTAAATCTGGCAAATTTGGTCAGCAAAATAAAGCTTTTTTCCCTATAACTTCTGTTCCAGTCATGAAATCAAAACGAAGTTCATGCATTATATGGACCTTAATGTGAACCAAATGTCGTAGGAATTTCGTAGAAAAATCATGAAAGAACTGCCAGCTATGATTATTTTTGTAATTTTTTGGAATTTCTTTACTAAGTGATTATGTCATTAGATTCCCAAATGGGAATCATCCTGCAATGAAAATTAATAACAAATATCAACGCTTTAAAAATTTGAAAAGTTTTGAGGGTGGTAACCCTAAAATTCTTTTCACCCGTATAACTTCCAGCGCAATGATTCAATAGAAACGAAATTTACTGGTTGGGTTTAACTTAACGTGAAGCAGATTTGGTATATATTTTGATTTGCTGCTAACACAGGGTAACCAGCATTAGCTATTTTCGTAAATATTGCACCAACAGATGCTTGAAACTACATACTCATATGCAAAGTATATGCAATAAAAATAAGAAACCAATTTTTAAATTTTCAGAGCTTTGAAAATTTTTCGGATGGCAGCCTCAAACAACGATTAATCGTTGAAACTTTCCTTGAAATCCTGCGATGAGAAAAAAATTCAAATGATACGTTGATTTAAGTATGAGCTTGTTATGGTAAACTTATTGCTGCTTCGTTGGAAAAGTGCTGCCAGCACTGAACAATTTTGAGTTTTGAGTTTTCTTGCTTTGGATAAGGAATGGTTGATATGATTCTACAAAAAAGTTTAGAATTTATTTCCACATTTTTTTGTCACTCAAAGACAATTTCGTAGAAAATTAGTTTTCTAGCGGTTCTGATGCGCCAGAATTTTTTTAAAAATCAATCTGGTTTTTTTCTTGAAAGTTTGTGAAATGAACTCATTTGATTAATTTTTTGACGACGAATTTGATAAAGATAATCAAACCACCCTCCTTGAATTAAGACGAAAGAGAAAATGGTTTAGAGACTTGTCAAATCCTTTGGATATGGACAATGTGGAGTAAGAACTGTCGATTAGAATAGTCTTGATTTATTTAATGAAGAGTAGATTTATACAGCATTTTCATTTTTACTACACAATTAGAAAATATTTTAATTTTTACTTAGCACTAAATTAACATTTTTATGTATGTGGTAATGGTAACAAATCTGTAGATCTTTCGCATCTTCTTCATAAATCTGCAGGGTTTTCCGCTTCGTTTGTCAGGACATTTCTTGCAATTTTAACTTGTCCCTTTTAAGGTAATACATTTTTCCAGTCAAGATATTCGATATTTTGAATAATGTTGTCTTGCAGGTCAGTTTGGCTTTTGAGTAACCGGAGTCCACTTTCCTGTTGGTTGGCGGTGGCAGATCTACTTTTTCGATGTGTTCTTTCCGTTGAAGAAGTTGCATCTATGAGAGCTGGTGGTTAAGCGCTTACAACTGTGGTTGCTTGATTACTTGTGAAACAAGTTAAATTCGACGATGCAATCTCGACACTCATACTGCGCAGCGTTCTGAATTCACAGTCAGTGGGGCACAACATTTAAATTAAGTAGATTTACGACACACTCTTCACCAGTTTTGCGTTTTTCACTATTGTCTCTTATGAGCTTTTTGCAAATGTTAAATTTGAAATCGATTCGCACCTGGGGAGTGTATACTTAATATAATAAGCCTTCTGCCAACCACCTCCATATCTTACTGGTGGACCCAAGCGATTTAGCTTTTCTGCAAATCGATCCCAATGGTCCATCATTTCGCCATTTTGCCCACAAGCCCTAACGAATCCTCTTGCAAGCTCTTCGTTTTTCTCAAGTAGAGATACCAAGCGTTCAAATTGTTTGGCGTTTATAATTTTCATCATATAATAATTATTTTATTAGCGAGTGAATATTCCAACAAAACAACTTACATTTTGCGTATGTCCAACAACCTGTCGATGCAATGTCGCGAAACCAATTGCAATCGACAAAACTTGTCGATCAAATCAATAATCGGCATTCGATATCGACAGTCACAATAACACATCTGTCGATCTGCTGTTATATAGGTTATTATCGACATCGACTCGACACTCATAATATGGGTGACTATCTTAATAAAAGTCTATTATTTAAACTATGAATTCTTTCGAAATGTTGACTCCATGAAGAGATTTTGATACCCTTGTTTTTGTTGTGATTGACCTTAAATATTTCAAATACTCAGTGCAAAGTATTATTTATCATAAAATCTATTTTATTTGGGAAAGAGGAAGAAAATATTGCGCTTCCTCTGAAAATAATTCATGGATCGTTACTTTTTGCAAATGAGCAAGCGATTTAAAAAAAAACAGGACCCCTGTATAATAAAAATGTGAATAAGTGGATAGTCTTAAATATTTCGCTTCAGTAAAATCTTGTGACATACAATCAACAATAGTATAAGATTTCTTAACACACTTATTTTCTCAGATAGGAAAAAATAATCGTAAAGCATGTAAAATAAAGCATGTACTATACCTTTGCTTGAAATATATGTATATGAAAATATAAGGTTGACTTGTTAATAACGTAAGCTTATTTAGTATTTTTCACTTCTTCTGAAAATTCGAGTGCCTATGATTACGACATTTTGCTCTTAAACCAACGATGAGTATTGATACAAATAATTTATCTTTTGATAAAACATTCAACTACCTCTTAAATCTCTTTCGAATAAATTTGAAATTTTCTAGGAAAGTTATTCCATACGTATTTTTTTTCGATTTGCCCAAAATGAAGACACTTGGAAACTTTTTCAGACAATTGCAAAGAAGGCAATCAGAAAATAATTTAAAATGTAACACAAAGTAATCTTTTTTTCACAGATTCTTTAAAATCGAGTTTTCTTTGTTTGGCGCAGAAATGTTTTATTACAGATTTGCTTATTTTAGTTAAATCTTCGGCTTTAAAAAAATATATAAATATAAATCAAATCTTATTTTGTAGCTAAACGAGACGTTACATGTAATTATGACGAATTCAACCAAGGACAAGACTATCTAATAGGATGATTGCTAATTAAGATAAGCCAAGCCTAGACGGCTCTCATGATAGTCAATTCACTATCGCTATGCTTAACGAAATATTTTATGCTTCGGAGTATCGGAGAAATGCTTCGGAGAAACTGTTCAAAAACACTTGCACTGAGTTTTAACTCAAATAATTCTGTTACTACAACGCTACTTGCTTTTCATTCAAGAGCTAGGCTATGATTACCTTCTTCATATAAATCCAAAATATTAAGTGGCCTATGTCCTTCCGAATCGGTACAACCAAAACAGGAATTCTTGGCTCTCAAGCTTAATTTGATTTTTCAATCTTACATCAGTGCAAATCCGTATGTTCAGCGAATACCGGGCAACCAGCATTCATCAGTACTAGCCCTATAGCGAGACTATGTGGAGAGCAAATTCAATTACTAAGTTCCTGACTTGTCAGCCCTCACAGCACATCAACTTGATTATAACTGGTTGCTGGAAGCAAATGTAGTGAAGCCATTTGCGAGATGCTTGCAAATAAGTTACGACGAGGTATGCACACAGCCGACTGTGCAAACTTACATAAGTATCTACAACTCTGCATGGAGTGTCTCCCTTGTAGGTAGACTAGATTTTATTAGTATCATATTACGGTTAAACTTGCACTTCGTTCATATAGAGCTTGCTTCTGGTAATGTACTTATGGTATTTGGAACCGCAATTTGCAAATTATTAAATGAATGAGCTGAAAGCTGCGAAGCCAATTTCAATTACTTAGTTTGCTGTAATGAAATATGCATCATAAAAAATAAACTGAACACCCTGGAATTTTAAGTACACATTTAATGCGTTGTTAAAGTTTATTAAAATTATTAAAGTTATGAAAACAGACTAACGTTAGAATACTGTCCTCCCAATCATTCATTTTGGAGTTAACACCGGATTCGAAAACTGCATACTCAATTACATCATTCTACAAAATATGACAAGCCCATCTTTTGTGGAAGTATTTTAATATGAATAGTGAGAAATGAACTTTCCGTATATCTGCATGCTGCAGAAAAACACAAATCATTGAATATCTCCGAAGTTACTAAAATGTAGATCGAGCGTTTATGCGTTGTATGGCAGAATTCGAGTCTTCCTATGGCTATCATAGCTTTCAACGAAAGCAGATGATTCGGTATGTTTTTATGTGGTTATACGGCTTCATATCAAAGTTTTGTGGAATTGCTAAGAGCAGCGAATCTTTCCCACTCATCAGCTTCCTTCATTTTGATGTTTTCATTAACAACGAAATCTCCTCGTCTCCAACTTTCTGCGAGCGAGTAAATTAATATGAGAGTTGATGCTGACAAGCAGCCACTAGAAGTGAGTTCTTTGTTACTGGACTTTGTTGATTTCAATGTTTTCGCTTTCTTAACTCTTCTTCTGGCTTCAGGCATGTTAAGTTTGTACGAAAAAAGTATGTTCCGTTTAAAGTTTTGTTGCGAGAAAATATATGGTTGAACGTTTATTAAAAATCGTTTGTTGCCAAAGCAAAAACTTCAGCAATTAAATTTGAACGGTTTTCAGTAACGTTAATAGTCGAGAGACATGCATTTTAATCCCAACTATCTTAATTTTTACGTAGATTAAGCGAATTTAGCATGAAATAAACTTCAGTTTCATCTCTTAAAAAACTTGCATCGATTTACCCCATTTTCAGCTAATGTTCTGCTCGTTCACAAGGAATTCTTTATGAACCAACATGTTCAACAGCTGAACTTGTTACGTTCACCCTCTGTCTACTGCCGCATGGAATATGAAGTGCACGGTGTATTTGATGGTGCTTGCAAGTTGAGTTTCATAAAAAGTTGAGCAAATATGAGTTGGTGGAGGAATTGCAGGTCAAGTAGGTTGCTCTAGCGAAATGACTTCATCCCTATATGGAGTCTGCACTATGAAATGAATGAGGCTACGTTGCATGGTAATATCTCCGACAGAAAAGAATCTTGATAATTGGTACATACAATTTCAAATGTTTTGAGCTTACACTTGACAATGCTACCTCTTTTCAAAGAGCTGTTTTTTAATTACATAACATGAAGTGGCTTAGCAGTGAAAGTATTTTAAATTTTTCTGGTTGATTTGGTAGTTAAATGAACTAAGTCAAATGGAAACTGTCACAAATGAAATCAAGTGTCATGTTTAGGGCATGTTCTCATGTAATATAATTGAATTCCAAATTAATTTGGAAATTTCGATTTGCATTCTTTTTATTATTCGCTTGGTGCACAGTATAAAAACTATGCCCCAGATTTAGCTTATATAATCAAGAGCACACGAAAGCTTGTAAATGGTCGTGGACGAAATTGGCAAATTCTTTATTTGTTCTTGGCAAATAGCCTAGACAAAGACGAAGTGCATTGTAAATAGCATTTATAGTAGCTAAATTTTTGATTATAGGGGAAACCCAGTTGTTGTTTTTGTGCCGATTCCTCAATCACCAAAACTTCAAGAGCCAAGTATACCTTTGATATATAGAGAAGAATTTAAATTTTTTGATATTATCATTCGAGCATCAAGAAACTCGATCCGGAATCTTCAAAAGATTTGCCGTGAAAATTCACCAAAAGCTTCATTTTATGACTATGGGGATTCAAATACTCCATGGATAATTTTCCTATTGGTTTTCGTAGGTTAAATTATAAGTTCAATCAATTTGAATTGAAAAATGTTTCTCTGGGATTATTTTAGTGAGAAAATGTTATAGTGCTAGGAATTTAAAGTAGTATGAAGCAACATTTGCCATAAAAATACATATTTCTTGCTGACTCATTTTGCGTCAAAAACTAATTAAAAGGCAATATTTGTATGATTTAACATTTTGTTTTCTTCCCGCAGAAGAGTAATGGGATTCTGGAGCTGGGATGCCTCTAATAAATGAGCAAAGAAGAGTTAGAAGTTGCGTTACGCGGTCACAAACGATATTTGAACATATGGGAGCATTTGAACAAACTCAGACCGGCATATACAGATGAATACCGAATTTAGATATATTGGTTAGTTTTACGTTCAGAAATTGGAAAAGAAGAGTAACCTTTCCTTGGGAAATGTTGCTCAAATAGTTGTCGCGGAGCCACCACTCAATTTAGAAGTCTACACTGAGAGAAAAATCTTAGTAAAATCAACAATATTCCTTAGTTGTTTTTGCGTCAATTACGGGCTATGGTTAAAATAACCGTAAGAAAATAGTTGATTACTTTTATGCACCATGACGCTTGGTTGGTAGACAACGTCCGTGGTGCAAAAAAGTGAACAACCACAAACTATGGTATTCCAACAAAGCGCATAGTACGAAAAAGTAAATGAATATAGTCTATGGTGCCTCAACAATAATGAGTGATTCAGCAACAATTTTCAGCAGACAAAAATGATTGTTCGAAAATTAAATGGTATGCACAACAGAGATGTGTGCGTACGAAATTTACGGATTTAAATATTATAGTTTGATCAGCTTGGATGAATTAATTCATTCATAAATCTGGTGTGGCGGTTTTTGGGTTACAAATAAGAAATCTTGGCTATTTTGGGCTATGAAAATTTGAAATTGGGCTATATTGAAAAACGAATGAAATGACGTCAGTTTGGAAATGCCTTAGGTAGAAGATGGATAGTTCGTTTAAAGTGTATTCAAGGATTTTTTCTGCACCGATCCGCGAAATTTTTAATAGTATTGTTTAAGCAGTAACGACTGGAAAATAGTTTTTAACTACAGACGATAAAATTAAACAAGAGTATACTGTCGTCTTTAGCATAAACGCGCTATCTACATTTTAGTAACATTCGAGATATTCAATGCTTATATAATAATTTTCAATTTAATGCTTATATAATGCTTATATTAAAACTTTTGAGATATTCAAACAATTTCGAGTTATTCGATAATAATAACTCACGTTTTGAATCATATGCGCTCCAAAAAATTCACTATTAAAAATTCACTATTTTCACTATTTAAATTTTATTCAATTAGTTGCGCACACTCACTTTATGACACTTCACTCATTGATGCTTAACACTGAACTAATTGATCCTCTCAGTATTTTTCGCAGGAATAGATCACAAGGATGGAGGTCAGTGCTGCCGCAACTCAAAAGCAAGGTGAATTTATTTCGCATTCGTACAAATTTCAACTGAAATATCAAACATATACGTATTCAGCTATTTTTCACGGTAACTCTAAAATTTGGCAATCAAATGCGTAGAAATTGATGGATTGACCTATCTGCTACTGCAAGGAAAATTTCATTCGGAGCATGAAAAACGTCCAAATGTTGAAACCATTTTACTTTGCGTAGAATAATTCCAAAGACGTTGCTCACTGAACTACGTTTGTTGAAATCAACTATTGCAAAGTAGTTTAAGCACCATCAAATTTGTTGATAATTCAAAACGTTGAAGTTTTGAGTGAATTGATGAATATTTTTCTATGGATCAACTATTTTTCGTGGTTATGAAACAATTAAAACAGTTGATTTTTTGTATAACCAGAAAAATTTTAAATGCTCATCTATTCAGATTCTTTGCTTTCTACCCTTGCGAGTATTTTCGGACTTGCAAGTATTTTATTCAATTATTCAAAAAGTTTTTAGGGCAAAAGTAGCTGAAATCGGACAAAATCGGCCAATTTTGGGTTAGAGTGGTTTGGGACATAACGGGCCAAGACCTATATTGCTGTGATACAAAAATTTCGGTTTTTGGGGAGTAAGGGGTTTTTTGAGCCATAGTTTGGCAAAAACTGCCTTTATGGCGCTTTCGATGATTGGAAGTGGTCGGGGAGTATATTAGTGATATATTAAGGGCGACAAAATTTTTGATAGGGGAAATTGGGCAAAAACGTCCATATTTTCCAAAAAAAAATTTTTGTCTACAATGAATTTAGCATGACTTTCTGAGTTGTTTCGGACGAAATTTCCATACAAATCTGGGAAAAAGTAGCCTAGTTTCTAAGATACGTCAAAATCAAATCTGCCCGAAAAACTGAAAGTAGCACTAAAAATGTTGAGATCCTACTTGGTTCGCCAGTTGGCTTCTGCGGTGGTGCTCGTGACTGCACTCCAACCCTACCGGGGTTGTGACTCATGTCCAGCCTTACCGAAGAAGTTGGCCCCCTAGTGGGTGCATGTTTAATACACGTAAAAATTTTGTTATCATTTCTCAATAAAATTTTCGACAAACTTCATGCTTCGGTGAGGCGAAGAGGAAAACCGATTGTTTTAGATTAGCCAGGAAAAATAAATCTTCGAAATTAAATTACATACTGCATAATAACATTTCACTACGTTGCTTGCATCCAATGTATGACATTTTGAAAACCACAAAACTACTAGACGATTTACCAAGCACTTGGCAATACATTCTTCTGCTAGCAAGTGCCGAATTAATGCAGGCAACGTATTCCCAACCATCCCGCAAAATCATTTCCAATTTGATTCTGCTTTCGGAGGCTTATTCCGGAAAACAATCGAGTTTCCCGTATCAATTATTCTCCGCTTTGATAAGCTTTAGAGACGATATACGTTGTCTATGCTGATTTATAGACAAGAAGGGAACCATGATCACAAATCAATAACCTTTATGAGTAAATTATGTCGATGGATATATGTAAGTCGGAGGTGTTAAAATTTGTCACAACCAGCGTAAATAGAAATTAATGATTTCCAACTGCAAGTGGTCACACCAGTCAAGAATGCACTGTGTGCTGGAGTCTGATGAGAATCAGTGCATGCTTTCGAAACCACTTTGTCAAATAAAATTTTCAAGATAAATTTTTTTTCAATTTTAATCATCCCGCAAAAACATTTCCAATACTACATCTGTTCTAAACATGAGCATCCATCGCCACGGAAAAATACAGTCACATTGTAAGCATACAATGCGACTGCAATCTGAGGGTAGAAATTGCTGTATCAAGCACATATCGAAGGCGATGAGAAGGTAACGATCAAACACTGGCAATGAGCAATCAAAAGTAGCGAGCGGTTTTTGTATGCACGAAACTACAATCGCAATTGCGATTGAATAGCTGCTACTCTAAACTGCTCTTTGCTCAAACTGCTCTCTGCGATCACTGCTCAGTAAAAAGAGCAGTTAAGCACATCTCTAAGCGTAAGTAACGCGCAAACGGAATATAACCCTGAACCAACACGGGGCTAAGACGAACAAGCCGTCGATAAGGAAGAGCCACTGTAGGTTGGGATATGAGGAAGACACGCGACTACCGAACGTTTAACCTGAGAAACGGAGGTTTAAGAGAAGATACCGCCACACGGAAATTCTTTCTGTATTTGGCGGCAAAACGTGTAATACCAGCTTTTTCATAACCAGGTGTGGAATATTGCTTTGTCTATATGGCGGCGAAATGTGTAACACCCTCTTTTTCATAATCAGGTGTGTGGACTATTGACTTTCTGTATCTGGCGGTGAATCAAGTAGTCATAATCTTAATCAGGTGTGTGGAGGAAACCTGCTTTTGGAAATTGCCGACGGAACGTGAACGACAGGTATTTCTATTTCTCAGTGTGTGTGGAAGAAATTTTCTTTTTGAAGAACCAATATAAATCTGAAGAAAACTAACCGATCTGTGTATGAGTGTTGGCGGCGTCGAAGCCAGTGGCTTTGTCAGGTTAGTGTAATACTACGTTTTGCCTTCCGAATTGCATAAAAATAGAGTTACGTTGGAGTTACAATCAATGCAACACAACATTTACCGTGACTGGCCATATTAACGAAATTGCTGTTCGATAATATGGATCCTTTAAAGTCTCGCAAAGTGATATCAGCGAGTATTTTATCCTTTAAAAGCTGCAGAGTATATTGCAAAGCAAATTTGAGACACAAAAAACAAATTCTGATTTTCATTTGCTTATGACATTTCCCAATTGCCGGACGTTCATAGGAACTGGTAGAATTGAATATTTTCAAAAATGTTGTTGCCATACCAAGCTTGAGGTATGAGCAAACTTTGCTGCGCAACAAAATTGTGTTGCATCATTACAACTGCTCTCATACGTTCTCATGTGTACAAACTCGTTTTGTTGTGCAACAATGCATTGATTGTAACTTCAGCTTTAAGATAGTTTGATAGATCTAAGATCGCGATACATATCAGTTTTCAATTGATTTTCTTTCTTTTCTGTTGAAATTGAGCGGTGGGAGTCGTCAAAGTGAATTAATTGTTCGCAGAAGAAAAAAAAATTAGAAAAAAATAGTAAACAAATGATTCTGAAGAATAAATAATGACATGTGAAATTGTAACCCGTTTGTCTGGTCTGAATTCGATTTCGTAAACACAATACTTTTTTGAAATCCTTTAATCATTCGAGTGACTAGCGTATGTGAGGGGGTGAGTGAGTGGCACCCATGAACCGTCCCGCTGAGCTACCTGGACCCAAAGGAACCCAACTGGAACATCACTTCCTGTGGTTGCGAGGGTAACAGATGGTCCAGAATGTTCCTGTGCTATGGCTGAGGTGACCTTTTATTAGGTCTGTCTACGTACTTTCAGTAGATTTAAGGCATTTAATGTTATGGTGTGGAAAATTCATGAAAAATACGAGAACAATCTTCTGACTTTTCCTCAAATATGGGAAGACGCCAAATAAAAATAGTTGCCTATTTTTGAAACAACGTTATTAATTTTCGTAGATCAATTCGGTAATATTAATTAGATTGGACGCCAAAAATAGGTTTTATAGAAGAAGGCATTGCTAATTTTTATAGTTAAGAATGATGACTCATCACCACGTAATCAAGTTAATGTACGTTACAACAGCAGATTAAGTAATTATAAATTGGAAGCGAAAGTACTAACGGCAGTTGAACAGCGAACAAAGAATAGTGCTGGTGTAGTGTGAAATACTACTTGACTCTTGATTTTAAATAAAACACATTGTGCTCATTCGATCTGTCGTTTTTAATATTCACAACTGATTCATAGCCACGCACACCAAACTTACGACTAAATATTTGCATTGATGCAGATTGAGCACTTCATCTCTTGAGTGCCTTTATTCAATAGTGATCAACCTTTTCAATTGTGAATGATCTAAAAAATCAAACGACGAATTCAATTAGTCAATAATACATCCTTTTCGGTGCTTCCCACTTTGAAATCTTGATGCGTACACAGGAATACGAAGCTTCGCATCTACAAAACAATTATTAGACCTGTGCTATGCTACGGAAGTGAAACCTGGACGCTGACCCAGGCATCGGAAAAAACTTTGAATACGTTTGAGAGAAGGGTATTGCGAAGGATCATCGGTCCAATACGGGAAGGAGATGGATGACGAATCCGATACAACAACGAACTGTATACCATATATGACGAGCCAGAAGTCTCTACCGTCATACGACTCCAAAAACTACAATGAACTGGCCACGTCAAACGAATGAGCTACAATCGAATCCCCTAGACGATCTCTCAAGGGGCGAGCGAGCGGTGATGATGAATGATGATGAATAAAAAAAAATCGCTGAGTAAATCACCCGTATTATGAGTATCGAGTCGATTGCTCGTCGATAATCGACGAAGTTGTCGAGTCGATGGCGTTTTGGTATTGCGAGAGTCGATCGAAACGACTTACATACAAATAAGTACTGCCATATCGAAATCGAGGAATATGCTTGAATTGAGTGCTATTGTGAACGAAATTGCCAATCTGAACAACTTTAGCATCCGCCAACTGTCAAGTGAAACTTTTTTAAAAACAATCTGTTATTTTTTTTGGAAAGTTTGTGAAAAGAATTGTTTTGATTTATTTTTTGACGACGAGTTTGATGAAGACAATTAAGCCACCCTCTTAGAACTAAAGCGAAAAAGAAAGTGGCTTAGAGATTCGTCAAGTCCTTTGGATATGGACAATGATAAGTAAGAATTGTGCATTAGAATAGTCTTTATTTATTTAATTAAGACTAGATTTATACAGCATTTCAGACTGTCAAAAGAAGCTTTTGTAATGCTGCTAAGCTTTTTGGACGACAAATTGAAAACACCGGTATTGTCGTCTGCAGTGTCAAACATTTTAAAGATAGCTACAGCACTGGGTTTCTTGGCAGAAGGCGCGTATCAACAAGGTGTTGGAAATGACTTCAATGTAGCTATGGCTCAACCAACAGTGTCTCTTATTTTGCATGAAGTTTGTACAGCAATTGAATCGTATGTTTGCCCAAGATGGATTAACATTGCCTACACAGAAATCGAAAAGGATCAGGCAAAATAATACTTTTATGAAGGCTGCGTTGACGGAACACACGTGGCAATACGGAGGCTGAGTAAAGAAACGCAACATTTATATTATAACAGGAAAGGTTTTCACAGTGTTGATGTTATGATTGTAAGTATAAGCTTTATGAATTATCGTAAAATTAATGAAAATTGTTTCTTTACTAGGTTTGCGACCATTGAATGAGGATCCGTTTGGTCGATTCCCGGTATTCGGGCGCTACTCATGATTCTATAATGTTCAGAATGTCCCCGCTGCGAACTGCAATGATTGCCAATCATGAAAGCGGAGACAGGAATACATGGTTGCTTGGTAAAATTTTCATTTACATTTTATTGAAGCAATTGATGTTGTATTCTCTTAGGTGATTCTGGTTACGCTCTGGAGCCATTCCTTATGACTCCATTCCGAGATGCATCCACTGGTAGCGATCAACGATATTACAATGAATTGCACACAAAAGGGAGGAACATTATTGAAAGAACGAACGGAGTTCTAAAAAATAGGTTTCGTTGCATCATCGGCGAGAGAGTGCTGCATTATTCATCAGAAAAATGCAAGCAAATTATTAATGCATGTGTTGTTTCAATTTTTGCGCACGATGTATTTTTTTATCTCTCGCGTCTTCTTCATGAATTTCCAGAGTTTTTTGCTTGATTTGTAAGACTTTTCTCGCAATTTTAACTTGTCTTTTTTTAGATAATAAATTTTTTTGGTTAAATGCAGAGTTTCTGCGACATTTTTATTTATGTTTTCCTGTAGCTCGGTTTGCTTTTGGAGAAATTGGAGTCGAGTTTCCTGTTGGTTGGCGTTGGAAGATCTACCTTCTGGAGGTGTTCTTTCCATTGAAGAAGTTGCATCTTTGGCAGCTGGTCGCACAGCGCTTACAACTGAGGTTGCCTGATTACTTGCGGAACAAGTTAAAATCGACGATGCAGGCTCCACACTTGTTTCGTGCGGTGTTCAGAATTCACAGCCAGTGAGATTAAGCGCAACATTTAAATTTAGTAAATTCACCACACACTCTTCAAGAGGAGAGAAATAAACCTGATTGTTCGGTCCACCACCCGTTTTGCGTTTTTCGCTATTGTTTTTGATGATCTTTTTGCGAATTTTGAATTTCAAATCAATCCACACCTGGGGAAGTCATGTGAGTTTCAGAATTTTGATTCTTTAATAACAAACCTTCTGCCAACCACATCCATCTCTTACTGGTGGACCCAAGCTATTTAGCTCTTCTGCAAAGCTATTCCATCGATCCTTCACTTCGCCCCCACCAGCTTTAATGAATCCTCTGGCGAGCTCTTCGTCACTCTCAAGTAGAGATACCAAACGTTCAAATTGTTTTGCGTTTGTAATTTTCACCCTTTAATCACCCGTATTGTGAGTGTCGAGTCGATTGTTAGTTGATAATCGACGAAGTTGTCGAGTCGATGGCGTTTTGGTATTGCGAGAGTCAATCGAAACGACTTATAAGTACTGCCATATTGAAGTCGAGGAAAATGCTTGAATTGATTGTTATTGTGAACGAAAATGCCATTCTGAACAATTTGTCAAGTGAAATTTTTTTTAATAACATTGTTTTTCTTTTGAAAGCTTGTAAAATGAATTTTTTGATTTATTTTTTGGCGACGAGTTTGAAGAGGACAACCAAGCCGCCCTGCTAGAATTAAGGCAAAAAAGAAATTGGCTTAGAAACTCGTTAAATTCTTTGGATATGGACAATGCGAAGTAAGCACTGTGCATTAGAATAGTCATGATTTATTTAATGAAGAGTAGATTTATACAGCATTTCAGACTTTCGAAAGAAGCATTCGTAATGCTGCTCGGAGTTTTAGATCACTACTTAACACTAAACCAACGTTTTCAAATATTTGGTATCGAATCTGTATATAACTTCAACTTTTGAAGCTGCAACTCATACATTTTTTTAAATTTTAGTTTTTGAAATATATAATAGTTTCACAACAACATTTTTAAAAATATTTATGAAATCTTCTTCATGCTGGGGTACCAGTTTTTACCCATATAAATACCATTGCTTTTCGAGTAATCGAAGTTTACTTTCCAGTTGGTCGGCGGTGGAAGATTACTTTCTCGATGTGTTTTTTCCGTTGAAAAAGTTGCATTGATGGCTGCAGGTGGTAAAGCGCTTACAACTGAGGTTACTTGATTGCTTGTGAAACAAGTTGAATTCGACGATACAAGTTCCACACTCATATCGCGCAGCGTTCCGAATTCACAGGCACAGCTAACATTTAAATTAAGTAAATCAACTACACACTCTCGAAGAGGGGAGAAATAAACTTGTTTGTTCGGACTACCACCAGTTTTTCACTATTGTTTCTTATGATCTTTTTGCAAATTTTAAATTTGAAATCGATCCACATCTGAGGAGGTCATACGAGTTTAAGAATTTTGATATCTTATTAACAAACCTTCTGCCAGCCACTTATATCTCTTACTGGTAGACCCATGCTTTTTAGCTCTTCTGCAAAACTATTCCATCCATCTTTCACTTCACCATTTTACCCACCAGCTTTAACGATTCCTCTTGTGAGCTCTTCGTCATTCTCAAGTATAGATACAAAACGTTCAAATTGTTTGGCGTTTGTTATTTTCACCCTTTAATAATTATTTTATAAGCGACTGAATATTCCAAGAAAATAACTTATATTTTGCATATATGCAACTACTTGTCGATGTAACGTCGCGAAGTAAATTGCAATCGACAAAATTGTCGATATTATCGACATCGACTCGACACTCACAATAGCATATCTGTCGATATGCAGTCGATGTCGAATTATCGACATCGACTCGACACTCATAATATGGGTGAATGTGAATCCTAGAATACCACAATATCAACCGATTGCTAGCTAGTTTCTTTTTAATTAAATATGGACCTTTAAACGCTGCTTTTAGTTTCCTATTCACGACTGCCTTTGCATTATGATTTTCTGTCATGACGTACTCGTCTTCTTTTTAATCCCTAGCTGCAAAGTGTTTGTAGAGGAATTATTAGCTTTTTGAGTATTTTCTTCCCCTGTTCTTCTGTCTACTGTGTTGTTGAATGAGAGCTCGCAGTTAGGTACAACCACGTCCGCATTGCCTGCAATTTTTTCTAGCATAGGTGCTAACGACCTATTTATTTGTTTAACCCGATTATTTAATTAATGGCAGGCAGTAGTATTGTGAAAATGTTGAATATTGTTTTCATTAACATTTTGGATACTCTTACATACTCTTTTTATCAACTCGGTCATTTCCTTGGTTCCTACATGGTTTCGCGAACATCTCGAGTTCGCGACCATCTCGAGAAAATGTTGTTTCTTCTCTGTTTCCGCAGTGCGTTTACTAAAATAAGATACCGAGGGTGTGTTCAATGTGCATGCTATAGCTGCTCCAAAAGCATAGCATAGCATCACTTTAGCAAGTGTCAAAATTCGCAGTAGCTAGGTGAAGCAGCTATGGATATTGGACAGCCAAGAGCTGCTACGAAGGTCAGCCTTTACACAGGAAATTCAAAAATAATTTTGTTTCAATTTTTTTATTGTAATTTTTGCATTTTCGTGGATCAGTTCAATACTTCCATTGCACTTTGGAAACTGTATGAAATTTAAGAGTTTTCAACATACAGCTGCACAATCCATTAAAATTTTCCTAACATATTTAAAATGTATCACTTATTTCCGGCTTTTGACACCATATATGAGAAAAAGAGCAAAAAATAATCCTTGAAAATTTGATAATATAGGAATCAGTGCACCCAGCCTTTTACGCTTCATGATCGCCTTCTAAAAACTCAAGATGAGCTGCGCTGTGTACAAGCCAACTTAAAACTCGAGTTGAGTTTAAGTGTTTAAAAGCCCGTATGTAATTAATGCTGTCACTATTTTCAAATTTATTCCTCATCTCCTGTGTCACAAAAGCGCAAAAACTTCTTTTCATTTCAATTTCCAATTGAAAATGACGTTCAAACTGCATGTCAGCTGTGTACGCACGGCCATTTTGCCTTAGCTACTTTCTAGCTATCCTCCAGACTACGAGCAGCGAATAGCTGCTACCTTAGCAGCTATTCCGGAATCTTGGACAGCCCGACTGTCAAATAGCAAGCATCAGAAAGTAGCTATTTCGTGACATTGGACAGCCAGAGCTGCTAAATTAGCAGCTAATAGCAGCTATAGCATGCACATTGAACACACCCCGGGTGAAGATAACCGTTTGATTGTTCTTACAATGAAATAGCATCGAACCCATTTTTGTCCGCATCCGTGTGAACCAGTTCTCGAGTTGTAAATTGACAGGGTTGGATTTTTGGCTAAATGCTCTTTAGTTTGTTCAACCGGCTTTAATTGTCCCGTCTCAAAAACAAGTGTTCAGTATTCTTTTTTAGGACGTCACAAAGCTGTTGGCTCAAAGCTAAATCTTGCTTTTGTCGGGGAAGGAAATGCAAAAAATGAAGTGGATTAACACAGTTTATTTAGAGGTGATATATTATTTTGATCTAGTTATGCCATTGATTGCGCTGGATGCTGATTGGCATTCAATCAGAACCACATCTAATCTCTTGGTTCCAAGCCATTGGTCCTAATATTTCCATGACCAAAGCGAATCATTGACGACCCACATTCGGTTGAACTATCATTGATCGTTCGTTGACTGTGTGTGTATTAGTCATATAATTCGTTAGTGTAAAAATAAAGCATTATTGTAGACCATCCACACATTGGTGTCATAGATCGATCGTTTCGATGTCGCATTGTTTAGGTAAATATTTAAAAAAAATTTGCGATTGGGTGGCTAGGCAATTTCCGAGGTCAGTACTGTCAGCATATATTTTCCTGTGCTATTCATGTTAAGTCAGAATTTTTAGTCATTTTTTCTAGCATCAGATTGAAGAGTATGCAAAAAGCAGCAAAACTTCTGTTGAGTCCGCTGTTCTATGTGATTGCATAGGATGTTATTCGAATGGTTTGTGGTAGGAGATTTAATACACCATCATTTTATTGGCTTTCTTTTAAGTTATCACTTTAATTTTCTTGATATCACAACTTATTCATTCTTGAAAAAAGAATTCACCAGCTAAAATAGACAAAAGGACCAAGATTCAAGTAAGTCTTAGAAGCCTAACAAAAATTTAGAGGTGCATTAAAATTGGTGTTTTCAAAGAAATGTGAATAGTAAACTCAGGCCTTTAACAGATTTCATACTTCATGGGTTTAATTGAATACAAAAAAAGGAAATATATATAGCCAGATGGGAAATCAGTTTAGGATCGGCTTAATTCTACTGAACTTTAAGTACACATAAACACACGCCAGACAATGAGCTCCCTGAAAAAAAGTTGCCAGTTCTAGAAAATTTCCGAAAGTGCTATCCTTAGCTATTTTGGTAAAATTTCCAAGAATAATAAAAAATATTTGGGCTGAAATCTATGCGAAACAAATTCCCTCTCAAGACAATTTTACGATCAAACTTTCTTCGCTTTGACTAAGTTTTCCTTGTGCTCTATTTTGAATTGCCGCCACAATCTATTTAGCTATCTGACATATCCATTTTGTCGGAACAATTTGCATCGTAGCAAACGAAAAAATTGAAAAATCTCCCGCGAGAATATTCCTGGTCAAACTTTCGAGATCCCATTACATGCAGTCATTCGCTTTTAACTAAAGCTGAAATGGATAATCAGCTTATGGCTGTGGCTTTGACGTGTCGCACATTGCAATGAGAAAAATGTCCAATCCAAATGCTTAAATAGAATTTGCATAATAATAGAGAATTGGCACTCGGGATGGAAGTGGCGAGTTGCAGCCATAAACATGTTTTAATTTATTTTGCTCGGAAGCGACTTTAATCAAATCTTATTTACGAGTATATTTGCATTTTCAAGGAATCGTGCCACTTATTTGTTTGGGTCACCGTTGTACTGTAGAAACATGACCACTTCAAACGCCAAGGAAACGGTTCGAACAACGAGCGATAATGAATAATTCAGACGACTTTGGAATTTGATTTGGTTATCAAATTTGTCAAATCAAGGGCAATGATGTCGAGGATTTGCCTATTTAGAGATAAACACTCGAAAAAGCCGGAAAAATGCCTAGTACCTCGTTGATTAATGGATGAATGCGGCGAAATATTTGAAAGTGCTACAGTCAATGTATGCAAATCAAATAAACATTTTGTTTGAAAATGTGCTTTTACCTAATCTTTTATTTATTAATTTTTTACTTAGTAAAGGTTATGAATGCGATAATGTCTTTGATAAGATGAAGACATACAATATTTTCAAAGTGTTGGTTTTTCTCTCACAGACTAATCAAAATAAAACAGCACAAAATTGTCTCGCTCTCACCTTTAATGGGGTAAACTGATAAAAATTGAGGAAATATTAAGTGAAAATAACGTTCGAAATGAAAATTTAGTTGTTCGATTAAGCTGTGAAAATTTGGAAAATTTACGTTGAGTTTTACAAAAATGAACGAATTTAGTTATAATAATTTATATTTTTACATACTTCAATTAATTATGCACTACCAAAGACTCGCACAAATATGTAACACATCCTCACGGTCCGATGTCACATCAATGAATGAGTACATTAAATTTACAAAAATTACCATAGCTGGAAGTCCTATCGCCATCTTTCAACCAAATCTCTTTACTTACTGTTATATGAATAAAAGTATGACAGCACCGGAAGTTATATAATAAAATGCTTTATTTTACTGAGCAAATTCTCCAGAGTCAAGAAAAATAATTATCATAGCTAGCAGCTCTATCCTAATTTTTGGCTCAAACTTCTATCAAACTTATCCTAGAGTAATGTCTTCAAATTTTGTTAAAATTCTGCGTGAAATTCGTTAAAATCTGGTGATTTGTGGGATGAAAAGCAGTTTTTTCCGTAATGATGTTTCAAGACGCATATTTCTTGAAACATATTTCTTATATTCGTCAATATGTGAATGACTCGGTGCAAAAACAACGCAATTCGAAATTTCACAAACTTCCTTTACCCAGGTTTAGACACTTCATCCTCGCAGGGTGTTGAAAATTTTAACAAAAAGGTTTCATAGTCAGACTTAAAACATACTTAATTTGTCTTTCCTTTACTTATTTTTTGCAAAAATTTATTTTCCACGGTAATAAAGCGGTACATGTAAATTGTCTAAAATGGCTGCAGTCGCCAAAGGGTTTAAGAAATTTTCTTGTCAATGAAAAAAACTAACAAATCATCATCTCAAAAATTTTCTAAAAATTTCAACTTGATCAAATCACGTAATCTGGAGAAAAACCCACTGATTTATGTTGATATAACTATTCTTCGGATATCAGTAAAAGATACAATACAGGTACATTAGGATGATAATAGGATGAGATGGTTAGAATGAGAGAGTTTTGGTTTATGCTACTGAAGATCTTCCAGCACGTATTCACTGTCTCATTCGCTGTTTGTATCTATATGTTTGGTTCAACAAGAAATCGTCGGCGTCTAGTTACAGAATCTAGTGACGGAATCTAGTTTAAGTAGTCGACATTAGTAGCCTCTCTAATAATATTGAAACTGAAGCAGGTAAAAAATACTGGTCTGCTCGACGCAAGTGGCCTTAACATAGGAAGTCTAAGGCAATGTTAATATGGTGGTAAAGTGTTGAAATCATAAGGATTGATTAGAAGATCTGCTTCCTGAAAAATTTTTGATTTTTGAAAATATATTCAAATTTTTGATGAATCTTGACTTTTGTCCACCAAGTCAAATAAAAATTTTAAAAATCCCAAACAAGAACGGCAACCCGTGATCAAATTACCTCTATTTTCAGCACTCAAAACTTCTGTTTACGAGAACTGACGATCGGATAATGTGATCAATATGAAATTGACAGGACATGTTGGAATTAGCTAAAACCAAGCCTGAGAGAAGTGATTTTGAAATGCGGGCAACACTGCGCCAGTGGCGCCATTTGGAGACATCGGTGAGAAAAAAAATGGTTTTTGGCCTAAAGCTTCCGATTTAGCCACCAGATTTTAACCAAATTCACGCAGTAGGTGAACCTCACTCTAAGATAGATTTCGAAGAAATTTGGTTGAAAAATTAGTATAGAGACGCCTGCTATGGCAATTTTTGTCTCCTACGTATTGGAAATTTGATCAGGAAAATAAAGGATTTTTCCCTATAACTTCCGATGCAGTGACGAAATCAAAACGAAATTCATGTGATAAGTATATCTTGTTGCATTTATAATTCTGTAGGAACTTCGTTGAAAAATCGTGAAAGGGTTGCCAGCTATGATGAATTTCGTATTTTATTGACATTTCTTTATCGAGCGATGTTGTCATAAAATTTCCAAATGGGAATGATCCTGCAATGACAATTAACAACAAATATTCACGTTTCAAAAATTTAAAAGTTTGGACGATGGTAACCCTAAAATTAAATTCACTCCTATAACATACAGCGCAGCCATTCAATTGAAACGAAATTCATAGGGTGGGTTTAACACAACGTAAAGCAGCTATGGTGCTAGCACATGATTGTATTTATAAGCAAAGCATTTACAATAAAATAAGCAACCGATATTTAAATTTTCCGAGTTTTGGAAATTTATCGGATGGCAGCCCCAGACATAGTTTAATCGCTGAAACTTTCTATGATGTTCTTGGATGAAAACGAAATTCAAAGGATAGGTTGATTAAGCACGAGCATGTTATGGTA
This sequence comes from Nemotelus pantherinus, assembly GCA_963978885.1. Taxonomy (NCBI): domain Eukaryota; kingdom Metazoa; phylum Arthropoda; class Insecta; order Diptera; family Stratiomyidae; genus Nemotelus; species Nemotelus pantherinus. The sequence goes on along the minus strand of OZ022265.1, from coordinate 78,896,428 downwards.
GACTTATTGCTGCTGTGTTGGACAAATGTTGCCAGCACTGAACATTTTCATCATTTGTGTTTTATGAAATGCTGTCAAAAAATGATATTTGTTCCTTTGAGTAAGAAATGGTTGATATGATACTACAAAGAAGTGTATAAAGTCTTCACACATTTTTGAATCCCTCAAAGATAATTTCTTCAAAAATTAGTTTTTTAGCGGTTCTGATGCGCTAGACTTTTTTTTATTTATAGACAAAAAGCAACAAATGTACAAGAGTAGGTAACACGCGTAACCACAATAAGAGGATTGGAACAAGTAGATGATAAGTGAACGTAAAAGGCAGGAATGGTAAAACACAAATATAAATATCTTATTTTGCTCAGTCCGTGACCACGACGCACTGATAACTGACATTGACAAAATATTTACATAAAAAAAATATCGCTTGAGAAAATTTGGGAAAGTGGCTTGATCGTACGAATTCAAAAGTGTCTTGTCTAAATATAGGGGTTCTTTATAAATCATATTATGCTTTGTTTACATTTTATTTTATGGCAATCTTTGGGCATGTTGTATCCTAATTTTATATGTGTTTATTTCTTCGAAAATTTTAATCTCCATCTGTACTAGAAAAACTTACCGCGGTAAATTTTAGCTGAATTTCAAATAACCAGTAATGAAAAATCATTTTCATTGTTTATTGTCCATCAGACTGGCGCTACTTTGAAAATACATTCATTGTTTTAATAGCAGGACTCCCAGTCGCTCAACTTACTTTATAACGTTTTAATTAATAGCTCAATCTGCGAGAAATGACTGTTCACTCTACTTCTCTGTTGTAATTGCACTCCATTGCCAGCAATGTCTTTGTCGATTATGCGAGAATCCCCACTCCATCCGCAGTCACTTTGATTTCCTTACGACAACGTTAGAATTTTCCACGTCTGTCAGATACTAAGGCAGCTTGTCAGATACTAAGGCAACATCGAAGTCGTTAGGTGTACAGCTATTCACTCTACGTGGCTCTCTCATAGTTCCATAAACCGCGACAAAGTATCAAAGTTGCCTCTAGCTCAGCCCAAGCAGAATCCATATTCAATGAAATTTTATCAACTATACGAGTAAGATTATGATGTTTCCGAGTAACGATGTCGTTTGCATTGGCAAAATAATGGCTAAGTCGTGAAGTTTACTTCCCCTTATCCTTTAAATTCAATTCAATTATGAAGATGATGTTGTTTTTAGGATTAATTCTTAAGTCTTTTTGACTTTTTTGCTGAGTTTTAATTGAGAAATTACTTTCAAAGTTTCGAGTTGGTTGACGTTATCGTGCCGACACTGCAAATTTCCGCAAAAGTTTCTCATTTTTTTAAGGAAATAGCGATTGTTAGCAACAATGCCACTTCGTATGATATGACATCTGAGTATTATACTGTAAATGAATTTTTTAGGTCTGACAAGGATTTTGCGAATTCAAAGTTTGATATGAAAAGCACTCACAAAATAAGCAGCTTGTCAGTTAAATAACAAATTTGGTTGCCTTGGAAGCTAATATGTACATACATATGTATGGATAAGAACTTTTAGATGAATATTTAATTAATATTTCATATCATACATATGACAAGCTATTCTTGTACCGGAAATATTGTAAGATGCCCAGGTGTACTCTTTATTTCTACTTTCGCTCCCTCCAATGACATTCGCTTGCAGCAAACGCGGTGAAATCATTTCAAACTGTCTCCGAATTTCTTGTTTGCCGCTTTTAAGAAGAGTATTTTCCTCTGTTTCATGATGCTGTAAGCAGACGATTGGGCTGAAGACGACTCGCAGTGGAAGATGACAGCAAATGTGAACCCCACCTGAAGTCTCCGACTCAGTTCTGTCTTTGAAACTGAAAACTTTCCTTTATGGCTCATTCTTTTCGTCGGCGAATAATGATACGGGGAAGCTTGTTCGTACCTTTATTATCGGTGCATTAAGGTACCAGGCATAAAAACAGCAGCATCACAGACGATGAGAACAGAAACAAGAGTAATGTTTAATCCTTTCACGTCATCAAAGACATCAACGGTGACAGTTATATAAAAACGGAAATAAAGTTCAGAAAACGTGGAAATAAAGGACAAGTTTGTTACGTTTGCCGTCAGTACACTGTCAAGTGAATGTTTTTCAAGAAGAAGCTGGAAAATTAAAATCGCAGCAATATAAAAGTCGTATTGTGCAGAAAAACGCAGAAAAAGTTGGATGGTGGCATAAGTGAACGAGTTTTTGTGTTTTAGCTTGTAAAGTCATTTTTTCGGCCAGTTAATAAAAGCTATTGTGACTGGAGTCGTTTACGTGTTTGTATCTGTAAAACAGTGAGATTTATTTATGGATCTGGCTCACTTGATGTCATTTTTGTGATTCGAAAGCAGGACAATTAACAATTGAACCTGCTAGTGGATAAATTAAGCTTATTGTGTGGTGCCTGTCGTTTTGTCTCTGTTTGAATCCGACTATGCACACACATCGCAGTTTGAGTTAACGTAGCTCTGGACAGATGTCTGAGCTAAGTTAGCGGTAAAATTAGCCGTAGAAATCATTACTCTACATTCTATAGAAGTTTATAAAATTCAAGTGATATATGTTCCAACTTCCAATCCTAGACTCGAAAAATATTGTACTCGAATAATAATAACAGAAGCAGAAAAAAGCAATAAGAGAAAAAAAATCATGAGCTCAAAGCTTCAGTCCAAAGGGATCATCGAAGGTTTTAGACATTTTTTCAAATTAAAAAATGATCTTCAACTTCTGCTCAGCCACATGCTTGAGGTTCATCTGCCAGCTAGCGCCAGGCGGTGACACCAAAGATTATTTATTTTTATCCATTGCGCTACAGATATAATCCATTTACAGCGTCAATAATGAAAGTGGAGCAACTCGTGCAATTTCTTCGTGCAAAATTAATAGAATAAATTCTAGCGCATCTGAACCGCTATAAATACTAATGTTCGATGAACAATGGAAAAATTGTGCAGATTTTGAGTGCATTTTCTACCATACGTGCTGTAACCTGTTTCGAGTCCAAAACTTCTTTGATCTTAACAATGCATTTAAACTCACAGAGTGGAAAGCATTTCAGGACTACCACTTGCATGAATTTCAAGATTTAAGAAAGCCAAACACTGCAAAACTTCTAAAGCAGCATAACATAACATAAACAAAGAAAATGCTCAGTGCTTGCAATACTTTACTAGCACTGCAACTAAAAGTCTCCCACAATTGCCTCACGTTAAAATGAAATAATTCTATCGTGTAAATCAAATAATTCTATCCTATTGATGAAAGTTATAGGGACAGAAAGATGTTTGAGATCAAAAATCGAAAGATGTTTGGGACTGAAAAATTTCTAGATCTTAGAAAATTTAAACATTGGGAACTTATTTTCATTGTAAACGTTCGCGATATGAATACTTAATGTAAGCATTTATTGATACGAAAAATCAAAACCGCTCGCGCTGGTAATCCCTCGCTAGCATCAAAATCAAAAATATATTACACGTGCCTCACATTGAAATCAACATACTCTGTGAATTTCGTCTTGATCCGATGACTGCATTCGAAGTTATAGGGGCACAACGAAGTTTAGGGTTACCAGTCGCGAAAGTTTTCAAATTTTCGAAAACTTAATATTGGTTGTTTATTGTCGCTACAAGATCATTACCATTTAAAAAATTTAAATCTGGTAGCTGAAAAAAACAGTGTCTTTTCCCAAATCGCTTGTATCAAACCTGGTCCTGCTTAATACCAATACATTCTGTGAATTTCAGCTGTATCTGATAACTATGCTGTGAGCTCTCGTGAACATAAATTTTAGATGCTTAAAATAAAGGTAAATTGGAGGAGGGTTACCGTTCTTGTCTGATGTGAAATTTAAAAAGTTTTGCTTTGGTTGTATAGACAAAGCATAACATTTGGTTTTCAATGTAAAAGACGAACATTTTTCATTAGAGTCGATGGTTTGAAGGTTTTAACTTTCAATGCCTTTCGTATCTGAAAAACTGCTAGCACGCGCATAGTATACACGAGTCTACAACTTGGTAGCACAAATATGCCGTTTTGTAATGATCTGATAATCTGGTCAAAAGTTATCGCAATTGAAAAATTTTCAAATTTCGCCAATCTCATTTTAGGCGCCTAGGGCACACATAGGGTTTCAAAAATATTATCATATTTACACTAAGAACACGTTTGAAATTCATTCCATAGACTTTTTTTATGCAAAAATTATTTGTGTACAGAATAATACGTGTATCTAAAATATCACTTAAATGCCCGCCGGCACCAATTCACCAATTTTCGTGAGACCAAGCACTATCTTGCATATACAACAATGTATCCTGAAAATTTCAGGTTAATCGGATGGCGCGTTCCTGACAGGCTGCCTCCACTAGCAATTTCCCATGGCATAACATTTGAAATTGCCAGTGGAGGCAGCCTATGGTATGCAATATTTTATGGTCTGCCATAAATGGTAGGCAATATGGTATGCAATTGGCTTGGCAATCTGCCTGGCAATATTTTGACAGTTCTTGATTTCAAAATGGCGCTGAACCGTTCGAATGCTTTATTTCTTATAAGAAAATGTAGGGATTCTGAATTCAAAGGGATTTTTAGATCTCGTTGAGCAATGAAAGTAGTCTACAGAATATGAAATGGTGGGAAATTGCGAAAAAATCGAATTGTGATGCGGAATAGTGAAATTATATATATTTATTTTATTAAAAAAACCAAATAATTTCAATTTTGAACGATGAGTAAATATATGAGACTCCCTGTTGATGATTGGCGGATTTTTCAAATGATTTTTATCGCATTCCCTTTCGTACCCCAGCAAATCATATAATAGTTACATTTTCGTCTGAAATTTAACCCGCTTACCCAAAAAGTAATTTATTTTATACGTGAAGTTTTCATAATTAGCAGAATTTCTTCGCTCTGAACTTCAAATAACTCCTTAAGAGCATTTGACACTCGGATACAGCGCACGTCCTTCCCGCTCAGAGGCATTTTCGAAATAAAATTGCATGTCATGAAATCACCCACGCACATATGGCATACCATCAATTTGACAGTCGCTACCATAGGATATGGCAGAGTAAATTGCTAGTCGAGCGCCGGCGTGAGATTTTTTCCCTGAAATTTTTTGTTGATGTATATATGTATATAAAGGGTGCGGCACCAAAATCCGGACAAAATTCAATTTAAATTTCCCCCCATTCTATAAGGTTTCGAGAGGTCATGATTCGCGTACAAATAGATTAACACATGTATTGAACATTCATAACCATAGCCAAGTGCAGAGTATAATCGAAGAGCCGCGATAATCGAAAGTCTTTGCGCTGGGCGGTCAGAACGGGAGATTATTCAATTTTTCCGATATCCGAAATCAACTGTATATGAGGTTGTTACTAAATACAAAACTCAAGAACAGTTATATGAAGGTTCAAGTACACCGGCAAGAAAGCAGCACTCAAAAGAACACACCGTGAGAACCCCTGAAGTCACCAAAAGGACTGAAGAGCTGATTCTGGAAGACCCGGGGCTATCGTTATGAAAACTGGCGTCTATTGTCAATGTGAGCAAGCCTATCATGCGGAGAATTGTTGAAGAGGACCTTCGATATTATTCTTACACGATCAAGGTTAGAAAAATGCTTTCTGAGGCTGTAAGATCGAAACGAGTGGCTCGCTGCAATTTGATCATATTTTCTAATGTTCAATTTGATCATTTCTAAGGAGTTTTGGCCTTTGAATAGTCCAGATTTGAATCTCTTGGACTATTACGTATAGAGCGTGATTAAAAGGGCTACCAACAAGTCTCGACATCCAAATTTGACATCATTAACGACCGCCATTGAGGCAGCGTTCGCCAATATTGACAGCGCAGAATTGCAGAGGGCGTGCGAGCGCTTCAGACCGCAAATGGAGGCCGTGATTGAAGCGGATGGGGGCTACATTGAATAATTACAATGTCAATAAATGCACGAAATGCCATGTAAGACGTTTTTCTACTTAAACTTCATTTTTCAATAAATAGCACTATTTGTAGGATGTTCATTGGTTTGTCCGGATTTTGATGACCCACCCTATTTATATATATAAATATATATATATATATATATATATATATATATATATATATATATATATATATATATATATATATATATAAATATATATATATATATTGTTGTGTAACTTGAAAACAAAACTGACGTTTCGACACTTGTCGAAATGTCATATACACAGATGGCGACTAAAGCGCCCTAATTGCACGCGGTGGTAAATCCTCGGAACTAGATAATTATTTTTGATTCGCGCAGATTTTGAATTTGTTATAACTGTACTATTATTGATATAAAAGATCGAATGATTAACAATAAAGAACATTTTGCACTGGTAAGCCAAAAACAACAAGCGGCGACCAGATTAATAAAACAATAGTTTTATTTTCTATTTCACATAAGATCAAGACTCTCTTGACTTAGCGTAGCGGCGACAGGCTCGCCAAAGCCAAGTCTTAGCAGGGTCAATTAAAGAAGAAAAGAAGACTGTACTATTTTCGCATAGCGGCGACAGGTTCGCCAAAGCGAAAACTAATGGTAGTCTAAATCTCTTTTCTGGTTCAAAGAGCTAAATTGTAGCCAGTTACCAGCATCCAGTGTCCACGACCTTAGCGACACATTACAATATATATACATATAATTAGCAGAATATATATATATATATATATATATATATATATATATATATATATATATATATACATACATATATATATACATATATATAGATATATATATATATATATATATATATATATATATATATATATATATATATATATATGTATATATATATATATATATATATATATATATATATATATATACATATATATATATATATATATATATATATATATATATATATATATATATATATATATATATATATATATATATATATATATATATATATATATATATATATATATAGAAATATGAATTTTTTGACAAAGTGATTTTAATACTAATGTTCTCTGATGAGCGACTAAGACGACTCAACTCACGTAGTTATTGGAAAACAAAGATTTGACCAAAAAAAGCCTTAAAGTTTAAAAAAAACATTCATCAAGGAACAATTTACGTTATTCCAATGAAGACATATGAAGGATGCAAAGACGAGAGGAGTAGGAACAATAGGTGGTGCTGAATGCAAAAAAAACAGCGACGAACGCGGAACTGAATCACAAACACATTAAAAGAGAAAAAGTAATTTAAAAATAATTTGAATAATTTGATTTGAAGTACACCAAGGGCTGCCCCAGCAGTAGTACTTTTAACACCACAGATAACTAGGCAAACAATCCATTGTAGTGTGGCAAACTTTAAGCCAGTATAAAGGAGCTTTGTAAGATCCATACGTGGTCATCGGCCTTAGGGTACGGCCAAGTCGGAGTAAAAAGAGCGCTGACCAAAGCAACATGCTGCAATCATTCATATGTTTCCATGTCAAATCAACGGCCAAAGTATCAAAGCGATAGTAGCGATGAGATCCACCCAAACCATTTTCTTGAGCTGACGCTCTCCTTGCTTCAAGTTGGCAGCTTTCTTATGACTTTTGGGTAGATCTACATAGCTACACAGTACTTTATATCCTGTGACCTTGTGCTACATGCTCTATTGCACTGATTGAAAGCAATAAAAGCTCAAGGATATTTCACTTCCACATGCTTCTTTCAGAGAAATTTAAGTTCAAGATTACTCCTAGATATTTAACATCATACTTAAGTTGAAAAGGTGCACCTATCATTATTGGAAGCACTAATCCGGGAATTTTTTTTTTCCTGGCGAACCAAAACCAAAATTCCAAAGGTCAGATTTTGATAATTATCAGTAATTTCAATCCAAAGCTTGTTGTGTATTCTTATATGCCACGTTCTTATATGTCAATATAGAATGATAGTCTGGCCATGTTTTTATCTATTATCCACAAGCACTCGCATCGCATACTTACAATTAAAAACCACTCCCTCAACTATGGAAACTAGAAAATAAAGCTCTGAGTTGCATAATTTTTTCGCTGGTGCATATGTTGCTTATAATTTAAGGGATTCAAATTCGTTTAAAAAGTAAAAAGAAAGTAAAGTAATTTCACGACAACCCTCACACGGGTCTAGGGGTTGAAGCTGGTAGAGAGCTTCATCACAAATTTACAATCAATGTGAATACGAGCGTGGAGTGATTAGTTCCACGACTCAGTTTACCCTTGATTATTCAGGTACCTATTTGGTCCTAGATTAACTGAAAGCTTGGTGCGTGGTCCCTCGGCCGAACCTGGGTTCGAACCAGGGACCTCACGCGCAAGGACCTCAACTCAAGTCTAGTCCAAATTTAAGTAACTGAAGCTATCAATATTGAAGGTATTAATTCAAACCACCATGGTTTGAATTAACACCTTCAATTTTGATAGCCATGGTTCATGCGCCTGCCAACACTGCCCAACTTAGACTCAAAAATTTTGAGTGTGGTGGTTCGGACTGGGGCATGTTGGCTGAGTAGCGGGTTTAAATTGGATTTTCAGCAAAAGGATGGTAAATTGCTTCGCATTTGGGAATGATGTTTTAACCGCCGGGGCGGACTCACTTATGTTGTGTGGAATTGAATTTGTGGGGAAAACTTTCTTTGATATTTAGTCAATAAGGGTTAAATATAAGTCACCCCAAAAATTCTCTTGCATCAATCGAGTGAAATCGAAAAGTGAAATTGCGGTCGCTTTGGTCGCTTGCCTGCCGTCACCACTTGCACCAGTTTCAGACTAGCCGAATGCATGCGATACGATCGACTTGTTGCATGAGCATTCTGTTCACGTTATTATTGTCTGCTTACTTCATACTCATAACACCTGCGTCAAAATGGTAGAATGCAAAAAATTGAATTTTACCGTAGCTAGAGATACCGCGATCGAGGAAACCAATCAGAAATAACTTGTCTGCCAATTATAGCTCATGATTACAACAATTTACAGGGACATTTTGGGATATCTGAGAATGAGATTTGGTGAAGGTAAATTAAAGTTGTTTGAATATACATAAAGAATCTATATAAAAAGAAACACCCAATAGATGCCATTAAGGGTCTAATAAAAAAATCGAAATCTGAGCTTGAGGTACTAAACTCCATAAATGACAGTGGCCAAATGATCAGTCACATTCCAAAATTTCAAGAAATTAATTTTACAAAAAACTTTGATGAAAAGACGATGGCCCCAGGGAAAAGTATATTATCTAACTTTAGCAGCTAGGGGTTTAAAGTTCAAGGCCATCGAATTCTGCATGCTCATTAATTCATCTTACCAATCTTAGCCCAGCATTCATCGAATGCAGTTTGTGTGGTATACGACATGCGGAGTGTGTAACTCATACTCTCTACTCAACTCTAGCTCTGATCATTTCTCGAAATTAGTCGCCTGGAGCTCAGATCTATCAAGAAAAGTAAAAGTTAGTGTGAACAGTGTCAAAAAACACAAAGGGAATAATTCTCCTAGTGAATTGTTCCTCCGAGATCGTTTAAAGTTCCCCAAAAACCACGCTGGCTGCTGGAACGATGAGATGATCTATTTCCGTTATTTTGCTGACGAGTCCATGAAGTATTCAGATCTTATTAAGATCACAGCAATCAACCATACGAAAGTTAGATGGAGTTTTTAACGAAAGAGAGCCCAGCGTTCAACGCAGTGCCGCAATTGCCAGGCCTATGGTCACGGCACATCGTTTCATTACTTGCCCACCAAATGTTTGATTTTTGGATAAACAGATAGCCGATCCAAATACATAAGTGAAATAAAACTCAATGGCCCTCATCTATCAAACAGTCTCATATGCCCTAAACAAGACGAATAACCTCCCATCCGCAACATTACTAAATTTTCCGGCGCTTCCTGGTTGCGGTGGCCGTGATATTTTGAAGAAGGCTTGTCGCACTCGTGCAGTGGTGCTCCTTTACACAAAAATGACATTTACAATACTAGTACTAAGCTAGATAAAAGGTATGTTTCCGTACTTTCAGTCACTGAATTTTCCTGAATTTTCCTGAATCATGTGGTGGGGGAAATTCATGAAAGTACGGGAACGCTCTCATTGTATTTCCTGAAAATTGACAGCCAAAAGTGTTTCGGTTTTTGGTAAAACAATAGTGATTATAAAGTCATCCTAAGCGGTGACAAATTATCGCCACAAAAATATTCCACCTTCATATAATATGTTGCTTGCCGCGCACATTTGAAAATATTTACTCGCGCCAGACCGTTTGAAACTTTTCAGTATTTTTCAGTAGCTCAGACCCTACTGAAATTTCATCGTACTTACTGAAAGAGAAGAAATTTTTAGTTTTCAGTAAAAAGGAGTACGGGAACGGCTTCATTGCAATTAATCGCGATTCATCGCAATTAATCGTAGTACGGAAACAGACCTAATGTAAGAAAGTTGTTTTCTTCTTCCAACTAACTATTCTCAGCGAAAAAGCTCATAAGCTTAACTCAAGAAGTGTTACCCTCCCGGTTTTGGGAGGATGTCCGGTCAAGGCTCTTTTTGGGTCCCGGATTAGCGCGCCAAAGACGGGTCGTAGGCACCACTTGCTCACTCCGAATTGGAACCTCAAGAGCCACAAGCAAGACTCGGCTCACCGGATTTCCTGATGAGTTCCATACACCAGTTAACTGTTACTCTTACGTCCGTGTCCACCACCCCTTTAATCAGCCATGGCAGCAGCATACGCCGAGAGACACGAACCCCACCCGTCCTCGTACGCTCCTTCTTTATTAAATTAAGTCATATTTTCCGCCACTTTGTAAATTGACACGTAATGTAGTTGGTTAACACGAAATTTAGTTTATTTTTGTTCCTAAGCCTGCAACAACTATATCTTAATCTATCGCACGAGCGTGTGTACGACCTTATTCAACAAATTTAACCTTTATTCAATTATCAAATGAATTGTGCATCTCGCTTGCTACCAATCAACTATTTCATATCATATAGCAATGCTCATTAAGAAAAATAGAATAAGGACATAGAAAGGAAAATCTGACGTTTCGAATTAATAGGTACTTATGTGTACAGTGACTCATTTTTGTATATTCCCAATAGCCCTACGTATTTTCATCAATGAGAACCCCTTTTACAATCGACGTTATACTGAGTAAGAGACATTTTCCTGTAGAACACACAGCCTATAGTGATTAACGACATTTCCTCTATTCACTGGCTCATACACTATGAAACTAATGAGCCTATCTCACTATTAGTTGACTCCATTGATATGAAAGAAAATGGATACAAAATGGCTATCCGTGTACCCATACGTGATTGTGCCTTTTTTAATACACGCACAACATTGCTCTCTCACAAAAATTCCGCTCAGTGCACTCCTTTCTGCCGCATTCACAACCGAAAAGCCTTAATGCTGTGTCTTAATGCTGGGAACCCCAGCTCGGTGTAAAAGCGTGCAGCGGGCAACACGTAAAGAAACGTCAATGTCAGTTTGATTGGTGTCCGCGACTGAGAGCATTGACTTTCCGTCAAAATTTTTGAAATAAAATTCGGAAATATTTCGGCGTATTCGGTGAAAACGTATATCTATGTTTGTGCGCAATCATTTGTGTCGGTTTCGCGGATAAGGTTAGGTTAGGTTAGTAAAGAGGGCTGCCGGGAAACGCGGCTTGCATTAGGCCACCAGTTTGGGCCCATTTGCCACCCTCCGCTGGCTTTTTAGAGCTGCCAAGTGACCGCTTCGCCAAACTGGATCAGCTGACTCAGCGTGACGGTACCAGCCACCTCTGCCAACCCTTGAAAGTGGTATGCACCAAAAATTTTGAGGTGTTTATTATTGAGGGCCGGACAATCGCAGAGAGTATGCTCGATGGTGTCCTCTTCCATCTCGCACCTCTTGCATAAACTGCTGGATGTCAGTCCCATTTTCTTCGCATGAGATGCGGTAAGGCAGTGCCCTGTGAGCAAGCCGACCGTGGTTCTCAAGCAATTCCTGCTGAGCTTGAGCAGTTTCCTGCTTTTGCTTGGATCAGGTGATGGCCATAATGTCCTGGCCACCCTGCAGTCCAGCCTGTTTTCCCATTCGGACTTTAGTTTGGCCCATATGGCGGCATCAAGTTTGTTTGTGGCGTCCGCGATTGACCGAGGTACAGTGATGCAGGGGCAGTTGCTAGCTCCTGAACCTTTCCTCGCCAATTCATCAGCTTTTTCGTTGCCTATGACCCCACTATGCCCTGGCACCCACATAATCCGGATAGGAATATGCCTTGCCTTTTCATTGAGAGCCACTCTGCAAGCGTTAACAGTTTTTGAAGAACATCTGTAAGACGCAAGAGCGAGAATGGCTGCTTTACTGTCGACGCAAATGGTCATTGGTCTGGTTGATATTCCGCTAATGGACTCAACTGCCATGCGTATAGCATGTAATTCAGACTGAAAGACGGTAGCATGGTCCGACAGTCTACACCACAGGTTAAGGCTCAAATCCGTAGAAAACACGCCCGAGCCAACTCCTGTGTCCGTCTTTGACCCGTCCGTGTAAATCCAGGCGCCCCTATCGGTGGTAGCTTCCTTTTTCTTCCAGTCTGTTCTTGTGGGTATCTTGACCTGGAAATTCCTGCCAAGATGTATTATTTTGCTCATGTGGTCCGTGTCTTCTGCAACGAGTCCAAATCTTTTGCGGCATTCTATAAGAATACCGCTGTGGCCCTACTGTTCTGAATCGTTCCACATGCCAGAACTTTTAGCGCGTATCGCCGCTAAGCTTGCGCTTCTAAAGATGAATCGATCTAGGGGCATGAGTCCCAAAATCATTTCCAACCCAGCCGTTGGGGCGGTTCTTAAAGCGCCCGTAATACATATGCAAACTAATCTTTGCAGTGTTGTTAGCTCCTTGATATTAGTTTTTCTCTCCGCTGCTTTCCACCACACGACCGCTCCATACACCAAAATCGGCCTGACTACACATGTGAATATGTAATAGGCCGCCCTAGGTTTAAGACCCCAGGTATTGGAGTAGGCGGACCGGCAAGCGAAAAGTGCTGCGCGGGCCTTACCAATTCTGTGCTTCACGTTAGCCCCCCAGTTCAGTTTCCTGTCTAGTATAAGGCCCAAATATTTAACACTATCAGCAAGCTCCAATGTTATTCCGTTGAGGTTAGGCGTGGCAATAGCCGGTACCCTGTGTTTCTTTGTGAAGAGCATAAGTTCGGTTTTTGTCGGGTTTGCCCTAAGACCGACTTTTCTGGCCCAGATTTGAATATGGTCCAGCGCCGATTGCATAAGGTCCGACAAAGTTTGTGGGAACGCACCCCTCACAAGTACCACAATGTCATCGGCATACGCCACTACCTCAAAGCCACTGGCCCTTAACTTCTCCAGTATTTCGTTGACTGTCAGGATCCAGAAAAGGGGAGATATAATCCCTCCTTGTGGTGTTCCGGTACCGACTGTTCTTTCCGCTTTGGCCTCCAAAAAGGTAGCCTCAATCCGCCTGCTCTTGAGCAAGTCAGATGCCCAGGTCGCCAGGGTTTTATCCACCCCATATCGAGCCAAGGCATCAATGATACTCGCGACAGTGACATTATTGAAGGCCCCCTCAATGTCTAAGAAGGCTGCCAACGTGAATTCCTTCTGCCGTAAGGATTTTTCTATTGTACGGACAACTTTGTGTAATGCCGTATCTACTGATCTGCCCGCTAGATACGCGTGTTGATCAACACAGATTCTCGCGACATCAATCGAGCTTTTGATGTGCAGATCAACAAGCCTCTCTAGTGTTTTGAGCAGAAACGATGTTAAGCTGATTGGTCTAAAGTCCTTCACGTAATGATGATTCAACCTACCAGGTTTCGGAATGAAGACCACTCTAGCTTTTGTCCATTGCTCGGGTACTACCCCGAGGCGGAGGCATGCGGTAAAAATACGCTGCAGAATGGGAATGATGGCCTTATCTGCTTTTTGAAGCATGATAGGTGATATCTCATCAATCCCTGTAGCTTTGTAAGGTCGGAATGTGCCAATAGCCCATTCAATCTTGACCTCGTCCACTACTTCCTTGATCAGCCGCTCAGACGCCCGGTGGGTTCCACGAAGTACGTCACTACGCGGTGTCACGCAGGCTGATTCTGGAAAGTGAGTTTCCAGTAGCAAGTCCAGGCACTCTTTCGGGTCCTCCACCCAATCCCCGTTTTCCCTTCGCAAAAGCGTAGGTACGCCGGGGGTTACGCTTAGAACCTTCCTGATTCTGGCAGCCTCTGTACCTCCTTCAATGTTCTCACAGAATTCCCTCCATGAGTCGCGCTTGGCTTGTCTAATCTTCTTTTTGAAAAGCGACAGCTCTTGCTTGTAACGATCCCAGTCAGCCACGTTTCCGGAACGCCTTGCGGTGTTAAACGCCCTTCGTGTGCGACCTCTAGCCTCTGTGAGTTCGCCATTCCACCACAAGGTAGCGTTCTTCCTTACGGGCTTTTCCGGACACACGTCTTTGAAATCTGACACTAAGATTCCCGTTAATCGGTTCACCTGCTCGTTCAGCCGTCCTGGACTCGTCAGTTCCAGATCGTCTAGTGCTCTGAGGTGTCTATTTGTTTTCCTTGAGTAAACTTCCCATTGTGCTGTTCTCGGGTTCCGTACTTTTTTAGGTGAAATAACAGAACAACCGATATTCCAGCATAGCCACTGGTGGTCCGAGAGCGATGGCAGGTTATAAACCTGCCAGCTGTGGACACTTTTCATTATGCTTGGAGTTGCCAGGGTAATATCAATTACCTCAGCCCTGTTCTTAGTTATAAATGTAGGTTTGTTACCCATGTTGAGGATGTTGAGGTTGGTTGACGTTAGAAATTCTAGCAAACTCCTACCTCTCTCGTTTATGTTGGTGCTTCCCCATATTTCGTGGTGAGCATTTGCGTCACAGCCGATAACAGCATCCGTTGTCATAGCCGCTACTGCCAATCTTCTCAGTCCGGGCGTGATGGGATCCATGTCGTATGGTAGATAGACCGCCGACAACAGGCACCGTTTCGTGCCGCTACCAGCGATCCCCCACTCCACACACACTGTGGTTGTATCCCCATCACAAAGCTGCGGAATCAAGATTGCTTTCACCTCTTTTTTGGCGACAATACAAGTCCTTGTCTTGTCCCTTCCTTTTAGCTGGAACACACTGAGGCTGGTGCCGAATCCACAAGCCACATTCTTGTACAGAAGCGGCTCCTGTATCAGTGCGATGTCAGCGTGCCCCCGACTGAGATGCCGAAGCAGATTGGCCGTCGCCCCTCTACTGTGGTGCAGATTTGCTTGGACCACTCGCACTTCGGCTACCCTCAGTCACCTTCTCCGCTCCAACTTTCAAGGTGATCCTCTTCAGACCGAAGTGAATCAACCCGTTGTTGGCCCGTACTTGATCCGCGGACTCCCGATCGATACCCAGCACAAGCACTAACTTAGCTGCACCAGTTAAGTCAGGCTCCGCAGATTGGTTAGTTAGTTTAACAGCCTGGAATAATCTCCAGCCTGAAACTTTCAGATCGGGGTTCTGTCTTTTTAACAGAGACAGAGCCTCCGAAGCGTTCGAGTGGGGCACCGCCACCTTCGCTGTAATTAGCTTGGGCACGGATGTCTCCTCCACTACGTCCAAACCTGGATGGTCTGCAGAAATCTTCAGGACGGTAGACCGAAGCCATTCCGTCGAGAAGACGTCACTACAGGTCACCGCAATGTGGCCGCGAACAATGTTACAGCCTTCAAAGCGAGGTGACCCTTCTTCCGTTGACATGGCAAACCTGAGGAGTTCCTCGGTGATCCGTTTAAGAATCACCTTGGCCACGTCATCTTCAAGTCTCCATTCCAGGGGTTCCTGCTTGTCAACGACGGCCAGCTTAAGGTGACTGGCCGCTACGTCCCTAAAGGAACGAACTGCCGTCTCCTGTCGTGGCCTTTTCGTCGATTTACCTCTCGGCGAGGTTAACTCCTCTGAGCGTTGGCGTTTACTTGCAGCCGCTGCAGCAGGTTTCACTTGGGCAACCTCGGGTTTCCCTTTGGATTCCAGCGTCACCGTGCTACTGGCCGCTCGTTTTGCCTCTCTCCTTCTGAAGCGTTGGGCATTCCGCTTCCTCCCTTTGGTGGGATCAGCTGCCGCCACCTTCACAGTAGACTGCAGATCTTTGGAGGCACCACCTCCAGTCTTGGTCACAGCTCTGCTGAGTGGCTTAGCCGCCGCTTCCTTCCCGGTGACCTGCAAGCCTTTCAGCTTGCCGCCTCCGTTCTTGGTCACAGCTCTGCTAGAAGCCGACTCAACCGCCGCTTCCGTTGTACTGGCCAGTGAATCTCCAGACCCGCCGCCAGACTGCTGAGTAGCTGCTCTGCTGACGGGTACCGCTACGTCCATCGGACTCACAGTAGATCCCGCGGCGGGTTCCCCATCTAGCTTCAGGGCCCGCAATCTTTCGATCGTCTGACCCTGAGCCGTTTCGCTTCCCGACGTTGGTGATCGTGTCACCTTTGAACTCCTTTTGAAGGGGTCCTTTTCTGGTGACTTCCCTCCAGTAGTACTGGCGGGAAGTTTGAGTTTTTTCAGGTCTTTATTTTGATCCATAGATTATATTTTTTTATAATTTCAGGTTTGGGTTTCACGTTCTCGGACCACAGCCGAGGCAATCGCCAGCAATTTTGCCTCCCGCTACACCCCGCCCCCATAGGAACAACGTATTGCTCCGACCGTCCTTCCCCCTCTTCGGATCGCGAGGCAGACTCCCCCACGACCATCCGAGGGTTCTGTAGGCTTTCACAGTACGCTGAACCTGCGAACCTTGCTGCCGAGGCAACCAAGGTGTCTCCCCTAGTCTAACAGTTCGCTAAACTGTAGACCGCGGTTCGCCAGGTTCCAGAACCGGGCAAAGTGAAGTGTTGGATCCAGAACCCCGCAGGTGAACCTTCACCTCAGTCACCAGCCCAGACCTGTCCCCAGGCCTCCGTGTCACCCCTGCGGAGAGAAACAAGGGCGCCCCTCTGCCGGTTACGGGCGAGGCCTCCGTTTACACAGCCCATACAGCTGGCTGCTGTACGGGCGTGCGGTTCGCGGATAAAGTAGCGGTAAAAATCATAAAACAGTGCGATAATGAAGTGCCGCGTTCCAGGCTGCAAAAGTAGCTACCGAAGTGCGTTGGAGGGGATATCGTATTTTGGGTCAGTAAAATTAACCTTTGGCTTAAATTTCGAATAGTGTTTGTGTGAAATCATAACTAATTTCATTAACAAAAAGCATTTCAATCTCTACTCGCCGGTTTTGGTAAAGAAATGTCAAACGACTTTCAAAATGGCGATCTCTCGTAGTTTTTTCACATTGGCTTTGCCATATGAACTATGTAGGGCACACACAAGTACCTCCTTCTCACACCAGTAAGCAAAAAGTCGAAAATTGGCACATTTCTCTCGGCCGATTCCTAATCCATTCTCTCTTATATCTGTGGTTGACTCAAATTAAATCTATTCCGCAAAATCCTGGGATCTTGTTCGTAAATACCAGAATGAAAGATTATGACTTGATGATTCCGACTTACCTAAAACATTAAATCACGCTCAGATTGACGGTCTTAAGATTAACTCTGTGACTTTGCTTATGACAGCAAGTGATGGTGCCACTTCAAAAATGCAATACAAGTATTGCCAAACTAGATTCGATAGCTAAATATTAGTACTCATCAAGCATTGAAATCAGTTTAGAAAGCACTAGCAAAGAATTTAATGCCAAGCCACAAAGCTTATCTCAGCAAGCTGATTAGTCAAATCTGCTTTACTTTACTCGCTGATCGTAATGATCGATGAATCAAATTGTTGTCAACTCAGAAAACTGATTCTCGCAAACTGTAGCAGCTTCTTAAATTATTAAAAACCAAATCCAGAATACTTCTTCCATTCCAGTTCGATGGCGGATAAATTGCGTATTCCGATCAAGAAAAAGCTGACTTTACAGTCCCTAAAATTTGCGACGTACATACACTCACACTACAATGAAATCTTCAATCTGAATGTCCGACCATATGATGTCCACCCAAATTCTTTTTTTAAACCTTCTGAAATTCATTCAAATTAATTAGCTAATTCATTAACTTTAAAAGTAAAATCTTCGGCCGAGATCGACGGATTACCCAATATTATGCTCGAGAATCTCCCTAGAAAGGCTATTGTTATGCTTTCTTATATCTTCAACATCTGTCTAACATATGGACACTATACTCCAGTTAAGAAAAATGCGAGCGTTGTTTCAATATTTAAACCTGGGGAAATCTAAAACTCCCCAAGTGCTATCGCCCAATAAGCTTGTTGCTTTCATGAAGCTAAGTATTTGAAAAAATATACTCATCAGGATTCGAATACCAATTGAGTCGCCTGCATCAATTCCTGATATGGAGTTCGGATTTCAGCCTTAGCTTTCGATAATGCATCAACTGTATAGAGTAGTAAAATATGTGCAAAATAACTTCAATGAAAAAGAATCGACAGGTTTAGTTGCATTAGACATCGAGAAATCATTCAATACTGTTTGGTATGATGGACTCATATATAAACTTATAAACTCTGCTGTTCTTGTGTACTAGTGTAAAGTAACCCAATCTTTTCTATCAGACATAACCTTCCCACTTAAATCCAAAGCTACTAGCCGGAGTCTCACACGGATCTGTTTTAAGCACCACTCTCTACAACATTTATACATCCGACTAAGAAAAATACCACATCACCATTTACGTAGACGATACCGCCATATTTGCTAGTAGTCACAGTCTAGACGTGATAATTCGCACCCTTCAACAATAGCCCTCACTTATACATAAATCCTGCATCAAATGGACAATAAAAATCAATTCAGAGAAGACTTTTTATTCTAAATCAACTCAAGAATTTTTCAGAACATCGGAGCATAAAATATACAGCTCTAGTTTCTACAAAGCAAAGAAATATATTTAAGCAAATTAAAAAAATTACCTGTAATCCATTCCAAATAATGCAAGTAGTACTAGATATGTCTCGATGTCATCATCGGCCTAAAAAACTTTCAAGTTGCTTTTGTCATCCAATTTAATGCATCAGCTAACCAAGAATTGCGCATCGTCATTTTCGGATCTGAACCCAACTCCCTTCAATTTCATTTCGGCCCAAAAATATACACCCTTAAAAAATTTCATTGCCTTGCCAACCATCTTCATTCACGTCAACGCCAAATAAAAAAATTAGACATGCAAAAATCTATTTTCCTTCCACTTGACCTAATCATCCCATGTAATTCCGCAGCATGACTAGTCGCATTTCTACATACTTACCGACTCACTTTATGTGCTTCCTAATTAAAATATGTAACCTTCTACGCCACTTCCGCCTTGTTACCTGTAGTCAAGCGAATGGCCCGAGAAAGCTTCAAAACAGCCTTTTCAATTATTTCCGAAGAAGAACCCTAAAGATAGGTCAGGCCACTTTACGAGTAGTCACGTTAAGGTGTCGTTATCATTAAGAGAAGCTGTACATTTTGAAAAGAGTATGCCTGTGTATTAAAAAAACTTCAAGAATTTCAAACAGAAAGGAGATGGTAAGTAAACGAACTGAGAATTTCTGAAGATAATTACAGTTGCAGGGATCTCCTTGGAATGCTGACTTACTTGGGCTGTGGCGATAGGTTCGCTTGATGTCTTTAAAGGCATATGCTTGCGAATGTTATGTACATATGTAATGATTATGCAAAGAAGTTATAATAATTCTATTAGAAACTTTCAAAAGTAGTGTCATATACTGATGCTCATTAGAAGTTGGTGGTATCATGAGTTTGCCCTAGTAATTTGTTGAAAGATTGGATGACAGTTTAACTCTACCATGGGCGGTGGAAGAATGCTTCACTTCATTTTCGAAAATATATCACAGGAAATGAATACGCTTGAACTATTGACAATCAAATCTGAAACTTAGTTATTTGTGGCTATAATTTTAGTGCCCAAAATATCCACATCATAGTTTTATGAATCCTACTAAAATAATTTTTTATCATGTTAGACTAATCCGTACCGAAAAAAGAATCATGAAAACTTCCCACAAAATTATTAAAAGCATCTTATCTTCACTTGGGCGCTTTCACTTTCCTTACAATGTATCGTTCGTTGGATACGGTGAAAACATTGTTTGGCGCATTTCTCTTCTTATTTTCTACCAAATTTTCGTGTACGAAGCGCTCAATTATGTGCTGCACTGTAGAGACATTCAAATTCACACTTTCAGCAATTTTTCGAACATTTTACAACAAATACTCAATTTTGGCACTTCAGCTTACAATATCTTGCTAAAAATTAAGCCAATGTTTAAGCACAATCAAAAATTCAAGAAACAAAAACAAGACAGAATAACGGCGCGACAAATAGAAGTTTATTCGCATTGAAGCGTCTGTATCAAATAAGCTGTGAGCTGCAATTTTTCTGCGCCAATGGTATTTCTCTTTTACCGGACGCCGAGGAATATTGCTGGAAAATTTTTTGTTTGCACTGTATTCGTTGAACATGCATCTAGTCAAATACGTTTAAATTTTTTGGAAAGTGTTCTTTATTTCAAAGTTACAGTGATTTGCATTTTTAAATAGTCACTATATCAAATAAGCTGTGAGCCACTGTAAGTCGGAGATGTTAAAATTTGTCACAACTAGCGTAAATAATAATTAATGATTTCCAGCTGCAAGTGGTCACATCAATCAATTATGCGCTGTATGCTGGTGTCTGATGAGAATCAGTGCATACTTTCGAAACCACTTTGTCAAAATAAAATTTCAAACCACTTTGTCAAATAAAACCACTTTGTCAAATAAAATCATCCCGCAAACACAACTCCAATTTCACTTTAATGATGATTTAAAATTCTAAACTAAAGTATAAAAAATATATTCACGTTATCTTCTTTTGCGAATTCCACTCGTTAATTGCATTTTTG
This sequence comes from Nemotelus pantherinus, assembly GCA_963978885.1. Classification (NCBI taxonomy): domain Eukaryota; kingdom Metazoa; phylum Arthropoda; class Insecta; order Diptera; family Stratiomyidae; genus Nemotelus; species Nemotelus pantherinus. The sequence continues at coordinate 78,875,389 of OZ022265.1, read as the reverse complement.
ATCTTCGCAGCTAGGTTCTGCGCACTGTGGCTTTCAGCAAAAGTGTAACATTTTAGCAAATGAAACTTCAAATTGAATTCTTTGTCTTGTTTGATGACGATCTGAAAAGGAAGAAATATTAGAAAAATAATAGATAAATGTGTTGTGTTTGCACTTACCTTGATGTCAACTGACGGATCGACTGTCATTTTGACATCGCGCAACAAAGAATGAACTCAGCTGATTTGGAATATTAGTAATAGCTGCGTTTTATTTTCATCCAGAGTGTAGCAGGGATCCTGCATGCATAATAAAACGATCCAGAGTAGCACGCGAGTTTTTTTCTATCAGACAGTTGTCATTTCAAAATTTGAACTGTCATATAACCAACACCGTTTTTTCAAATGTATGACTATTTATCCTGGTTTCCAGGGTGACATGGAAATTTTTGAAAATTCCAACTATTCCAGTTGACATGACTTTTCGAAATACGTTCCACAGAGAGCACGAGTACGAACTCCACTGAATTCACAAGTGTTCGTACTCTGGATGTTGTTCTTGTTTCGTGTGCAAATCGATCTACTCTGGATGTAAAATAAAACGCACCTAATGTATCTTAAATGTAGAATATTAGAAACAACTTTCCAACAGTGAAATGAAATGTTATTGGAAATGTAACATATTAAATTTTCCAAAATTTACAAAGAGCATTTTTCGAGTTCTTTGTTAATAGTACAGTAGTTTTTCGAATTTGAGTTTGACCGGTTGTTGGAAGTCAATTTAAAGTTAGAAATACATAGATCAGAAATTGTTGTTTGAAAATTGAATTGATTTGATTGAATTGGATTGAAGCTTTAGAACAGAATCGGAATAAAATCATTTTGAATAGTTTGCAGCAGTGTGTTAAGCTAAAAAATTAGAGCCAGGTTAATTTCTTTTGAAAACATGATCGACGAATATTTCGACTCATACGATGAGAAATCTGTAGACAATATTGATTTTGTAATCATATTCATGGGAATTAATTTTTCTTGGCTGTCGGATATACAGGAAAATTTCGGAAAATTCATCACTGAGGCCAACTGTTTCAGTTGATATGACTTATCGAAATACATATGTCCCATAAAGGGCAAGAGTATGAAATCCACCGATTTTACAAAAATTTGTATTCTCGATGTCGTTATTTTGCGTGCATTACTGCTATAGTGTACTACTCTAGATGCAAAAAAAAAAACCAGCAATTAATGGCACGAAAATCATAAGGCATACGTAAACAATATGTTTTCGACACAACGAAATTTTTTGAGCTCGATTATCACGAATTTTTTCATAAATCTTTGAGAATTGTATCGAATCGATAACTACTTTTATGGGCTCATAATAATCGAACAACATGTCGAATTCGAAAAGCATCATCAGTGACACATCTCTGAGCTATCAATGACCATTTATCTAGATTTTGTGCTCTTCAGCAGAAAAGTAAAATTCCGTCTACAAGCGCCAAAATAGCGAAATCGACATTTCTCAAATCCTTTACAAGTCGTCACTAACGATACAGCCACACCTGGTGTCTGTTATTTGCCATTGCGAAAGCTGAAAACAACCGAAAACGTACTGTGGACTTTTCTATGCAGACTCCGTCCATTGCCGAAGGCTTGTATCTGCTCAGGTTCGATATTCAGCCGCCTACCCTCACAGACGCCTCATTGTGATTTATTTTAACGTGAAAAGTTTCATGCTTGGCCTTCCACTTGCAGTTCACCACCTCGTTTCATTTTCATTCCGTTTTCCCAGTCATATTCTGAGAGGAATTTTCACTAGGCATGCTGTTCGAAACAGCAGTGGCATTTAGGCCCATTGTTATTGCGGGCACGTCGACTAGGGATGATTTGTGCTGTGAGCAGGATTGGCAAAAATTAACTTTATCAAAACACCACAGCCCTTGATCCAAGCAGATGTATTTTGAATTTATCAGATACGAAATACTAAGCTTTATTAAAACTGAATTGTTCGTAGCGTCCGTTTCCTCTATGCCGCTGATGTAAAGGGAGATCCAATGAATGCAGCAGATTGGAAGTATGTAACACTTTAAAACCGCATTTTGCTGTAATGTTCTATGTAATCGTCGTTGAGTTGAAGCAATTTTATTAAAAGTTGGTATACGAATTGAATTTATAAACAAACTATTTTTTACACCTCGAAATGATACAGGTACGTGGAGCAAAGTTTCGCAAACAATATGCTATGGGGCTGATTTCTGCCTTGTCGTTGCTGCGCCATAAAAATAACGAGAAGCAAATTGAAACAGAAGGAAATTTGCCAGGGGTGTAATGGTGGCCGTGAACAATAAAGCCACAAATAACATGGCGTCCAGCTGTGCCGCAAGATAACAAACGACAACAATCTACGGGCCTACAATGAAGACAACGTTGCCGGTGAATCCCAGAACTCCATCAATCAGTTTTAGGTTTTTGATTGATAATTGGCGACAAGAACTTGAGCAGATAAAAGAGACCCATGCTAGGAGCAGTGGAGCTCTTCCTCCAAACGAATGTAGCAGAGATGTGTACATAAATAATCCTATGGTGAGAGTATACGTGTGGCGAAACAAAGCAAGCTGAGATTGTGCCTCTCGTGTCTTGTTATGCTGGCAGTTATTAACGAAGCTCTAATCCAATTATGTCTGCCGCTGACAATACCATCTAAGCACTTAATTATTACAGAGGAGAAAGTGTAAGCCCACTGGTTTATAACATTCTTGCACATGCGGGTACGTCACAGAAGCGTTGCCGTGATTGATTCACGTCACAATGAATAAGAAAACTCTGCAAAAATGTTGGAAACCACCTGTACTCATTGATGTGACGGGCTATAAATCAATTACGTCAAATATGTATTCGGTTCTTTGCAGCGTACATATGTTCATTGAATCCCGTCAAAGTGGAGATCTGCAGGACTTAAAACGTATTGGTTCAGACAAACAACTTTTCTGGAATGCCAGCCCTGCCAAAATAGAATATCTGAATAGATTAGAATGTAGAAAGCGAGCATATTCTTATTGGTTTGTATACACAATAATTTTGTTATTTTGGACGTCATAAGAGGTGAATGATTGGTGTTACATACTGTGCCTTCGGGCACATGTTAAGTCCCAAATACACGGTACAGTGGCTGTACAGACCTGCTTTGGGTTTATGTCGGTACAGTAGTTGCATTCAAAACAAACATTATGCGATCCACTTGCGATTTTATTTCATTGTTAATCAGAGCACATTCCGTTACCAACGCTCTGCAGATGAATATTAGTGTAAAATTGGTAGACCAACATCATACCGTCGTATATAGGCTTATTTTTGGTTGAAACTTCAAGTATGGTAAAGATTGAGGACCATTTTTTTTCAATTGAGCTTTGTTAATTTAAACATAATAAAATTACACGAGTTTAATACGAATATCGTTCAAACAGTAGTGAAAAGAGCTGCAGGGAATAGAAAATGCTAGGAATACTGGTTTTTCAAGAATATCAGATAAAATACCAATTTTTTTAATGCATGTTCTATCAAACGTCTTCCTTATCTTGACCAGTTTATATCGATGATTCACTGGGAAGAAAATCCTTCTTAAGGCTATCGCAAACTAAATGGATTAATTGCTGGCTACTGCAAGCGCAATTCCACTAAACTTGCTCTAGTTTGAAGCTAAGCTTTCCTGTGAATTTCATTTTGATCCGATGGTTGCAGTGAAAGTTATAAGGATAAAGTGATTTTCAGAGCTGTCATCCGAAAAATGTTCCAATATATATATGTATATATATATATATATATATATATATATATATATATATATATATATATATATATATATATATATATATATATATATATATATATATATATATATATATATGTATATATCTATATATCTGGTGGTACAAAAAACTATCAAAAACTATATCAAAAACGCTCAATTCGCAGATCAATTCATTCTGTCAATTTCATCTTAATCTGATGACCCGATCATGGGTTCTCGCGAAAATAAGTTTTTCGTGCTCATAAAATGAGCGGTTTGAGGAAGGGCTCAAAACAAAGAGATAAAAGGAAATGAAACAAGCATGTTACTGCTTGGTGTAGCTCTAACTGTCTATCGTTAAATGTTTCCAAGTGTTTTGCCATGTCTTTTGCCTGAAGCCCCAGACTTATGCCTTTCCTTACTGAATATATGAATCCGTCCTTGTCTCAGTTGAATATTTTACTGATCTGGGGGTAACCTTTGATCGTAAACTTAAATTTGATATCCATGATCGTACCATTACTAAAAGTGCCTCGCGGATTGCTGGCCTTGTTATACGTTCCTGCCACAATTCTTTTAGCATTTTTACATGTGCTAAGATATTTGTTACCCTAGTTCGTTCCAAACTTGAATACTGTACTCAGGTCTGGTCTCTTCGTTTTACATATCTTTCCGGAGCGGTTGAATCTGTTCAGCGGAGGTTCACTCGCACCCTACTCTTTAAATATAATCTTCCCTATTTGCCTTATGATGAATGTTTATCGCTCCTTAGTCTCCCTCTCCTAGCAAAGCGCAGAGTTTACCTGGATGAATGCTTTTTTGTTTAAAATGTACCGTGGCTATCTGACTTCATCTATAGCATCCATGATTAATGTACGTCAGTGTGGGAGGCAAATTAGGTCCTCTGTTGTCTTCGATGTACCATTTGCACGTACATATACTTACTTTCATTCACCTGTTTGACGTTTATTACGTACCCATAATGACCTCCAACTTGGTCCTCATCCTCACTCTATACCCACCTTTAAAAGTAGTATTATATTTATTGCTGATTAGCTCATCTATCTGTAAATCATTCGTGGCTTTGAGTTTCATATTTTTAGTTTTCTCAATTTTTAGTTTCTGTTTTTATTTTCTATTTCTTATTTTCTATTTCTATTTCTAAGCTATGCTATTTGTAATCGGGCTTTTTGCCTGTAAATGGATTATGAAAAAAAAAATATACATGTAAGAAATTTTGTGATGCAATTTTACTACAAAGATAAAATCTATAAACAAAATAAATCGAAGGAATTCCTTTTGGTTTCTCCGTTAACTAAGTTCTACGTGCTTTTGGTTGTTACTTGTCAAATTTGTATTTTCTGTTTGTGGAGGAGAAGATTCTCGCAAATTGCTTCACTTCTTGACTGTTGTTTTCATATCCTCAGATTTCTCTCTTCTGAGGGAAAGGGCTATCATGCTTTTTGGATGCGGAATTACAAAAAATTCAAACTAGCAGAGTGGAGAAAGCTTTATATCCACATATTGCTAGCATTTTTCTTGAAAAACCCAAAATTTTTCAGGGGATACGCTGATTCGAAGAATTTTTTACTCTCCGATAACATTTACAACGTAACTTCCATTTTCAAGTAAAATTCCACATGCATATTTCTGGTAAATACCAATACGTCTTATAAATTTCAAGATGATTTGATTACCTTACCAGAAGTTATAACAGCTTGAACATTGAAAAAAAATCTTTACCTACTTTTATGTACTCCTTGCCCACAAAATTTCCAGAGCGTTATCATAAACAAGCTTCGAATATTATATTTCTGCTCGCATATTTGTTTTTTCTCTAATTTCCTCTTACCATAGACATGGAGATACCTACAAGATCAATAAAATGGCCGAAGTCAAGTGGTTGAAGACATCTTAATTTAAACTTAACACAGAGCTGCTCATTATGTTTATTCATATCTTCTAAAAATATCAATTTTATCAGGTCACGCACTCCAGAGATAAAGTGAATATGATTATTTTCTTCCGAAATCAGTTAAAATTTTCATTCCTATTTTTAGGTCCTTGGCGACTTTATGTGTGCCTGAAAAAAAATACTAATAATTATCATAGCCGAGTTCAAGTCTCATCTCGTTTCCACTTTTTCCACTTTGAGAATTCCATCTCGATTGGATGATCTATCAATAAGCTATGCTATGCTGAGCATTCAACTGATCCACCTTTTCACCTGGAAACACCTCAACGAAGTCTGTAAACCCACCTCGACAGATTCAAAACTAATTAAGAAATCTGTGCGGCAGTTATTAGAGAGTGAGAGCCTTGGCCTGCCAGACATACGGAAAAGTACAAAAGCTGATTGTTTATGCATTCTGACTAAATGTTAGCGCATTTAACTTTCAAGCTTCAGAGTCTCAGTGAGAAGATCGTGAGGAGCAGACGTGAGCTATTTCACTGCAAGATAAAATGTTAGATGAGTTTTTGAACCAGAATATCAAGGAACGCGTGTGAAAGAAGCACAGAGTGATTGTGAAAAAACAACTGATTTCGAAAATAAAATAAAAACATTATGTTTGTGAGAGAAACACTGAAGTGGAGAAAACCATAATACATATGTTAAAACCAGAACATTAAAGACATAAAAGGAGCTACGTATCCGGTAGCACGAGGATCCTTTCCGACAGGTAAGCGACTATTTATTTTATGGCGGGGTTTGAGGCTATTGACAACTTATAAATAATATATAATTCACAGAAATTCTTTTAACAAATTAAATAAAGGGGATATTTGACAGCAAACGACGGACAAAACGCAGTTTTAGAGAAGAATTCTGCGAATGGCTCAAAGTATAGTGGAGGAGAAGAAGAAGGTGCAGCCAAGGGACAAAAACTCTAAGTTGGACAAATAACTCTTGGAGCTACTAAAGCAAGAGCGAGAACAGAACGCTAGGTGACAAATTTATGACGCAACTGACGGAAACTCAGAAAGAACTTATAACACAACAAAAAGAAAACGAAGAGCTAGTTAAACAAAACAGAGAACTTACGGAAAATACACTTTAAGAGTTTGATAACAAGGAATAACAGAAAGAAAGCTTAAGCTTAAGCGATAGAAAAATATCTCCAACAAGTTCACTGACGGAAAAATAAGATGAAAAACTACACGGCTGCACCTGTTCTATCAGCAGGAGTGTACACGGACGTTGAAGGGTAATTTGATTGCAAATTACTTTCACTTCCCAAACCATAAAGTACTTCCACTTCCCAAACCAAAATCTCCGATGAAACAGGCTACTATCTTAGTCTCACATATTACAACACAACCGAAGGCAGACAACAAAGGACAGAACGGTTCGGACGGGACTGAGCAAAAGAAGACGATGGTCCTAGTGATTATCAGGGAGCTTCAAAAGTGGACTCGAATATATGGATACCTTAAGGACTTGTGAGTAAACTACGAGTCAGCAAAAGGATCTTTCTTACGATACGGGTGATTTCCGCTACGCTACTGTATGACAGAAAGCTAACTAATTTCTTTGTTCAAATTTAAAACCACACATAGACATAATTCAATACCACACATACTTTCCTTCGAAAGATATGAATTTAAATGTGGTAATTTGAGGTTTCTATGGCCTCACACCTGAGGATATAAAAGAAAATCTCCAAGCTCAGGCTCAAGTTCTAAAGACAGAAATGTATAGTGTTAAAGTAGTCTGCCCTCTGATCTGCAAAGTAGAAGGAAGCCTAGCAACTTTGAGGAGGGTAATTGCAGTGCCGTGGCAGTCAAAAGTTGTGCTATGCAGCTAATAATTACCATGCCCAGGCAAAGTGCGTAAAGTACAAAGGGGAGCACCACTTCTCAAAATGCACTAAACTACACGAAAAGAGTGCCAAATGTGTTAGCTGTGGCAGTGATCATCCGGCCAGTAATGGAGAATGCCCAAAGAATCTCAGCAATTTGAAAAGGATATTTGGACATGTGGAAAAATAGCCCTAAAGCATATCAGATCTTGCCCACTATTCTCCAGCAGGCTATCATGATTCAACTCTTCTGCAATGTGCAAGTACAATTTCAGAGCATCATAAAAGACATGGGGATGCTGGTGACATTCCCATCTCCAAATGATCAAAATAATAAACATTAATGTCCATTCCCAATCATATGTCAATTCTCACTTGGAATCCAAAATCCTTAATCAGCAAAACTGCAGAGCTGATGTAGTTCCTGCATAATTATCGGGTCGACACCATGCTCATCTAGAAAACATTGCTAAAACCAGCTGGTCACCCCTACATCTCTTACTACAACCTATACCGTAGGGACATATTGACATGAAGATGTAAAAGCCTAGCAATTCTAGGGAAAAAAAGCATCAACCATATCCACATCCAAACTTCAATCCTACAGCACGTTGAAGCGACCATCATCTAAGTATACACGGATTATTTCGAGTTCGTGGCGATATTTGCTTGGATCCTACCTTAGAAATACCCACTTTGGCCTGAATTGAAGCATAACATTTGAACAGGAAGGTCCAAAATTTATTGTAGGAGCCTCTGGGGAGACATGAGAAACAACCGCGCTGGAATCGAGATACAAAGGTTCATCATGAAAAACTGCATAAGCCTGCAAATGCTCAACGAACTCACACTCTTTGGCACAGTTCACAGTCATGTCCTAGACATATGGCGATCACAACACTTACGAAAATAGCAAAAAATCCCTCGCGCCCCACACCTGCCTTACTTTGAAATCAACCTACCCTACGAATTTGGTTTTGATCTGATGACTGCGTTGGAAGTTATAGGAGTACAAAGAAATTTAGGGTTACCAGACGCAAAAGTTTTCAAATTTCCGAAAAAAATATTGTTAAAAAATTTTACGATAAAATCGCGTAGTACAGATATTGCAAATAAATACAAAACCAACAAAAGCTGGCAACCCTATCATGTTTTTCCCCCAGATTCTATCTGAATAATGTCCATAAGAAGCTCCACTTATCATACGAAATTCGTTTTGAATTCATGACTGCACTGGAAACTATAAGGCAAACAGCTTTATTTGCCTGAGCAAATTTTCAAAACCCAAGACACGAAAATTACCATAACTGGTAGCACCAAAAGAATTTTCGGCTTAATCACGGCTTAAAGTAAGGTTCAGCAACTATTTTGATTTCATGAAAATCTGGTATCAGTTTCGCAATGAAAAGTGGGATGACTTTCTGCATAGAATGAAACCTGGGCACATGAATTATTGGTGCACCAAATACTTTCGCCATAAAAATAAAACTACAGTGCCTGCCATGCACATGCCACATGGACTACGCCAGCAAGAGCCTCTTAAATCAGACCAACTAGATATTTAACGTGGTACCTAAGCCAAGTTAAAACTTTTAATTCCTACATCTCCTATCCTTCGTAGGAAAAATCAAAGTACCTTTTCTTCTCTTAATCAGATAATTGAGGAAAAGTTCATCATCGCAGAAGTACAATTTGGCTTCAATCCACTTCATTCAACTAAACCCCAGCTCGCAATAGCGATGCAGCACATTTGTACAAGGTTCCACCAAAGAAAATCAACGATCTTGGTCACGTTCGATGTGGCCAAGGCGTTTGATAAAGTCTGGCATGTAAGACTGATTTTCAAACAGCATGCATTCCAAATTCAACTACCCATCATACAACTTATTGCATCATTTCTTCAGGGTAGAACTTCCTGTGTTATAATTAACAATCAGCTCTCCACAATGTGGACAATAGAAGCTGGAGTCCCGCAAGGTTGACCATTCTCTCCATATTGTATAGTATATACGCAACAGACATTCCCAATATGCTCAATGGAAAAGTAGCCATCTATGCCCATGATACGTGCATATACAATACCTCAAAGTAGGCAGAACCCATATCTTGAAAACTGGAAGCCTGCGTTGATACCTTATTGGAATATTTCAAGAAGCGGAAAATTCAAATAAATGCCGAGAAGACTAGAGCCATCTTCGTAACGAGTCGACATCGACAACAGCCACTCCAACCCATGTTCAGACCAGATCAACTAAAAATAACGAACAAGACACTGCTTTACAAACAGATGCTTACACCCATGCTGGCATATTTTAGCACTGCCTTCTACCAGACATACAAGACGAACAAACCAATTACATATCTTTTGAAACCTAGATGAGCGAAAATGAATAGCAAAGCTAAGAACGCTTGGCAAGGGTGAGTCAAAACTAATCCGAAAATAAGTGGTCCGAAAAACGGCACCAAAATTTGAGGAAAAGTACAAAAAAGGAACAAAGGATGGAACAGTAACGGTGTTTATAGAAATGTGTCCATGCGATAATGCGTTTTGCATTTACACGAGTCAACTCAACTCTAGTTTTTAGAACACGGGAGTGTGGTTAAGTTGTTTGTTGATTCATGTATATATAAATATAAAGATATGTTAGTTTTTGGGCAGAATGGTGCAAATTCTATTTATATTGGAAAATTATCCAAATTTTTACTCATCCATAAATCATTTAAAATGACGAAGAGCAAGAGGAAAGGGTCTTCATTTATATTTAAGATATTGAAGTTTTCTTTAAAAAAAATTTTCAGAAAACAGGAACGCAGCAATCTGATTATAGTTTTTTTTTAAGAAAATATGTATTTCTTGCATATAGAAGTCGCATAGAAATCGTAGCTACCTCTTTCCAACTATTGCAACGCAAATGAATGCTGTTTATTTAACGGTTAATTTAACTGATGCAACTCACAAAGCAAAACCTCAAGATGTACTTTAGGTTCAATTAAACTCAAAATAATAGCTTCTGTTTGAAGCAAGTGCAAAAAATTTCCACAACCATTCTGCTGCATTCCACGACAATTTCGTTTCCAGCCATATCGAGAAAAATCGTTGATATCCTTGTGATGTGAATTTTTTTTCGTCTTTTTCTTCTTATTCTTTTTTCAGCATTCATTTTCTTTCAAACGGAAACGAGAAAACCATTGAAGTCCTCGTTTGGATCCTTCTCAGCATTTCTCCCGGGAAAGTTTATTGCCCATACTGGCAATAAGGCGTAAGAAAAGCAAAACTGAAAGTAGTATTTGGCTTTTGGGTATAAATGTTTGTCTTTCTGTTGTCTACAAATAGAAATCGGGTCAATTGTGTCAATCGATTCAATATTCGATTTGAAGGCACTCTCTCGACGGTCGTTGAGGTTCTACTAATTACAGTAGATGTTATTCTTTTGGAAATTTTATTTGAATTGCACTTGAAGCAGGATAAAGTTTTTGTAAGGCAAACACTTGACTGGTATAGAAAATTTGTCTTTTGTGTACTGATAAAATATACAATCAAGTGGTATACTTCGCTCTGATGAAATCATTTATTGTGTTTTTGTAGTAGTATTTTGCACGAGCTAGAATATTTGCTGGAGCCTGAGCAGCCAAGGGGGTAGGAAATTGGCTGCTAGCGTGAACTAACCTAACTCTGAGCTAGGCAAATATTTAATGTATACACTAATCATGTATCAATCTTTAAACGGTACGTTCGTGCTTTCTGCTAAAATAAATTTGTGTTTTAATCTTTACTGTGTGCTACTTCTCTGTGGAATTTTTTTTCACAAACTGAGAATCAGCACAGCTCTAAAAAAGATAGATTATATACTTCTGGCGCTTTACTCAAAGCTGATTTCGGGATTGTTATCGAATACAGCGCCTGGCATCAAAGAGTTGACCGTGCTTTACCGCCCAGATAAAAATTGAAGCAATAGCAAAATCCCAGGTTCGACCATTTCGGTATTTTCAAGATAATAGTATAATAGGCCTTTAGATAATAGATTCATTTGCGATCTGGGGAAGCTCAGAGGCGGGCATGGGCGCCACTCACTCACCCAAAAGGGGAGTTGGTGAGCATGTTACTATACCAGGCTTAGCGTGTTCGTGCTTACTCGGCCAGCACTTGGGAGGAAATTTCAAAGTTTCTATCACGATTCTCGCGACATCTTACAAACCGATCAAAAACTGTATTTTCCGATTTTCAAACTTTATTAAATAATTTTGATATTATATTAATTATCAATTAAGATGAAACTAACCGAAATTAAATTAATTCACGAGAACGAGCCTTTAACACTTCCACTGCTCTACTCTTACATCTATCAATATAAAAACATGGTAAATTCCAAATTCAAGTCAAAGAAATTTATTAAACTTACGACTTACTTACGAATTATTAAACTTACGAATTATTAAACTTACTTACGACTGTTAGTAAATCAAACCAAATAAAATTGAAATTTAAAGAATGTATTGGTTTAAAATAGGACTAGGTCTGATAGAAGTGATTTTGAAATGCGGGTGATTCTGTGCCAGTGGTGCCATCTTGAAAAATCACTAAAAAAAGATAACTGCTTTTAGCCCTATAAATTCTTATTCAGTCGTTCGATTTTGACCAAATTCACACAGTACCTTACTTTAAACCACGTTTGGTATAAATTTGGTCGAAAAATTCGGTTGAAGCTGCCAGCTATGATAATTTTTGTTCCTTAAATTTTGAAAATTTGTTAAGGAAAATAAAGCTCCTTGCCCTATAGGTTCCAGTACAGTCATGGTATCATAACGAAATTCATATGACAAACTAATCTTATTGTAGGCAATATTCAGTAGAAATTTAAGTTCAATACAATGATAGGGCTGCCAGCTATGGTTGTTTTTGTATTTTTTGGCATACCTTTAGTAAGCGGTTTTAGCGTAGAATTTGCAAATAATAGTGATCTTATAGTGAGATCTGAAAGCTTTTGTGAATGGTAACCCTAAATTTCTTTGCATCCCTATAACTTCCAATGCAGTCATCAGATCAATACGAAATTCGCAGAGCAGGTTGACTTCAACGTAAGGCAGATGCGACATATTTTTGGCTTCGGTGCTAGTTAAGGGCTGCTAGCACTAGGCCTTTTTATTATTTTCATTCCAATAAATGCTTGCATTAAGTATTTTAATCGCAAACATTTGCAATGAAAATAGGTAAGCATTGTTTAAATTTTGTAAGATCTGGACATTTTTCGGATGGCAACCCCAAACACCTTTCTACCGCAGTAACTTTCGATGAAGTCACCGAAATTAAAATTAGCTAAGATTCTATTATTACTTAGAGTGTACTAGTTTTAAGTAGGAAAAGTAAGTAGTGGTAGAATACACACTCAAAATCTGCACAAATCCTCTACTGTTCTTCGAACATTAGTGTTTCTAGAGGTTCTGATGCGCTAGGGTTTTTACTAATGTTCGAAGAACAATAGTATTAACCTCGTTTCGCCGAAAATTCATATTTCTTTATTTATATATATATATATATATATCAGCAAATCGGTTAATAGAAGTAATCTCTGGAGTGGCCGATCCGATTAAGCTGAAATTTTCGGAGAACGTAGATGTATATAGTAGATAGGTCCACAACTTTCTCAAATTCAGATACTCTAAACCTTTTGGCGGCGGCGAGCGTTTTAGTGAATTTTGAGGTACTCCTATATATCCAAGCAGTGTAAGTTTTTGTTAAAGAAATGTATTGGGAATGAAAACTAATTATGTTTTAAGCTCGTCTATGGTAAAGAATTGGAAATTTTGAGCCGTGTGTGGGTGCAGGGTGCCTAAAAGTAGGCAAGGATTTTTTTTCAAATTTTGATTTGTCATTACTTCTAAGAAAAGCAATGGATCGTCCTGAAATTTACAGAGCGTATTAATGTTGACTAAAATTTAGCACACGTTGATTTTCAAGATAGTGCGGGTAACCCTGCAGCTACGGCAGGCTCTTGAAAAAAAAACCTTCAAATCATTGACCTTCCTGAAAAATTTTTGATTTTTGACAAAAAAAACAAATCGCTGATAAATTTTAACCTTTGTCCATCATGTCAAATTGAAATTTTCAAAATTCCGATTTGCACAAGAACGGCAACCCATCACCAAATTACCTCTATTTTCAGCACTCGAAAGTTCTGTTCACGAGAACTGACGACCGGATTATCCGATCATAATGAAATTTACAGAACATGTTGGTATTAGCTAGGACCAGATCTGATAGAAGTGATTTTGAAATGCAGGCAACCCTGTGCTAGTGGTACCATCTTGAAAAATCACTGAGAAAAAAAACTTGTTTTTGGCCTATAACTTCCGATTCAGCCATCAGATTTTGACAAGATTCATCCAGTACTTGGATCTTACTCTATGTAACATTTGATGAAAATTTGGCTGAAAAATTAGAATAGAGTTGCCAGCTATGGTGATTTTTGTCCCCTAAATCTTGCAAATTTGCTCAGCAAAATAAAGCTTTTTTCCCTATAACTTCCGGTCCAGTGTAGAAATCAGAACGAAGTTCACGCAGTAAATGGACTTTAATTTGAACCAAATGTCGTAGAAATTTCGTACCAAAACTATGAAAGGGCTGCCAGCTATGATAATTTTTGTAATTTTGTTTAATTTCTTTACTGAGCGATTATGTCATTAGATTTCCAAATGGAAATGATCCTGCAATGAAAATTAACAAGAAATATTAACGCTTTAAAAAATTGATAAGTTTTGAGGGTGGTAACCCTAAAATTCTTTTCACCCGTATAACTTCCAGCGCAGTGATTCAATCGAATCGAAATTTACTGGTTGGGTTTAACTTAACGTGAAGCAGATTTGGTATGTATTATGCTTTGCTGTTGACACAGGCTAACCAGCATTAGCCATTTCCGTAAATATTGCACCAACAGATGCTTCAAACAACGTTCTCATATGCAAATTATTTGCGATAAAAATAAGAAACCAATTTTTTAAATTTTTCGAGTTTTGAACATTTTTTGGATGGCAGCCTCAAACAACGTTCAACCGCTGAAACTTTCGATGAAATCCTGCGAAGAGAACGAAATTCAAAGGATACGTTGATTTGAGTATGAGCTTGTTATGGTAAACTTATTGCTGCTTTGTTCGGAAAGTGTTGCCAGCACTGAATTATATGTGTTATAGTTGAGTTTTGTTGCTTTGGATAAGGAATGGTTGATATGATTCTAAAAAACAGTGTATTACGTCTTTCCACACTTTTTTGTCACTCAAAGACAATTTCTTCGAAAATTAGTTTTCTAGCGGTTCAGGTGCGCTAGAGTTTTTTTTATCTAAAATTTGATATCTCGAAAATATTGTCTGTAAATTTCAAGTAAATCCAATGAATACTTTCCAGATATCCTACAATTACTGAAGGGCTCTTTGATACTCAATCGCAGGTAGCTGACAGCAATTAACTGCAAATAACTGGCTTCGACTGGCGTACCCTTTGGATCGTGTGAAATTCATGTTATGTTTATATTATTATTACACTGACAAATTTTATTATCTTTAGAAACAGCTTTATATTAAAACTTTTGGTTTTTTTTGGAGTACTTAAAATTTAAGATTCCACTGCTCATTTAATACTTTTGTGATGATAAAAAAGGTTTTAGTTAATTTACTATAGGAAGATACCTAAAAAGATTCAATGGAACTGATGAGTTCAGAGATTGTTCGTAATTCACGCAATGCTAACAGGAAAATAGTTTTCAACCCGAAAACAGTGAAGTGTGACAAAAGTTATGTGTTGGTAGTAGGTGTATCTAAAAAAAATCAAAATCAAATTAATGAAAATCGGGTGTAAAGCTTCAATAATTGTTTCCCCAAAACTAGGTTTTCAAAGTCGATAGCCACTTTGCCACTCAACAGCCACTCGACAAATTTGAATTGGATTTTTACAAGCTATTGGAAGCATAAAGAAACTGGTAACTACACGGAGAGAAATATGGGCGGTGATTTTTACTAGAGTGGATAATAGAATTTACTATTCCGGAAATCGCATATCAAAACATGAACTTTATTACAAATTTGATGATAATTTACAATTTTCCTGCAAAGAATAGTCAATATTATTACATACTACAACTCACTCATGTTTATTGCGCTGTAGTCAAAACTTTCATTAAATCATTTGGCAGGCATCAATATGCATTCGATGACTACTACGTAATTAACAAAAACTGTCTGTGACCAATTAATTTTCATCCGGCGTAGTCAATATTAGGTTTCTTCACTACCACCGCAATGGAAATCATACTGAATTTTCAGTTTGTGACTTAGAATTGTGTTAACTGTTGCAATGAATTTTGTGCGTATGTATTATTGAAAATCATATCGGGCTTAGATTTTTCAGATTGTGGCTTATGGTGTTTGAGGTTACAAGTTTTTAAGTGAATTTTGAAAGAAACAGAACAGACAACGCAAACTTGTCAATTATTATATATCCCAGAGAAGTCAGAGTAGATTTCTTAAACGCAAGTTACGTGCAAACTATCGAATACAAAAAAACAATCTACAGAAAAGATTATTTTGCAATCAAGGCCATCAAAGATAAAATAATTCATATAATTAACAAAATTATGATTCATGCTAAGAAAATATTTATTGCATCAAACAATATAAATCGGACTACAAAAACCATTTAAATGCCTACATACTAAAAGAAGATATGAATAGCTTTATTTATCATGAAATAAGTGATTTTCGATTTTATTCCGCTTTATCACACATTTTAGTAAATGAAATGATTGCTTTTCGTTTCAAAGAAATTCAGTAAAAATGATCATATTATATTTTTGAAGAATATGATTTGTTATGTTTTTACACATATGTATGTTTTTCAATAAATTTGTGTTGTCTTTGATTTTTGTTGTTTGTTTTTTAAACATGAGAATAACAAGAATGTAATTGATTGAACATTTATACTTCATGTCTCTGAAGCAAAACTTTGTTTTTAGGTCAACCTGAATACATTCTTTGTATTTTGGGATAGGTTCAACTACGATGCAAGTGGAATCAGCATCTATATTTGGGATGAAATGGTCTACTTTAGGCCAAAACGCAAAAAAATCATTCCTTTTGCACAATGAGTTTAACGCAATGATATTCACTATCAGTTTTAATTAAACACATTAAATTCATTAGTTCTATGTACCAATGAAAATAATGTATTTCATTACGAATGGCAATGAATTTCATTATTATTATATTTAAATTCATTGCCGAATTATAATTACTTTTATTACATTATTACAACCAAATGCGTAACAGTGTAGTAACAGAATTCACAGCAAAGTAGTAAAATTTGTAGTGAAATTGATAACATAGGTAATGGGATACAAATTACTATTATTGAAATAAAATTAATTGCAATTTTTGTATGATTTCATTACACTTTTCTCTCCGTGTGACCATAGGCTTTGCACATTTCTTTAAACTTGTATTTTTTTCAACAATAAATTAGTGCTAATTTCCTTGAAAATGCACCATTGTATTATCAAATTCCGTTTTTTCGTTTATTTTGGAAAAAAAACTTTGGTGAAACGTTACATTAATGACTAAACTAATAATTTCTTTTGTTTGATTGATTTTATATAAACTGGTAGAAAGCTATGGTGGTCACCGCACAGCAGAAGTTGTGTTACAGTGTCCACAAAATATTACGATTACATGATATACAGAAAACATTTTATGCTCATTTTCACTATAAGATCATTATCATTTGAAAAATTGAAAATCTCTTAGTAAAAAAATGACGAAAATTTCCTCAGCTGATAGGTTTATCCTAAATTTGAACCCAATTTGAACCAAATCAATATCAAAACCTATCATGTGGCTTTTCTTTCAATCTGATGGCTGCATCGGAATCGAAAGCGCAAAAAGCTACCTTTTTTTTTAAAGTGATTTCAATATAGCTCCGATTTCCCAGAGATGTCACCATTTTCATTGAATGTCTATCAGATCTGTTCCCACTCAAAATTCAAAATTCAAAATTCTCTTAAGCACAAACTTCGGGTTCTGAAAAACTTGATGAAGAGCTATCGTTTTTCTGAAATGAGGATTTCGGTAAATTCTAAACTTACTGTGCAAGTAGAGCATCAAAATTATGAATCATTTGTATTTCCTCGTTAAAAGCAAAAGCTGTACAGGAAACTCGATAATTGGAACGATTTCTGTTTGCGTGCCTGCCTTAGCTATAGAGCTTGCCAAACATTCATCAAAATCCATTCAAATGTGTGTCTTAGGCTCACCAATGTGTACTTTAAATGTTATAATGATCTACAAATTCTGTGCAAAGTTGTAGCAATCTGAAATTTTACAAACATTCTTTGCCTACTGTTAGGCACTGAGTGACCACATGGGGTTAAATGTTTTCAAATAATAAGCATAACCATAAGCTCAAAAATATAACGCAGTTTCACCTCTTAGACTTATACTTTCCACTTAAACACTTAAGCGGTTTGAGTTTTCTATACGTTAGGTTTTCCTGGTGGACACAAAATCACGCAAAGGTGTTCGTTCATAAACTTATTGGGTCACATGAGAAGAGCTGAAGTGTAATTGGAGTATATCCTTTAACTTCGGCTAACCACGTGCGTAAGATCTACCAGTTAGGGCCGGACATTGGCGGACAGTGCTCTGATACTTCCTTCCTGATACTTTCCTGATACTTCCTACAAGTACTACTTGTTCTACAAGGTTCCTGATACTTCCTACAATTACTACTAGTTAAGAATTGCCTAGAGCTGCTTCATGACAGTGGCAGGTAATTATGTCAACCAGCCGTTTGTAATCAGTCCGGGTTAATTCAAGTAGATATTTTGTAGCTGCAAGGTTTTATGAGCTCCACATAGTCCTGGTTTCCCTGCAGGTTTGAGTTTCTCGCCACCTGCGAACCGCAACCTTCATCATACTGGAGTAAATCAAGCATTTGACTTTTTGATTAGGAAGTCTGCCGATCTAGGTAGTGGTACATATATGTACATATATACTTATATAGAAATATGAATTTCTGGCCAAAGTGATTTTAATACTAATGTTCTTCAAACATTAGTAATAATTGAAGTTTCATACGAAGTACTTCAAGGTAGTCAATTTGTATCTCTTTCATATTATATTTTAATATCGGATCTTTCTGAAATTTTATCAGTCACTCTTCACCTTTTTTATGCAGGTACATGTATTTCACAATTAAATCGAAATCAGACTCAGTTTTCCTTCAATCAAAACTGTTACCTCTTGATCAGTGGTGAAAACAAAATATTGATATTGGCATCAGTAAATGTCAATTCATTAGTTTTTCCCGCAAAACCACTAATTCAAATTTTGGGTACCGCGTCATGATGTTGATGCAGCAAATCACATATAGTATATTGGTGTCTCTTTTAAACATAGCAGCTATCAGTTAATATCGATGAGTCTGTGAATGGGTTAGCCGTCACGAGAACTAGCGACATGGGTCCCAACTAGGACGAGAAATCAGCAATTGGGTGAAATTAATTTAGAACCCGTACTAAGGATTGAGGACTCAAGCGTGAATCAGTTGTGTGTGTTCTAGCGGCATGTGAAGATATTGAGGAAAATATTTAGAAGCGAACTGTTAGCGTTCTTTCGTTTTGACTTCATAAGCTCCAGATCTGAAAGTAGACTAAGAATAGATCTTGCAAGCATATGCCATAACGTTGAATTGGACGAAAGAAGTAAAAGCAATTTTTTTTCATTGATCTATTCAATTAGCAATGCAAGTTATGATAAATTGCCATAGCATATTAAATTAAAGTCCCCATTAAAATCCACCCTCAAAGTTTTTCTGACTAGCCAGCATTAAGACCAAAAATCAAAGTTCATTCTGAATTAAAGTCTATAATTTATGCACACTTTTATTGCACCTTATCGTGGCCTCTAGAGTATGAAAACTTATCAATTTCATACTCTGAATGAATTTCTGAAATCGGAACAACTTAACAACCGTACATGTAGCATTAAAGTCGACAAGGTGATAGGTGTGGTGCACACAGGATGTAACTTTTGTAAATTTGTAGTTCCGCAGCAACTTGTGTGAACACTGCTCCTCACAACTATATGAATGAACCGTTTACCTCAACGCTTGAATAGGACTCAAGGAACATATTTCAGGATTTAGGTACATTTGCAAAACCGTTCAACGGATGTTATATTTGAGATCCGATTTGAAAGCTTGCTCCTTGGAGTCGAGAACGTATGTTGAAAGCACTTCCAGAAGTAATCTGGAAACATTCATTTGAAAAGTTTTCACAGATAAGAGAAAAATGTATTTATCCAGGAGATTTGGCGGACTTTAGTTTACTCAAAGGATTTCATTTTGGCTTCAATCCGGTGTGTACAGTTGAATTTTAATTTTATTTGAACTTGCATTTTATGGATAAGGATACCTTTGTTTCGATACGAATTTACCATGCTAAAAGTTTTTCAAAAGGCATATTCCTGCATAGATAGAAATTAAGGTGTACAGAAAAGACATATGCTTATATACTCTTTCAGATTTATACAATTCAGACTTCTACGGTGCATTCTTTTATGACTAGATGAATAAACCCTGACAGTTGGAATCACATAGTCTTTTTGTAAATTACATAAACATTGCATTGAATCTTTCTTGCAAGATTTCGAAATAAACCTTTTGTTTTCATTTTCAAGTAAACTCAGCAATGACATTCTATCACGTGTTTGTAAACAGAACTGTACTGAGCTATTATATGCCGAAGCTATTTATCTCCACAGGCGTAATTAAATTACATAATTGTCTGTAATTTAATGACAGACGTCATCTGATTTTGATTTATGATCGCATTCGCCCATGGGAAACTTTCTCTGTCGCCGCGTCTCACTTAAGCCCATGGCGTTTACTTAATCGTCTTCAACGGTACAAGCTGCTTTGTTTCCAACGAGCAACAGATGGCACGAAATTCGAAATTAAATTTTAAAGTTTGTGACCACCAAGCTATTTGGGTTTAAATGAAAGGAAATTAGTGGCACAAGACAAATAGCGAAACATTTGCTTAATGAACGTCTCGACTTGGGACCGAAGAATTCGTAGGAAACTTGGCCGTAAGGATTGGCGTTGGAGTGTTCGAAATAAAATCTTTGGTTAAGCGTGTTTTAATTTTCGGTGTGAATTGTTTCGTGCTTTGTTTACTCGAATCTAATTCTAACGAAATTTCGAGAGTTTTATTCAAAGATTCATTCAAAAACAGAGTACTGAATGCTTTATGTTTGCTTGGTAATTAGTATTTTATTACAATTTGATTTCTTATGCAGGATAAAATCTGACCAATCTTTGCCTGTTGGTTTGTGTTGCACTTGAGAGCTTGCGTTGTATTTTGATTGGTATGGACTTATTTATTTTGAATATATTTTTTATGGACCCATACAGGGTCGCACATCAACTTGGCTTGATAACCAGTGCATTTGTTGTTAGCAGGTGTTGCAGATAATTTATTTATTATAGTGAACTTGGTTAATGACAAACAGAGATGTATCAACTCTACTACTTGGTGTGTCTATGCTTAGTACAATGACTACTACAATAATTATTCTTTAAGAACACTTCCCCTTAACAGGGATTGTGATGTTTCAAATCAGGATACAAATTCAATAACAATAATTTGTCGTTACGTTTCATTATAATGTTAATTTTAACAAAGATTCATCAACTGGATGCAGAATTCATGTTTCGATTTTGTCAATGCCTTCGTCATAGCATTCGCGATCATCTGGGTGGTTGAAACGTGTTCAACATTATTCCTACTAGACAATATACAGGTATTTAGGTAAAATCACTTTTATAAATTGGCGTTTTATGCAATTATGTTTTTCACAAAACATAGTCTGAGTATTAAAATGGTAGGCAATAAGGTAATTAACGTAGAATACAATTTTCGAAGTCATTTGGAGAATAAAAATGGCATCCCTGGCACTTTAATGCTATGACCTACTTGGTTTACACTCACGTTAAATGTGTGTGAACTTCATTATAATTTGATAACTGCATCGGAAGTTAAAAGGCCTAGCACTTCAATTTCACCGAGCGTTTTTTCATAGTGACACATCCGCCGCATGGTATTCATCATATTCATTAAACTTTTGTCAGACCTGTATCTACTCAAGACCAGTATATCCTTTGAATTTCATCCGGTCGCGAGATACCGTAAACGCAAGTTTCAGGTGCTAAAAATATAAATAATTCGGTGTGATTATTGTGCGATTGAGAATTTTACAGGTTTAGATTTGACTGTATAAATATAGTATCAAATTCATCTATCATTTGCATTTTGTTCTAAAAGCCGAAAAAAATACTAGAGAGTCAATGGTGTGAAAGATTTGTGTTTACGTACTTATGGTAGCTACAAGGTTGCCCAGACATTATTTAAAAACGACAGAAACTTATTTTGTGCCCATTGATAAGTCTTGTAAATTTCGTGATGATCTGATGGCTCGGTGTGAAGTTATCGTAGTGCAAAATTTTCCATAGAATCTCCATTGTTGCTAAAAATACACCAAAATTTCAGCTCGACCAAACTTCGTGATCTGGATAAATTATCCGGATAGTAAAATTCATGCACAACCTTCAATGATTCAACTGTGTTAATTGGTTCATAAGTACGATAAATAGTTGATCTATAGAAAAATGAGCATCAATTCATTTAACACTACAAAATATTGAATTATCAACAATTTTCATAGTAAGCGAACCACTCTACAATTGTTAATTTCAACAAACATAATTCCACACCACAGACTACAGTCATTTACTATTTCGTACTATGTATATTGTTGGAATACCATTGTTTGTGGTTGCTTCCTGTTTTTGCACCACGGACGTTGTTTATCAACCACGCGTCATGGTACATAAAAGTAATCAACAATTCTCTTATAGTTGTTTTAGCTATAGCCCGTAGTTGACGCAAAAACAACTAAGGAAAATTGTTGATTTTACCAAGATTTTTCTTTTACTGTATTGCATACAATAGTAAAAACTCTACAATAATAAAACTTTAATAGTGCTTTGAAGACAGTAAGTGATATGGTGCTTGAACAGAACCGAAATTATTTGGAAAAGGTTATCGACCTTACGACGTATCTCAGTCGCCAAAGACGTGCTCTCAGAGGACATGATGAAAGTGGTGCCAGTGATAACTGTGAATTTTTTTGTTTTTTGGAGGTTCGTGCATTATTCGGGAAGCATGATTCAACTTTTAAAAATAATTTTAAAAACAAGGTTGCAAACTACTGTGGTTCAAAACACAAAATGAGTTAGTAAAAATAATTGCTGAAATCGTTCGCGAGGACAATACACTTGAAATAAAAGAGTGCGGACTGATATACATTATGGCAGACCAAGCACAAAAAGACAAAGACCACAAAAAGGAAGAACTCTCCGTGGCTGTCAGATTTGCTAAAGACTAAACAGTTGAAGAAGGGTTCGTAAGCTTTGTAAATTGTTCAGGAGCTAGAAATGCCTCGTATTAGCAGATATAATTTTGAGCCTGTTAGACAGCTAGAGACTTAGCGAATTTCCTGTTGTTGGACCGTCTTATGATAGTGCTAGTGCCATGTCAGGACAAAAAAGTGGTGTACAAATCTAAATTAAGATGAAACACCCTGCAGCCACATATGTAGCTCATAAAATTATAATTGTTACGATGGACAAATTTTTTACAATCGAAACGTGTACATCAATTTCAGTGCCCTCGAATCCCTTTACCTACACTTTTTGAAGCCATCACAACACGAATTGCTGAAGCAGCTTGAAGAGGCAGTTTGTTTAAATACAAGGCGTGAAATGAGAAGTTTAAGCTCGACTCTTTAGTCAATGAGATTTCACAATTTCAAATATGTGATCAATAGCTATGGGACTATGAAAGAGGCTTCAGAGAAAGAAATGAATGGTGGAAAATACAGCAACTCAGTTTATTCATTGGATACCTTTCATTTAATCAGTAATCCTACACTGAAAGAAAAACTCTTGGTTGATTCAACTATTTTTAATAGTATTGCAACGATTCATTCAAAATCGTTAAATGAACTAAGGAAAATAGTTATTTTTACTATGTTAATATAGTTAATTTAACGATATAAAAGTAGTTGGCTCTGGTTATACAAAAAAATATCGCAACGTTCATGAAATCAACTGTTTTAATTGTTTCATAACCACGAAAATTAGTTGATAAATAGAAAATATTCATCAATTCACTCAAAACTTCAACGTTTCGAATTATCAACAGTTTTTATGGTACTTAAACTACTTTGCAATAGTTGATTTCAACAAACGTAATTCAGTGAGCAAAGTCTTTGGAATTATTCTACGCAAAGTAGAATAGTTTCAACATTTGGACGTTTTTCATGCTCCGAATGAAATTGTTTATCAACCACGCGTTATGGTGCATAAAAGTAATCAACCATTTTCTTATGGTTGTTTTAACTATAGCCCTAGTTGATGGCAAAACTAAGGAAAACTGTTGATTTTTCATACTCCTCATACTCATACTCCTATTCTATCATAGAAGTTTCATATGATACATGGCAAAATTGTGTTCGGTTTGCTGTTCGATATAATTCATATTCATGTTATGCTGTGAAGCCTTTATATTACGTTGCATGACGCTATTTTGTTCAGAATACAGCGTTTTCCGCTGTGGCAAAACAGTGGGCTGAGGCAAAGCGCAGTCAAAAAATTAGAATGCACTGTTTTGTATGGTAACGCGCACAATGGCTGCGGCCGAATTTGCGGCAGCGGCAGCGGCAGCGGCAGAATTTGCGGCAGCGGCAGAATTTGCCAAATTTCTAATTTTGCCGCACCGCTAGCGGTGATACCTACTATAGGTTGGCATCACCACTAGGTTGAAGTAAATCTGATTGAATTAGGTTGAATGGTCTGGCCAACCTAATCCTCGTACAACAGGATTTAGCAATATAAAAGAAAAAAAAATGAATTTGGTTGGTGCCTTGATTGCATTGACAGCGACATTGTCGCTGCATTGTGATACACCAAATTCAACTGCGGCATTCACGCCTCCCCTGCCTATATTTCGTACTATGTATATGGTTGGAATACCATTGTTTGTGGTTGCTTATTTTTTTTGCACCACGGACGTTGTTTATCAACCACGCGTCATGGTGCATAAAAGTAATCAACTATTTTTTTATGGTTGTTTTAACTATAGCCCGTAGTTGACGCAAAAACAACTAAGGAAAATTGTTGATTTTACCAAGATTTTTCTTTCAGTGTAAGTTTATAGTAAATCTTTTCATCTTTCACTGTGTTCTTTCTATAACGAACATGTTAAGCACATATTTCCAAACTAAAAATCCAACTCTTAGGGATGGGATAGATCTTGTGAATGGAACAGTTAAAACACTATTAAGTGAGCGAGAAGACTTGTATGTAGTTTCATTCACGAAGAAGCACTGTCTAGATCTCACATTTTCCAGAGGATCACGAAAACGAAAAACAGCAAATAGCTCTAGTTTCAAAGGTTTTGCTATTTCATCTAGCCTTGGACGCACAGTTAGGGCTACACAGATATCCCTGCAAACCAAATGGCTCGAAAAGAGTAAGTTACAACACTCTTCATCTTAGCAAATTATTTTTGCTTTTTCTAGGTTTTCTGGGTAACAAAAGTTTGAACCAAGAGATCAATTTCTTCCTTCTAAGCTTAATATATTCCAATTTCTTCAAAGATATTTTGAAACTAAGCTATCCTCTTCTTCAAGTATAAATTGAAATATATTTAGCTTCTAAACGAAAAAATAGTCTTATATTTCTAATTATTTCCATTTTATTCCCGTATGATTCATACAAGGGTTCTTTCTTTTCTTAGCGGTCATAAAAAATTCATGTGTAGTTCATACCTACCATTCACATTATATACATGGGGTAGTAGCTCATACGTATTCACAGGCAATAAGTTTATTTGATAATGCATTATGCATTAGCAAATAACAAAGAATAAACTAAAAAACACATAATGTATTAGTAAATTATTTAAGTTGTTTGAACAGTACGTGTACCTTACGGAAGACAAAATCATCGCATGTTTTGAACTTTTCGGTCCCTGGCCCCTGCCAGATTTTAGGCCACGGCACGCCTATGCCTGTACTCCGTTTTTAGTTGCCTTACTACTGTACTATTTTCACTTGCAAAGTACTCCCTTTTCATTACCAACACTTTTCATGCTCTTAAGGTAGGTATCCATATGTTGCATTTCTTCCGTATCGTATCCCTGTTGCGTATCATTCACTAAACGGATACGGTGTCCACACTACTCAATATTCCATGTATCATCAACACGATCCGTTGCAAAAAACTCGACACGCAGCGGCAACGCTTTTACTCACTAATCTATAGTGTACAACGCAACGTGTCCACACATGACTCCACTTCGTATCGTACCATTCCTTTGATGCGACGGCAAGAAGCCGCCAAGTGACCGATCGAGCTCGTTGCGTTTCTTTGTATTAAAATTTTGATACGCAACCAAGATACGTTTGTTGTATCCACGGATACGCAACGGTGGTACGATACGCGAAAATGATACATATGGATACATACCTTTAGTGTTTTCAAATAGCAAATTTCAAATATTGTTGGCTAGTACATGCCGTAGCAACACAATTTCGACGCGAACTTTTATGGCGTTCACTCTCTAATTCTAAGAAGAAGGTAAGGAAAATTTAGTTTGGCTGCGTAGTGTCCACCCGCATGAACTGTTCTTAATTTACCGTATAGATTCTCTGAAAATCGACAGACAGTGCGACAGCGATTGTATGTTGGTGTCAGGATTGCCAAGCTAGGGTATTATCCCCCAAAGTGGGGTATTTTTTCTTATTCGGGGATAAAATGGAGGAGACAGATTATGCCACACATTTTGGGGAAAATTAAAGGTTTTTCAAAGCAGTCATCATGTCTAGATTTTAAATATTAAAAAACAAATGCTAACGCAACTGTGTTGTTTGTACATTTATTGAAGACAAGATTGTGAATGAAATTTCACTAACATTGTTTTATTCTTAATATAATCGATACTAGCATAGAACTGATCAGCTAATGTGCCTGAAAGATGATTGTTTGTTTTTTTTTCATATGCGAAGAAAATGTCAGAGCAGTTCGTTCTATGGGTTTTCCATTGCAGTGGATATATTCGACGTCCACATGACGCAGTGCAGTGCGAACTTTAACGCAGTCATTTTCGACCATTGAAATTTGCGGTTCTGCTTGAATTTTGCAAAAGAAATTTATGTCCTGACAGATTCAGGTAAGGTGTTATAGAATACTAAGGCCATGTTTAATCAGTTAGTTCTTGCTTTGTCAATTGGAAGATTATTTACCGATCTTGTTACTGCGTTTGTTATCTGGTTTACACTCTTTATGGCATATGGCCATTTCAATTTTTTTTAAAGGATCCTGTACATTAGTTTTCCTTGTTCATATTTTTTTTTCGGTGAAAATCTATGAAGCCTGATTCCTTGTATTCAGTTGAAATTGCGTTCAGATTTGGTCTTCCAATTATTTTTTTGATTTGTTTTGATTTTGTAGTTAATCATCAAATTAAGACAATATTTTGCTTACCTGTTTGGTTTCATGTAATTAATCCGTAGGATATATTCGGTAGAAGAAAAATATTAAAAAATATTAAGTTTTTGGTCCTTGATAGAAATCGATATCTTTTCACAAGATTTCTATCAAAGAAACTACTTTATGTCTGATTTTGTTGAGATGGTCCAGCCAGGATATTTTCTCATCTAAAGTTTTTCATCTAAGAGCTATATATATATATATATATATATATATATATATATATATATATATATATATATATATATATATATATATATATATATATATATATATATATATATATATATATATATATATATATATATATATATATATATATATATATATATATATATATTTACATATATATACATAAATGTATATATATGTTTATTGCGCTCCTCTACCCGTTACTCCCCTGCACCGCCTGCTATCCTCCACCGATAGAATTTTGGTAATTGTAAGATTTGCAACGATGGGTATCTATTCACATTTAAATCTGACGACTCATATATTGATGATCCCTTTGATATCAGTAATTTATTTGCATCTGTTTTCCATTAAGCTTATTGTACGGACTTGCAAATTTCACACTATTTTTCCCATACTTGACGAACTCAACAGTTTCCTCTTTGAGGTATTTAAAAATTCACGAGGGCACCATTTTCGCGTTTGTTAATTAATTGTCATTCCTAATTTAATCTTAAAATATTGTGTGTCATCACTACTACTTGTGCAGTCTTATATTTTCAATGCATCCTTTAAAGTAGGCATCTTTCCTCATTTGTGTAAACACTCCATCGTCGCTCTTTTATTCAAGAAAGGAAGTTATAATGATGCTAGCAACTACCAACCTGTTGCAAAAATTCCTTGCGTCGCTAAACTTTTTGAAGCCATAGCCATGAATACTGTAGCTTTTCATTGCGAATCTATTATGGCTCCGTATCAGCATGGTTTTGTGAAAGGTCGATCAACCAAAACCACCCTGCTTGAATTTTCTCATCAAGTAACAAACTCAATTGAAACTGGCCTCCAAACTGATTATGCCTACACAGACTTGACGAAAGCATTTGATAAGCTTGATCACTCTATACTTTTTGGTAAGCTTCATTCCTTTCAATTCCCTAATTCGTTCTAAATTGAATTGACTCTTACTTGACGAATCGAGCACAATGTGTATTCTTTCGCGGTGCCTTGTCATCTGAAATTAAAACCACGTCTGGTGTTCCACAGGGTAGTCACCTAGGCTCTTTACTGTTTGCCTTATTCATTAATTATGTAGGTTCCATTCTGCAGTAATCTTCTGTTTTCCTTTATGCCGATTACGCTAAAATTTTCAAAATGGTGAGAAACCTAACGATTGCAATGATTTGCAGGAGGATCTAAACAGATTTGACAGCTGTTGGTCCGATAACAATATCCTTGTTAACCCCGACAAGAGTAAGATTATATCTTACACACGCAAAAATAGTCCTGTAATAATCCTTTTAGTAAACCAGTGGAAGTACTCAATTTAGTACTGCCAAATCAATCAATCACATTTGACGATTAAATTGAATCAATCGTTGTGAAAGCTAGCATAGTAATGGCTTAGGGGTTCTCAGAAGACGTTCGAGGGAATTCAATGACATTTTTCTAACTAAATCCTTGTTTTGCAGCTTGGTCAGACCTATTGTAGAATATGCAAGTATTGTATGGTATAAATTGAGTCCATTCAAAAGAGTTGCTTACGTTTCTGCCTCCGCGGTCTTCCGTGGTATGACTCTCTACATCTACCTCCATATAAAGACCGCTTAAACTTCAATCCTCGACGTCAAAATTCCAAAATTTTATTTGTCGCGAAAAATTTTGAAGGCACCATTGACTCAAACTACTTATTAAGTCAACTTATTTTTAACATTAATAGCAAACGTGTAAGGAGGGTGAACTTTTTGTCGATCCATCAACATCGGATCAATTGTGGTTACAATGAACAGGGCACTGCAATAAGTAGATGCATTCACAAAACTTACTATATGTTTGATTTTCATTTATCTACAGCATCACTTTGACGAATTCTCTATAAGAATAATTAATTTCTTTAGGCGTGTTTTTTTGCTCCTCTATCCAGCAGACAACAGAAGAGACGCACAGGAAACAACAGCACTTCTGTACCAGTGAATTCACTAGTACAGAAATTATATTCCTCATTGGTAGTTCACGTGCTGAACTATAGAATGTGCTGATAGAAAAAAGAAAAGCTCATGGGAAGTTGTCTTTTTTGCTGTGAGGTGGCTTTGGTTTGTTCAAGATTATGTTGAATGTTTTGGTAGTTAGGAAATTACAAAAAGCCCACAAAATGTGTATAAAGTTAAAAGAAGTAATTTTCTGTTCGTTCTTTTTCTATTTTCTACCGATTGTGGTAGTGTATACTTGTTATGTTCTCCCTTTATCTTCAGCTGTTTTGTGCTACCACAGCGAATACAGCAGCCTATGTCAGTCTTAGCGAATGCACTGCTGTTTTATACTAGATCGTTGTTTTTGTGGCACAGTTCTATTCTGTTCTGTATCGGAACAAAAAAACGCACCTATTGTATGTGTGTAGTCTGGATTAGTCGAATTAAATAAAATGAAGTGAATGAAAGAATTAAAGCGCTGCCAGCTATGTTAATTTTTGTAATTTTTTGGAATTTCTATTCTAAGCGATTATACCATGAAATTTGCATATGGAAATGATCCTGCAATGAAAATTAACAACAAATATTAACGTTTTAAAAATTTGAAAAGTTTTGAGGGTGGAAGCCCATAAAATACTTTTCATCCCTATAACTTCCTGTGCAGTCATTAAATAAAAACGAAACTCACAGGTTGGGTTTAAATTTTTGTGACACAGATTTGGGTACACCTTTGGTCATGCTACCAACACAGGGTTACCAGCATCAGACATTTTTGTTTATATTGCACCAACAGATGCTTCTATTATATATTCGTATGCAAAGCATTTACAATAAAAAATAAGGAACCAATATTTAAAATTTCCGAGTGTTGAACATTTATCAGACGGAAGCCTCAAACAAGGTTTAATCGCTGAAACTTTCGATTAAATCCTCGGATGAAAACGAAATTCAAATAATAGATTACCATGAGCTTGTTATGGAAGGTTTATTGCCGCTTCGTTGGAAAAGTTTTGTTCTTGCTTTGGGTAAGGAATGGTTGATATAATACTACAAAAAAGTGTATATCGATTTTCCACACTTTTTAGTCACTCAAAGACAATATCTTCGAAAATCAGTTTTCTAGCGATTCTTATGCGCAAGACTTTTTAAAATATCGGACTCTATTGGCAGAAGTGACGGATCTAGCTACACCACCAATTGTCTAAATCTCGCTTTGTCGCTTACTACATGTCAGATTTCAAGCGCCATTTCAACTTATAGAAACCACACTGGAGGATTATCCATCAAAAATGGAGGCATCGTCATCCAATTCACAGAATGCATATGAACTTCGGATCGCGACTTTGATTCTTCACTTTTCTCGGGGATCTCCGGCGATGAATATATGTCTCACATGATCATAAGTATCACAAGGCACAAACAAGTATCTGCACAAAACGGGCGTCTTTCGGTTTCCGACTATTGCAATTTTTATGGCGTATATCCTGGATTGCACCACAAAAAAAATATATCTAACCACTTACAGCTTACGTCGGGAATTTAAAGTTTCCTAGTTAAAGAAATACAGCAGTGGCTCTAACAAATATATAGCACTTTTTGGCACTTTTCCATTCATCCGCTTGCGTTGACGTTCGACGAAGAAGACAGATTTTCTCAAAAGAAACTGCCCTTTGCAAAATGGCTTTGATTGGCAATTATAAAAATTTCAATGTGAACTATTCGTTGCACAAAACTTCCAACTTCCAACTTCTTCTAGATATGTTGGCCACAAATGACTATTACAATAATGAAACTTCAACAACAACAGATAACCGCTTGTCCTCTAACAACAACAAAAGTATTAGTTCCACGCCCAGCTGTACAATATTTGCAAACGTGTATGAACCGTATTTAATTATTAGTTAAATTGTCTTTTTGGAATTGTTGGCAAAAGGATGAACATTTCTAAATCGATACATATTCAGCCTAATATATTCAAGACGACTTAAAATTTGCTAACCATTTTTATTTCTACATCATACTTAATTTATTAAACATTTTGTTTTTAGTATATAAGTTATTGGCATTCTGGTTTGATCAGCCGGTATTGCGCTCTAGACCATACCCACCTAAATTTATTTTGTGCTTTGTTTTTTATTTTGATACATATAATTTTCTTCTTCTTTTCTTTTTCGTTCTTGCTTTCATTTTGTTCTTTTCATTCAAAGCTTTGAAATACAAACAAACAATGAAGTCAGAGTTAGGAAATTTCTTTAAACATGATTTCAACGGGAAAATCCTCCTTTCCTTTTGATTGTTCTTTGTTTCTTTCATGTTGTGTTGTCTGGGTGCCATAGCACGTAGGAGAATTTTCCGCCATTTTGAGTAGCTCAATTTTCCGATTCAGCTAGTCAGTTGGGAAAAGGCACGCAGGGAAAAATAATGGAAAATCTCCTAATAAATTTTCATGCTGCATCGACAGAGCTAAGTCGGATGCAACATATGGCATGTGGACAATTAACATGGTTTTTGAATTTCTTGATAGGTCACCCTTGAACAACGAGTTATTCAAAAATGCGTGGCCGATTCTCTGGCCTCGACTACTTAACAATCGTCATGAGTATGACATTAAGTAAACCCCCATCATCTATAATACAATGCCAGTGCAATTAACAACTGGAGACTATGCTTTTCAGTCGAATCTTTACCCACTAGCATTACTTGATATAGCTTGATCCGAGCGAGGTGGAGATTTCTGAATGTTTTGATGATTTTGATGACGCACCAGCTATACACCATAAAATAACCCACAAAAAACACTTGTTCAGGCATCTCGATGTATAAAAAACCCTCATGTACAAACTCTGAAGGTGTGACAACAAAATGGATTCTTATGCTAGTTGTAATATTTTTGATCACAGACCCCATATTTTTGCCACCTATTCTATTACTTAGCTTAGTTTTATTACTATCAATAAAATAAGCAATTCAAATCAGTTTAAATAATGGAAGTACAAAATTGCCTTGGTCCGTGTATAGTCCTTTGTTCCCTGAAGTTTTACAAATATAAAGGTCCTCATATTCATTGAGTCTTCGTCGTTGCTGTAGTTCCTCGATCAACTCAACTTTATCCAGAGCTACATTGTACTCCTGCTCCAGGATATGGTTTGCTATTGCTAATCGCACTAAAAAAAAGTAATTCCTGTCTTTGAAGAGGTCGCTCTAAGCTTGTGTTCAGTCAAACTAGCCCCAGCTAAGAGTTAATTTTGTTGAATATATATTTTTTCGTATTTTTTGCTTGTTATCCTGTAACTGTCGATTTCCTATTTGTGTTTTTGGTCTTAAACTGTCATAGTCTATAGCATCATTTGTGTTGTTAGTCCTATTTGTGAAAACTGCCTTTACATTAAGGGCCGAATAACTTGGCTAAACTTCTTTAAAGTTAATTCAAAACTATTAGAACTCTTAAAATTATTTTTTGCTTTACTTGCGTAACAGCGACGTTAGCTAATCTCGCAGCATTTTTTCCTTCTTTTAAAACAATTTACCAATTATTCTCTCATTTACCGGAATGGAGTACTTCTTCTGTAAATCTTTTGGTGCTTCGGTCTAAAGTAGTCAATATGCACTACACAAAAATACACTACACTACACAACATTTCTTCAACCTTTTTTCTAGCATATATTAGCTGCTAATCTTAAACAGTATATTCAAACTTCATTACAAGGCCGGATTGTTCTCCATTCAGGCAACTAACATTAAAACTCTGTCGAAATTCAACCCACCCGCTATAGGCTATCCATGGCAATCACCTAATTTCTCAATTGCCTCTGAAACGATTCAAACTCAAGATACAAAGCTGAGAGGAAAAGCGGCGGTGAATGATTTACATGATTGCCTCCGAATAAACTCCGTGAGCAAAAAATCTCAAACTTCCGCAGGCTAAAAGCTAACCTATAAGAAAGGCCCAAGCAGCCTCGATAACTACCGAACGGCTTGAATATTAATGAGTCAATTTAATCCTTTTGTTCATAGACCTCAGCCACTTCAGCATGTCGAAAGGAGCAAAACGTTCGCCATACGAAAAATGCTGGAGTTAGAGCTTTCATTTTGGATAGAATAGCAAAAAGTGCCGTCGGCTTACGAGCAGTACTGGCTCTTTTCATTAGACACTCCGTAAAGATTGCGAGAACTCTGGCTTGATGCGAAATTGAGCTCAATAGAATCTTCACAAGCACATTTTTGTTTTCCCTCTGGGTGCGAACTGAATCAAATGGGAAACCCGTGGATGAAATTATTGTTTCGAAACGTGTTTTAATAGAACAGCGAGAGTTCCGTGCGGGAGCCATTGCGAAAATTAAGTGTCAATAGAACGAAGATTGATCAGATGGGAGTTTATCAACGCCTGAGAAATTTGAATTAGATCGACTTTTTCATCATATTTGACATTTTGTATACATGCACGTGTTGCTGTATTTGCTGTAACGTTTTCACGCAGATGTAAGCCATGCTACTGCTAGTAACTGTTTCCTTTTCCGAATGCCAACCACAGGCACAGCGTCGGGACCAATGGCAGATTCAGATATTCTGTTGCAGAGCCGTCCTTGATTTATATCTATGCCGGTCGTACACGGCCTAAGGCACGTACAATGGTGAACCATGAGCTCCCTATTAATAAATGGCTTCGATGCTGCTGGTGATAGGTCCTCGCCACAAAGTCCATAAATTCCTTGAAAACTTACCACACTGCCCTTGTCTGCGTTTCGACATATGTATGTGCTTTCAGTTCCGCTTTTTCCTGTATGCTCATAAGTTGATTACCATTTTATTGCGGTGGCTATTGGCAGTTTTTAGTAACACACGTAGCCTTGTGAATATTTTAGAGACATCTTGGGTTCAACATCGTCCATAGTAAGGAAAACGACGTTCACACAAAATGTCTGAGTTTTGAGTTTAAAGGTGATGACATCCTGAAAGTTGAGCGAGGTGAAAAATGTTCCCAGGATTTCTTCGGCTTACACATAGCTCATTCGATTTATGTATTTCAATATGCTAAATTCATAATATTGCATTGATTTGGATATACAATGAGTGAAAACATAATTTTGTATTAGGTAAATTCAGAAAGTTTGAAAAAAATTCCTCGTCACAACAAGTTCTCCCTATCGTATTGAATGGTTGGAAGTCTATTCAAAGGGATGTTAGCAAATAAAGAAAACCAGTGACAGTCCAGAGAAATTGCAAGCATTATTACACACTTTATATAACCACGCAATAGACATATTTGGTTGGTTCAATTAATTCATAATTTGCTTATGTAAGCTAGTAACTGAAATTTGTGCTGTTATTTTTTGCCTGCATTAATAGATAAAACTTGAAGTTTTAATTACCATCAATAGAAGTGTAAAGATTCGTAAGTCAAAACTGGTGACCCCGACGAAGGACAAAGCAACCCCGATATCACGATAGGCGCGCAAGCCTAGACAGCGGTTGGATTCTTTGGATGATTATAATCCCTTCGAGGATAAGTCCAGCGCCGCTTCGTCAACCATTGGCAGCCAGAAACTTTTGATATCACGATAGCTGAATTTAATTAAATTTATTGAATTTAATTTACCCCTGTGAAAAAAATGAGATGTGATTGCCAGTATTCTTTATTTGTTTGGATTTTTCCACATATCAGTAGTTAAAGAAATATGTTGAACTGCATTTATGGCATTTTGAACTCGCGTTTTAATGTCATCGAAGTATTTGTGGTGTCAGGAACTGCATATTTTTTGTCCAAAGCAGTCACGAAATCAAGACAGCCTTCATGTTCTCCTTTCCGCAAAGGCGCTATGTCCAAAATAACTTTACGGACGTATAGTTCATCAAAATATTTTCTCGGGCAGAAACATCTGCGTAAAATTACGCTCTTTCAAAAGGATTTTTGATGGTTTTTCTAGATTTCGTTGAACTGCTCTCAAAGATGTTACTAGGACCATAACTTCCTGCTATAGGTTCAACAGAAAATAATTTCTACTATGATTTATATTTCCCTTTTAAATGATCGGATACATATTTCGTGTTTTACTTGTTTTAATTGCTGTATATATAAAGGTAGTTCTACGCGATCAGTTCAGTTGTCCGTTCAGTTTCAGTTTCAATTGAATTGTCAGTTCAGTTAATTTTCTGCTATGTTACTACACGATAAGTTACACATCAGTTCAGTTGTCATTTTTGAAAGTGAAACATCGCGAGGTTTTTGTAGTGATCATGGATGAAGATTGCCTTATTGCTGTTGCGCTATGCTTATCACTAGATAAGCCTAGAAAAAAAAGAGCAAAGTGGAGTAGAGAATGGTACCTAAGAAGAAATGTATTATCTCATGTTAACTTGATGAAGGAACTTCACTTTGAACCTTGTGATTGGTCAAACTATTTACGGATGAGTGAGAGTGCTTACAAGGAACTACTGCATTTAGTAACACCGTTAATACAAAAGCAGAATACTGTTATGAGACAAGCCATATCACCTCATGAAAGGCTTATTGCAACTTTAAGATTTTTGGCCACTGACAATTCATATAAATGTCTTAGATTTAGTACTGCAATATCAAATCAAAGCCTAAGTATCATAATACCTGAAACCTGCAAAGCCATAAATACGGTGCTAAAAGATTACATAAAGGTAAGCAAATGAAAATCTAGTATTTAATTTTTATACTTTATTCATGAAATTAGCAACAAACATATTTGTATGAGAAACTTTAGCATTACATAGAAGTATTAGCTTGATTGTAATAATCAGCAGTAGACATAAACTGTGTTAGCTGACCTGAAGAGTACTTACTGCCACATATCCTGTTTCCGGCTCTTGATATATAGGATGAAAGTTTGTTGAATGGGTTACAATGTGTGAAGTTTTGTTCAAAGATTTAATTTGACCTTGAAATATTGCATCATTAATAATTTTTTGCACAAACGGTATCATATCAGGTGTCACATTGCTCAGCTCTTGTGCAATGTGCATGCCAAATGATTCGTATTTAGACTTCTCTTTGCTGCTGTTCTGCAGTCGATTAGCAACCAATTGTACAACTTTTCCATTCGATATATTTTTTTCATTCCTATCGACCTCTTTCTTCTGGCAGTAAAGGGTGTTGAAGTGCTCGGACGTGGGAACTGATGGTCACTAGAGTTTGTTGAGTTTTCTTCAAATGTGTCTTCATTTTCCAGTGTAGTTCACTGTCCTTCCTCCTGCAACGAATATATTTGAATTAGATTAACAATGGAGTAGTACTAAACCAATTATTTATTGCCTTTTTTCAGATACCCAGCAACGAAAATGAATGGAGTACAATAGCAGATGGTTTTAAAGACAGGTGGCAATTTCTCAATTGCTTGGGGGCTGTTTATAGAAAACATATTCGCATAATACCTCCAGAAGAAAGTGGGTCATTATATTGGAATAACAAAAAATTTAACAGTATTGTCCTCATGGCAATAGCAAATTCGAACTACGAATTTATTATGTGTGACGTCGGAACCAACGGAGGCATATCAGATGGTGGAGTTATTAACAACACGAAGTTTTATGAAAAGTTACTTAATAATGATTTAAGATTACCTCCCGATGATACGACAACCTGCAACGCCTCTCAGCTGCCATATGTATTTATAGGAGATGAAGCATTCACTTTGAGGCGGAACTTTTTGAAGCCATTTAATAAGAAGCAATTATGTTATGACCGTATGGTTTTCAACTACAGGCTGTCAAGGGCAAGACGTGTTGTTGAAAATGCATTTGGAATATTAACAAACAGATTCCAAATATTTAATTCTGCTATAAATTTAAAAAAAATCCATAACGTGGACGTTGTTGTCTTGACATACTGTTATCTACATAATTTTTTAAAAAGAAAGTCCAAGCATTCCTACACACCTTCCCAGTTAAATGAGTCAGTCACAGATCCAATAATTGAGGTGCAAGGACTTGAACCACTTCAAGTAACCAACAGAAATAATATTAATATCAGCGCGGATGCCAAGGCTTCCAGAAATAAATACGTGGATTATTTTGCAAACGATGGTAAACTTGATTGGCAGGATGAAATAGTTCAAAGTAGATATATGTATGTCATAATTGCTGTTTTCTTTCATTACATTACATGTAAAAATTTATATGAAATAAAGAAAATAATAAGATTTGACTTACCTCATCTCTCCCTTTCTCAGTATCACTGCTATGGTTAGGGTCAATAGTGTTGATACTTGCTCGATTTGTTTGCTGATCATGGAGAAATGAAAAAAAGTTCATAATACCACAATGTTGGTGTGTATATTTCGTCAGCTCCGGCAGCACTTTTATCCGAATGCTTCACCTTTTTCCACTCTTTGTTGTAAGCTGAGCGCAAACTATTAGTTTTTTTTTAACCATGGAAACAGTTGCTTCTTCATTATATTCTTTATATTTTTCAAGTAACACCTGATAACATGACTCATTTTTAATTGTGTTTTGATACTGAGGGCCACATTTTTTCCATAAACATGGAAAGTTACGATAAATTTCTATGAATTCACTAACAAAGTCATGATCTTTTCGTGACATTTTCACAAAACGATGTGCACACAAACTGAGTAAACAGTAAACGAAACAAACTGAAACGTGAACGGGAAAGTCTGTCTATATGTCAGTTTCTTATAATTTCAACTGATAACTGAACTGGGCTCCATGGGATTTCCATGGAGCCTCAGTTCAGTTTTCAGTTTGACTTTCCCTTCAGGTTTCGTAGTCCACAAGTCAGTTTAACTGACAGTTCAACTGAAACTGAATGGACAACTGAACTGATCGTGTAGAACTACCTTTACACTTAGCAAAAATACTATTTGGAATTTTTTCTCTCTCAGTCTCAATTTTCTACGCTTGTGACTTTCATGCCAAGGCTTCCAGAAATAAATACGTGGATTATTTTGCAAACGATGGTAAACTTGATTGGCAGGATGAAATAGTTCAAAGTAGATATATGTATGCCATAATTATAATATATATATATATATATATATATATATATATATATATATATATATATATATATATATATATATATATATATATATATATATATATATATATATATATATATAATATCCTTCTTCATGTTATTTCATTTTACAACATAAAACAAGTAACAAAACTAAGAAAATATAAGAGTGGTCTGCTATCTTTGGTTTGTGCTGTTTTAAAATAGCAAGAGAAGGAGATATTGTTGAATGAGGAAAAGGATGCAAACGTAAAATAAAGTGGATGGGATGATATCGAAATGTTACCTTAAGCATTTTTTCAGTTTTCAAAAACTATCGATTACAAAAAAAAAGCATCAAGGTTTTCGATAGCAATGAACTATTGATAGTATCGATAGTACTATCGATGTTTAATGTATACTACCTGCAACCCTGTATTAATTGAAACTCGTAACTTTTAAATACCGTTATAACGCTGTCGATGAAAGCACCGTATGAGTAAAGTGGCTTATTATACGATAAAATGGTTAGAAATTTTGATAAAACATTGAGTGAAAAACATACTTATTTTCACAGTGAAGGTGTCCTCCTTTACTTTATGGTCCGAGCCAAGACAATTCAAGCATTGGCTGTTCACCTTGAGGATCTGCCACTTTCATTCTAATGTAAGTGTATGGGACATGGGGGGGCTTACGTATTGGATGATGCTACCAACAACAAGGACCAACTAAAACTTCAATGGAATAGAGTGTTTGCACTGGGCGTTTGAAAGGCTTGGGAACAGCTTGTCGCGTCGTAACCGCTTCAACGTTTTGAAACGACGCTCAAAGAGGTTCAGATACTGCCGGAGATTTAGAAACTTGGCGGTGCTGTTAAGTTTCTGTTCTCTGAGCTCTCGAGTCTCAGCTGGCAGCTATCAAGATTGCATGACAATCTCAAAACAGAGAGG
Source organism: Nemotelus pantherinus (assembly GCA_963978885.1). Taxonomy (NCBI): domain Eukaryota; kingdom Metazoa; phylum Arthropoda; class Insecta; order Diptera; family Stratiomyidae; genus Nemotelus; species Nemotelus pantherinus. The sequence continues at coordinate 78,836,098 of OZ022265.1, read as the reverse complement.
TTTAAGGAAATGAAACAAGCGTATACATATACGAAATTTGGTGAAGCAATTTTACTACAACGCATCCTAAGATATTCACTTTGGTTTCCCCGATACCTTAGTTCTACGAGCTTTTAGCTGTAACTGAGTTGTTACTTGACAAAAACGCGTATACATGGCCTACTATCTTTCTCTATCCATCTTTTTCTCTATCTCACTCTATCTTTCTGTTCGCCGAGTAGATGAATGTCAAATTCCCTCACTACGACTACCGCTCAGATTCAGGCAAATTGCTTCAATTCTCACTGCCATTTTCATTTCCTTACATATCTCTCTTCTGAGATGGCAATATACAGTCCCAAATTCTTATGTCTAGGTTCCAGTAAGTGGAGAGATGTGGAGCTTTTGAAGGTGAAATCGAAAAGATTTCATACTGATAAGGCTTCAATAGTGGTGTGTGAAGTATTTTGGAAAACTATGAGTTGAGCTTGTGTTGAAAAGCGTCAATTTTCATATCGTTTTGATAGTTTCTCGCAGGCAAGGATGCACAGGGCTGTGCAAAATATTTTGCCCTTTGACATACAAAATCAACCCGAATGAACTCATCGGAAATAAACGATCTACCAAAATTTTGAGACTACCTTTAATTTCTCTCAAACATACCGGACTTAATTAAGTCCTGTATAAATTTAGAGTCGAAATTTTTAACTATGATTTCAAAATAATGACTTTTGTTTAAGAGTTGGCAAAAACAGGTACTCAAATTCGAGAAGGAATAGCACGTATGTCTAATCCCAAGTAAAATATGCAAACCTGTTATAACTTGGGTATTTTTTACTAGCTTCATGTAATATCTGTAGTATAGTAAAAGAACGATTAAAAATATAAATTTATTTATTCAGATTTTGTTAGCGGAAGTAGAAGCACCAAATTTACCCGAGGACCTTGGTTTTAACGTCTTTTTGTCAAAACCTGAAAAACTTTCGAAATTTTCAACTGACCGAAATCACATTTTTTCGTGATAATAATGGTTAATAGTCAAATTCGAAAACGTATTCAAATTCAACGCATGCATCGATTGGGCTACAGCCGCAGCAACAAAAGAAAAATATTGGAAATTTGAACGATATGAAAAAAGTGGTGAGCCGTCGGTACTTTCTACAGAAGGAAGATGAAAGATTCGGGCATTGGCTGAAAATAAACCAGGAGTAAGAACACAAACAATGACAAAACCGCTTAGATACACCCCCGAGGGCACTAAAAAATTGTCGAGGTGAACCGTTCAGCGATACTTTCGATCAACTTACTGAGGCGACAAATTTACTAAGAACGCATCCAACCTCTACTTTCCGATAAGAACGTTCGAGGCCGGCTGAACTCCTGTCAAACGCAGAAAAGCCTTGGATTAGCAGACGACAACGCCCGTGATGGAACCCGGCGTGTAAACATACTATTTACGGACGAGTCTTGGATTCAACTGCATCCAATATCTAAACGACAAAAAAGGACAGTAAGAACCAACGATCTCTCAAATAAACCTGAAATATAGACCCTGAAGCTCAGCTTAAAAGTCATGGTAGCTCCCGGAGTTAGCAGTCGCGGAAAAAGCCAGCTTCTTCTTGCTAAGCAAGGAGTGTTTTTTATTGTCGCTTGTGGCTCAGCTAACCGTGTTGTGTTTAATGCGTCCAAAACCCAATGCTGTCGTCTGTTGATGGTGTGAGTATTTCCGAATTACCTTCGCTGAACCTATTAGGATTTAACATCTCCAGCAAACTAAGCTGAATCAGCCATATTTTTCAAATTGCGAAAAATGCCATGAAATGCTTAGGATTCTTTCAGAGAGGCAAAAAATGATTTACACCATCAGACATAGCGCACATCTCCAAGACTCTGGCAAGACCAAGACTTGAGTATAACTCTCATATATGGGCTGGGCCAGGCCGCACTGCTATAGCTGAACTAGCTTTAGCTTTCAAGCTTATTGGCGATGAAACTATTACCTCACGTATTGAATCTCTTGAGCACCGACGTAATGTAGGTTGCCTTTCTCTTCTTTATCGCTATTATTATGGTCTTTGCTCTGATGAAATATCAAGTCTGCTTCCTTGTCAAGCACCTCCAACGCGCAAAACCCGAGCCTCCCAACGCGCTCACTCTCGTACTCTTTCGATCAGTGCCAGCCGTACCGTCAAATTTCACGATTCTTTTTTATACGATTATGGAACAGTTTACCATCTACTGTTTTCCTCGCCAACTATGAGCCACAATTGTTCAACCGAATCGTGCATCGCTATCTCCTGCAAACTCAACCCTTCCTTTCTCCCCTTCTTTAAATTTCCTTCCACCAAGGCTGTGCTATAGCATAATAGGGCATCTCCTGAGCCTTGGCATCATCAAAGAAAAAAAAAACTTGGAGAATATTACAGGTAAAACATATCCTCCGTGTTTTCGCACAATGCCTTAATAATCGCTATCAATTTATGGGCAGAAAGGAAATGATATTTAAGTTAGGTGAAATGAAGGTGCATACAGCATTGAAAATTCATGAAGGAATTTATGAGCACTTTTCTAATGCGTGGGTTGATGGGCCTGGTAATTCCTCTGATTTGAACCCAATTGAAAATGTGGGGTCCAGATCAAAGGAGATTGTCTTTAGAGATCCTAGACCAAAAAATAAGCGGGAGCTTATTCGACGTATACAAGTTGAGTGGGGCGCACTTTTGGTCGAGAATCATGTTATACAAGAAATACGAAGGGCAAAATCTTTTGCGCCACTCTGTAGATTGTGTCACAAATTGCTTATAATTGCAGCAAGTGTTCAGTTTTAACTGATATAAAGTATTTAATGTAGTTTTTAAACTTTTGAGAGCGAAATGCTATTGCCAAACAAAGCCGAAAAGAAGTCTCGGAAAGATTTTCCTTCGAAATATCGGACACTGAAATAGGAGGCGGTGTGGCCACTACTGAGCTGGAAGATTATTTTATATTGGACACACACTGTAACATTATAATTTCAGAATGTAGTTCGAGCATAAGGTGGTCCAAAGTGTCCAGCGTCTGTGAAATTTGGAAGAACCTTCTTCTGCACGCATCATAATTCCAGTTTAGGTTTTCGTGAAGTACTTGTACAAATTGGTTATACTTCTCATTTGACCATAAAAGTAGCCTGCCGTACGATTTGCTATTGAACATTTGGTACAATTGATAAAGCAATTCATGGAATCAACTTAAACCAATTGTTTGGCAATCACTGAAAAGGGCTAAAGCCACTTAGGGACCGAGTTATGGAAGTAACGACACAATTAATGAAAGACGGTCTGGTTCGATTAGTTACGCGTACTCGAGTTTGAGAAACCAGGGCATGCGATAAAATTAAATTAACTAAATTATATTTACTGTATTGTTATACAGATTGCCACAGCCGATCCTCTGCCGCTTCGTGCGGCGATTACCACCAGCGTCAGCAATCATGCTTGGTCAACGAAAATAACAGAATTCGTTGGTTTCAATGTAAAGCAGCCATTTGCTGTGACCAGTTCCAGCGAGCGGCGACCAGCCGGCGATTGTATGTATCCCTGGGCACAAAGTAGCTACGGAATTGGTGAACGTCAGGAAGAATAGAAGAATAGATTAAGGTAGGAAGCTTCTTATTATTATATAGAGTTTTAGAAATTGTGAACGCACGATAGGAAATTCCGTGTGGATTGCGGTGCCGTTAGAATTGTGTTTCTTAATAGATTTCGACATGAAATTATATAATAATATTGTGAATAAAATTGTGAAAATTTTGTGATGCGAGCGTATCTTTTCGGATGAATACAAGATAGCCGGAAAACCCTCAGACATTTTCTCGTTTTGTGGTGAGGGTTGTATAGACAGCGCGGTTGGAAACGAGTGGCGCCCGGACCCATCTTTTCTCATCGAGAGCGAGCCCTCGCGACTGTCGCCCTTTGCTCCCCTTCAGGGAAAAGGGGGTCGTTACCACGATCGAAAGGTGATAACGGTAACAAATTTTGAAACATTTGCTGTGACCAGCAAATGGCTGCTAGCATCAGCTGTTTTATCGATATTGTACCAAGACATTTATGCATTAAATCTTTATATGGTAAACACATTATAATGGAAACAAACTCCAACTGTTTGAATTTTCTGAAAGAAGAAATATTAGCCGAGTAGCCGAAATATTACCAGTTCCTATAGCCTGCAATGTAGTCATCTTACCAAAAATTTGGCCACATCAGCACTGAGAAATGCTATCATTACACTTTCAATTGCTTTAAATGTACATACATGGTGCGATGATCCGATTATTAGTACAAGAAATTGAATTAGATTGGAATTGTTTTTGCGGGATGATTAAAATTGAAACAAAAAAATTATTTATATTGAACATTTTATTTGACAAAGTGGTTTCGAAATTATGCACTGATTCTCATCAGACACCAGCTCACAGTGCATAATCGACTGATGTGACCAGTTGGAAATCATTAATTTTTATTTACGCTAGTTGTGACAAATTTTTAACATCTCCGACTTATATCCATCGATATAATTTACTTGTACAGGTTATTGAATTATGATCATGGTTCCCTTCTTATCTATAAATCAGCAAAAACAACGTATATCTTCTCTAAAGCTTATCAAAACAGAGAATAATTGATAAAAAATAATACAGAAACAATTCCAATTTGATTGTGCTTTCGGAGGCTTATTCCGCAAAACGATCGAGTTTCCCGTATCAATCATTCTCTGCTTTGATAAGCTTTAGAGAAGATATACGTTGTCTTTGTTGATTTATAGATAAGAAGGGAACCATGATCAAAATTCAATAACCTTAGGTTAGGTGAGGTTGACGTGGCTGTCGATCTACAGAGGCCTGACGACCAGCACATATAGGCACAAGAGAGGCCCGTTGTGATGCCACAATATTAAGTGACTCTCTTCTACTCACTAAAGTCAAGAAACCATTTGCTTCCTTTGACAAACAGGGCTATCCCCTTTAGATTTACCAGGGACAGTTCCGTCAGGTTTGAGAGAAAGGGTGCACCAAGTGCCACCATTCTTCTCCTTGCCAAAGACGGACAATGGCACATGAGGTGAAGGACGGATTCCTCTTCATCCTCAGAGCCACAGCTCCGACAGAAGTCATTAAATTCTACACCCAAACGTTGTGCATGCCGCCCTATAAAGCAGTGGCCCGTTAGAACGCTCACAGTGTAGTAATAACCTTTACAAGAAATTGATTTATTAAGCATTCCAACCACATTAATTCATACACATTTGCTGCTTTTCAATCGCTAGAGTTTTTTCAAGTTTCTTATGATCCAAATGTTGATACTAACTTTCACACACATCCCAATCTTGGATTAAAACCTCATTCATGTTAATAAGTGTTTATAAGAATTTCAGGCAAAACGAAAAGTTTCGAAACAAAACTATCAACAAATAATTTGCCATTGTTTCTCCTTTTCCCCAATTTAGTTCGGCTTGCAATTTCTCAAACTCAAAAACAAACTTTTCTGCAGAATACTTCAAAACTATCGTCCGACGAACTTTTCTCTTCAACTCAACTGACAGTACTAGCGAAACGGTAAACACGAAAAATATGTACATTGGTGCAAGCGAATAAACGAATCGCTCGACAAAGAACACTGTAAATGACTCCTTTTAGTGTACGGGATATCACCGTGATATATTTTAAAATGTCCGGGAATAGTCTCCCTCGTGTTTGTATAATGCAAATATTTACGAAACATGATAATGAAAAGATTTATATTGGGATGGATGAGCCACTGTGGCTTAAAAGATATCACCGAGCTTGAACTAACTTGTTTGGATTTTAAGAGATTACAATACCAGCCGTAAAAAAGGAGGTGCTGCGAAGGTGGTGGCATAATTTAATTTAAAAGATAACGAGCCAGATTTAATGTTCCGCTACATTAATAAAGAAACATTGTGGCTGCTATAAAGAGGAGATGTGGCTGAAGGTAATTAAATTGCGGTCAATTCAAGCTACGGCATCAGAATAAGATGTCTTCAGATGCTATAAAGAATTTTACACAGAAAGATTCGCAGGTACTGCATTTGCCACTTTGAGCTCATAGCAGTGTTTTAATTTGTCATGCTAGGCTATCTACATAAAACAAAATTAAGATTTAAATGCGAGGCTGAGAGAAAAATAGATAAAAAATTCTCTGCGCATAAAAAAACAAATTTTTGTCTAAAATTGGCTGATATACTTTTGAAGCAACACGCACATAGAAAACCACATTAAATGGCGGAACAATGCGCATTTATTTCTCCCATAACTGCCAAGAATTGCTACCTCAGCAACTAGTTTTCTCACTCGAAAAGCTGTTTTCACATATTTTTAACATTCCCATTTACTACTCTCAACGGCATCGCCGTATGCCACCGGATGGAACTTTTAACATGTAGCAAGCGAAAATTGCACTTTTGTCAGACATTACATCGTGTGAATGACAGGGTCATTTGGACGCAGCAGCAGTCAACCAATCCTGATGCTTTTGCCGAGTTGAACAAAAGAGGGTAATTGCACCAACGACAATAGAATGGTGTCTAAATTAAAAGCATCCCGACAATAGCACATGATTGAAACCTCACGTTCTCTGCGCTCCTTGCACCCGGTTGTGCACTTTGTAATCGTGAAGCTGAGTGCATGCATGAAATTGAGATTTTTTGTTTTGTGAGGCTAAAACGACCAAGTTTCAGTTATGGTACGTGAAAATAGGTTGAATATATTCTTGTGGAGCTAGCAGTTGCCGGCATTCTGTGTTATATAACTATCAATCATGGCAAGGAACAAGAAAGTGAGAAAAGTGGTTTGATCTGAGCATTTGTTCGTAGCTGATTGCTCGCAAAAGCATATATTTCGCGGAACGGATATTGCTGAGAATATAACTGTGCGAGTCAAATGCATGCCGTTAGTAAAGCACAATGTTGTTTCAATACATTTCCACAGAAAAGCTGCATGTTGACTATAATCTACAGTAAATTCAATTTTTTCTACTGGTATTTTTTTTGCAAAACAAAATTAATTATCAAAAGCCTTAGTGCATAGAAACCGCAAGAAACACTGATTTTCGACAGAAAGTAGAGGAATCGCGCAGATATAAGTACATATTCTACCACACATGCTCCTTAAAAATATCTGCTTCCAAGGTCATGTATCGCTTTGATCTGGAGACAGCATAAAAACTCCTAGGGGTGACACGCTTTCAGTGTTACCACTACCAAAAATATCAAAATTCAGTAAAATAAAGCATTTGCTACTGTAGCGGATGCTTATGTTATAAAACTTAGGGAATAGCATCTCCGAAATAATAAATAATGAAATGCTCAAAGCCGTCAACACTTTACCTGGACTTCAACCAAAAGTCTACTAAAGTTCATTCAATTTAGTTTTCAACCGACAGATTTCCTGTGCTAAAGTGAAGGTAATTTGGTGAATGATTACCGTTCTTGTGCAAAGAGAAGCTTCGAAAATATTATGCTGGCTCTACAGTCAAAGTATGAAATTTGTCAAATATTTGATATTTTTCGACAAGCCGAAAGGTTTTCAAGAGGGTCGTTGATTAGAAGGCTTTCTATTTAAGTAGCTGCCCTAGCTACAGGATTGTCCGCATATTTCAAAACACTAACAACTCATTACTGTTAACATCTCCTGAAAATTTCAGCTTGATCGAACAACGCGCTTCGGAGAAAGCCTCACTGAAAAAACTGCAACAAAAGTCCACATACGCCCCGAAAATGAACAGTTTTTGAATGATTCTGTCAAACAAATATACATTAAGGAACAGAATGCTTTGCAACTAGTTTGATAAATATGTAAAGTTGCAGCAACAGCAAAAAAGCTTTCACAATTTTAAATTAAATACAAATACACAATAGTTATTCAGAAATTAGCACAAAGCCCTGCCACAAAAATCTACGTACATACATTTGCGAGGAGGGAAACATTTTACCGTTATTTTTTCGTAATTAAGTGCTTGAAGTCAACAAATACTGATAACAAGAGGGAAAGTCAAACTTATTAGTCATTTTAGCAACTTTAGATAGTAAGTTTGTGCATTAAAATGAAAATAGTTTCGAAACGGAAGAAAATGTCATCCGAAATAAGGAAACTAATAGTGAAGTACCATTCTGAAGAGAAATCACTAAGAAAACTTAAGGATTTAGTTGACAAAAGGCACGCTATAGTTCAGACGATAATAAGAAATTACAAAACCTTGCACGCGTTGTCCAAGTCAAAGTGAAGGTTTTACCGTTACTATCAGCAACGCTCACTTAAAGTATGATAAGGAAATCACTATTCCTAACTGAGATACAAGGGCGGCAGTTTTCGGGCGGCTTGCTCGCGAAGAAAAGGTCGCGGGTTGGCGCCACTCGCTTTTAAACCGAATCACTGCCACTCTACCGTCGCCTTGAAGCGAGAAGAGGATCACGGACCCCTATGCGCAACTCCATATCGCTACCAATAGTCACAACCCATCTCTGTTTACGATAACACACTTTATTTCGCTTATGTAATAATGATAACTTAAATTCAGATCACGTAAGTTTCTATCGTGCTACCATTCAATGGTAGTCTTCCAAAATTTCTTCTCGCTTGAAAATCATACTAAATTCAATTCACAATCGAAACTTACTTGCTATGTAACCTGCTATCTAGCTCTTCTCGATCGCCGAGACGAGTTTTCTCCCTCGATGGGGCCCTTTCCGCAGATCGAACTCTTCAACGACAAAAGATGATTATCTCGAAAAAGTTCTTCATGATTCGTCCTTCTAGCTCAATTCATACTGCGTCAATCCGTTGTATCTTCCACGCAACCAGGGATCTTCCTTCGCAGTTTTCTCAGTACCACAATCGCGATAAGTTTGAAAGAAGATGATTTTGTTCTATCTTCCTTGCTGCCACTTTCAAATTCCATCGACTTCCATCGGCGGTTGAAAGTTTTCCAATCCACGTCCAAATATTCGAAAGCCAGAACAAAAGGAAAAGGAAAACGTATCAACTTAATGCTAGCACCTACAGCCACCCAGTTCACGACAAAAGAGACTCTCTTTCATCGATCCTGCTCACAGGAAAATTTTCCTGGCGGCAGCGGGATTTTCAAATTGCGTTTGGTGCAATCACTCGAATTCGATTTCACTCATCTGAGTGTTGGGTTTCTTATTCACCTCACGATCCAATTTGGGACAGACTGATTTGGGACATCTCATCTGACATTTTTCCCTTTTGACGTTTCCGAACGTCAACATTTGGTAGTTAATTAATTTCGCTGTTGTGCACATTAAATTCGCGTGGTGCTCCAGGACTTTCGGCATCAAATTCCAGGTAGGTGGCTATTTTGTATTTAAGTCCAATCATTCAGTGAGGAAACATGTTCGCGATCCTCCCGGTGACCTTTTATTTGATCGGTATTAGCTAATATTAGCTTACGACAGTGAATTCACTCCGCCGTGTTTTCGTGCGAGGATTTGTGCGGGTCGAAGTTTTCGAATATGAATATTTCCTGACGCGTACGCTGATGTCCTCCGGATCTCGGTTTTCTTCCGCGTATTTTGATTATTCTCCGCATCTCGGGTCAAATCTATTAATATCTCATCATTTACTTTAATCGCCTTTCGATCCGTGGCTTTGAGCTCGGGAATCAGCAATTTGGGCATCCACTCGGTATCCATCGTATGTAGGTCAATTGTTGGCCTAGGTCTGGTGCCGTCAACATTGAAGGCTCGGCCCATACGTTGCTCTGCCTTGTCGGTTAATTTGTTTCGAAACAATTCGATTCGCGATATCTCATAGATATCGCTGTGTTTTGCAAATATCGCGATTAGGGTCTCGATGCTGATAGTTATGGTGTTGTTTGTGCGTACAATTTGTTTGTAGTGACTTGGTGTTGATTGTTTTCATGTTCGTCTGACTGAGATACCTTCAATAGGTGTCCATTTGAGTTCGTGTCGTATCGTGATGACTCGTGTTGTCTAGTTGTACCTTCTTAGATAAAACTAACAGCTAACTTAACCATTTAACATCTAAAACTAACATCTAACTCGATCTTAACTAACTCGTAAATTGTGGTTGTTACCCAATCTCAATCGTTCTCTCTTTTAGAGGACGATGGAGATTTTTTACTAATGTTCGAAGAACATTAGTATTAAAATCGATTCGGCCAAAAATTCATATTTCCATATATATATATATATATATATATATCATCAAAAAATTTCAGTGAGATAATCTCGGGAACGCGCCATCCGATTGAGCTGAAACTTTCAGGATACATTGGTGTATATGCAGAATAGGTCCAGGTCTCTTTAAATGTCAGTTATTGTTAACCTTTTGGCGCCGGCGGCCATTTAAGTGATATTTTTAATATACCTATTATTTCGTGCATTTCGCAAAAATAAAGTTAACGAAATCAATTTCGAACGTGTTTTACATATGAATCGGATAATGCTTTGGAATTTTTTAACCCCATGTGTGCGCTGGGTGCCTAAAAAGAGAACGGGAAAATTTGAAAATTTTTAAATTTCGATAACTTTTTACAGAGCTGTTCAATCATTACAAAATTTTCAGTACAAATTGATATTATTTAGTTGTAGATTTGTGTAGCTTTTAATGAGCGTGCTGGCAACCCTGTAGCTAGGGCAGGCACTGAAAGTGAAAACCTCCAAATCATCGTCTCTCTTGAAAAAATGCCGTTTCTTCAAAAAAAAGCCACTCATATGTAAATCTTGTGCTTTGTTTACATAACCAAAAAAAAAAAAAGATATGGTATAACGGGCACGCCTGGTAACCCTTGCCCAATTTACCTATATTTTAAGCATCAAAAACTTCTGTTCACGGAAACTCACGATCCGATGAGCAGAATTAATTGAAATTTGCAGAATGTATTGGTCTTAAATAGGAACAGGTCTGATAGAAGTGATTTTGAAATGCGGGTGATTCTGTGCCAGTGGTGCCATCTTGAAAAACCACTAAAAAAGATAACTGTTTTTAGCTCTATAAATTCTGATTGAATCGTTCGATTTTGACGAAACTCACACAATTGCTGGACATTACTTTAAGCCACGTTTGGTAGAAATGTGGTCGAAAAATTCGGTTGGAGTTGCCAGCTATGATAATTTTGGTGTCTTCATTTTGAAAAAAAAAAATTTGGAAGTGAAAACATTCAAACCATCGAATATTCAAAAAAATTTCCGTTTCTTACAATAAAACCAATCTGTATATAAATCTTATGTTTTATCTACACGTTCAAAATAAAACTTTGGAAATTTCATGTCGGACAAGAATGGTAACCCTCTCCCAGTTAACCTATATTTTTAGCATCAAAAACTTCTGTTCACGGAAACTCACGAGCCAATAATCAGATACAGCTAAAATTTACAGAATGCATTGGACTTAAGTAAGACCAGATTTGATAGAAGCGATTTTGAATTGTGGGCAAGTCTGTGGCGCCATCTTGAAAAATTACAAAGAAAAAAAACTGCTTTTTGCCCTATGAAATGTGAATAAGTTACCAGATTTTCATGAAATTGGCACAGTAGCTAAACCTAACTCTAATCTCTGTTTGGTGGAAATTTGGTTGAAAAATTTGATTGGTGCTACCAGCTATGGTAATTTTTGTGTCTTTGGTTTTGAAAATTCGCTCAGGAAAATAAAACTTTTTGCACTATAACTTCCAGTGCAGTCATGAAATCAATACGAATTTCATACAATTAATGAAACCTGTCATAAACATTATTCAGGCCAAATTTGGTTGAAAAGCCACGATAGGGTTGCCAGCTATTGTTGGTTTTGTGTTTTATTGCGATATCTTTATTAAGCGGTTTTATCGTAGAATTTTCAAATGGTAATGATATTGTAGTGACAATAAACAGCAAATATTAATCTTTCGATTATTTGAAAAAACTCGCTGCAGGTAACTCTAAATTTCTTTATACTCCTTTAACTTCGAATGTAATATAACAACGTGAAGCAGATGTGATATATTCTTGGCTTTGATACTGGCAGAAGGTTGCCAGCACGAGTCGGTTGTGCTACTTTTGTATCAATAAACGCTTACAGTTAGTATTCATACCGGAAACATTTACAATTAAAATAAATAATCAATGTTGCAATTCGCAAAGTTCTGCAAATTTTTCGGATCGCAGCCCCAAACACCAACTTCAGTTACAGTGCTGCAGGCACTGAGCATTTTCTTCATTGATGTTATATGAGATGCTTCTTTCAAAATTATGTGAAATAAGCAACTGATAACGAATATAATTAACCCGTGTTTTGCTCTCATAAACGTTGAAATTCATGCCAGTGGTAATATCTGAAACCTTCCACCATATGAGTTATAATGCATTCTTGAGACCAAAGTAAAACGTGGCATTTGAAACAGTTTGGTTGTAATAAGCAGCACATGTGGTGGAATATGCACTCAAAACCTGCACGATTCTTCTACTGTTCTTCGAACATTAGTGTTTCTAGCGGTTCAGGTGCGCTAGAGTTTTTTTTTTATATATTATATTCAAGATTTGATGCTTTAGTTTACTGAAATGTCCACGAACCGTGACAAAGGTGAACCTCTGTTTACCTGTATCTGAAACTTTCGAATTTTTAGGAGAAAATGAAAAATTTTGCAATCCTGTTACTATTTGCAGGGTACTAAAAAGTACGAGCTAGGAAAGAAATAGAGCTGTCAGGAAAAAAACGATATGTAAGCAAACAGATTCGAAATGAGTTCTAATCAAAAGTTATATACAGTCATGGGGGCCCGGTAGCTCTGCTCGCTAAGGCGTCAGGCCGCAAAGCGGCGTGCTACGGGGCCTGCGGTTCGAATCCCCCCAGTGCCATGGCTGTAAGTGTGAATGCGTGTGATTGGCTCTGAGGGTGGCAAATGGGCCCAAACTGGTGGCCTAATGCTGGCCGCGTTTCCGGCAGCCCTCTTCAGTAACCTAACCTAACCTATATACAAACATGAAAGTAAATTTAATATATTGTTGCATGCACGAACAAACATGTTTCGACGTGTCGGCGGCCGGAAGAGCGACAACCGTTAAAGTGTCTGTCTAATCATGTGTTCTTGGAATAGAAACAATCTATAAATAGCCAAAAACCGTAAACAATCTATAAATAGCCAAAACACAATAACAATCTATGGATAAAACGTAGAATAATCGTCTAGAACGTAAAAAGGGAACAATCCAGAACACAAACCTGAGTCATATCTTTCATAATGACGGAATTTCCCATTAGTCAATAGAGCCCTCTAGAAAGCAAAAGCGGAACATTCGAGAACCCGAGACACATTTGGCACCACTATAAATACCACCACGAGAAGTACTAGCGATCATTCAGTAGATAGCGAAGACAGCGAAAGGCTGTTACTTTGAAAAGCGATACAGCGGTTCTAGTGTATCCGGGCGCGATTAATTAAAAGCGATTAAGTGCGAGTAATTATAGTGCGATAATTAAATTGAAAAAGTGTTAAATTGTAACGCGAGATTATAGTAGTGCGAATATAAAGTGTAAATAATTAATAGTGTTTATAATAAAAGTGTAATTAGTGTTTTAAAAGAAACTGTTTTATTTCACGAATGTGAAGAATATCGAACTCACGGAAAGGTGTTTAACGGTAGAACACAACAACTGGTGTCAGAAGTGGGATTCTGTCACGTTCGTAATTTAAAAAGTGACTTTTAGTGAGATACTGGACAGTGAATTTGTATGAACAGTGAAAATTAATAAGTGCGCGGACTAAATAAATAGTTAAACGTTTTGGACAGTGAACATTGTAAATTGTGCGGACCAATTGAAATTTGTGAAAAATTGAGTAGACTAAAGTGATAATTGTGAAAAGTTGTGAGGACTAATCGAAGAACAATGCCAAAAGTGAGTGAACTGACACTGGCAGAGTTGAACGTGGAGTGCGAGAAGCAAGAGCGGAAGCTGGCAGAACTTAGAAAGGAAATGGATTTGCTGAAATCGGATCTGCAACGCGTGAGAGCGGAAGGAATTGTGCCAGCTGAATCAAGAGCTGGCAAAGTGCTGAAAGCACCAACGTTTGATGGACTGACTTCTTGGACCATCTACAAGAAGCAGTTTGAAGCTGTTGCAGAGTTTAACAACTGGAGCGATCAAGAGCGAGCGCTACAACTGATGGTGTCATTGAGAGGAGCCGCAGCGGAAGTTCTTCTGACAATTCCAGAGGACAATAGCTTCAGCTATTCAAGCCTGAAGAATGCATTGCATATGCGGTATGGCGAAGACCACTTAAAGGAAATTCATCGTGCGCAGCTGAGGACACGCACACAGAAACCGGGAGAGATCTTGCAGCAGCTGGCTCAGGACATCAAGCGCTTGACACTTCTGTCTTATCCTGCTTCAAATCCAGATCATCGGGACGAGACAGCGAAGGACGCTTTCATCCAGGCAGCTCGTGATGAAGAGCTCCAACAAGCACTTCGATTGACAAATAATCGAACGCTGAGGGATACTTTGGCCCACGCTCTCATCTACGAATCGGCGAAGCTGGCGTCACGGAGAGTCGGTGAAGTACGGGAGGAATGCAAGTGCAGGAAAACCAATATCTCCAGGGAATCAAGGAGAGGTGGAGCCCCTTAGTGTTGGAATTGCGGAGAAAAGGGTCAATTGAGGCGCGATTGTCGCAGGAACTGGAAATCGATGTATTGCAAGGAATGTGTGAATAGCAAAGTTTCTCGATGCTGGAACTGCGGAAAGAGCGGAGATCTGAGTCTTGACTGCTACAGGAAGTACCAAGCTAGGTACTGTGAAGGATGTTCAGCAGCATTCAAGCAAAACAATGAATCTGGACGGTCAAACAAAGCGACTTGCTCTTAGATAACGGCAACGAGACCCGGAGGAAATAAGTTTGAAGTTCAACGGTGTGACTGCAACACTGGTAAACTTGAAACAATCACCGTTGCCAGGTTGCATGTTCGTGAGAATAACTTGACCTTGCAGGGGAAAGTCAGTAACGAAGCTTGTAAAGTCATCATCGACACTGGAGCTGCTAGATCGATCCTGAGAGCGGATATGGCTAAGTCGTGGAAACTTAGTAACGCTAAAAAGAATGTGTTTCAGACAGTAACGGGTGATTCGACCCGAATTCTTGGAGAAGTCGTTCTGCCGATACAACTAGGAAATATGGTATTCGATCATCAGTTCCTGGTAGCGGAGATAACAGACGAGTGCGTACTTGGACTGGACTTCCTGGGCTCTCATGGTTTCAGCCTAGATTTGGGAGAGCGGAAAATCAAGTGGAGGAGCAACGAAGTATCATTAACTCGTAGACCAGGATGGAAACAACGAACAGAAGAAAAAGAAGACCACATATGCGTAGCTGCGAGACGAGTAGGCGTTTTGGCGGAAAAGGAAGGAAAACCGTTAGAAGTATCGCAGGGCGACATAAAATGCAGCAAAACAACGAAAAAATTTGCATCCGGATCTGAGCGGAAATGTGTGTTGGGCAATATTTCTCGAAGACTGCATATTGGATCGGAATCTGGGATATCACCGGAAGACCACAAAACAACAACGAATCCAGAGGCAGTGAAGGAAGCGGAAACGAAGCTGTACAATTTGAGCGCGAGTTTAATTGGATTTCCGAAAAACAATTTGGTGTGGAGCGTACGTTCTAGTCAACAACCGGAATGGGAAGGATCGTATGACGAACGGCGTGACGAGAGTGGCTGGCGGATACATCGAAAACACCGGTCGAAAATGAAGGTTGTGCACCTAGACCATGGAAATAACGCAATGGATGACGACGAATCTGTTCGGGACGAACAGGTCTAAGGAAGGGGTAGTGTTGCATGCACGAACAAACATGTTTCGACGTGTCGGCGGCCGGAAGAGCTACAACCGTTAAAGTGTCTGTCTAATCATGTGTTCTTGGAATAGAAACAATCTATAAATAGCCAAAAACCGTAAACAATCTATAAATAGCCAATACACAATAACAATCTATGGATAAAACGTAGAATAATCGTCTAGAACGTAAAAAGGGAACAATCCAGAACACAAACCTGAGTCATATCTTACATAATGACGGAATTTCCCATTAGTCAATAGAGCCCTCTAGAAAGCAAAAGCGGAACATTCGAGAACCCGAGACACATTTGGCACCACTATAAATACCACCACGAGAAGTACTAGCGATCATTCAGTAGATAGCGAAGACAGCGAAAGGCTGTTACTTTGAAAAGCGATACAGCGGTTCTAGTGTATCCGGGCGCGATTAATTAAAAGCGATAAAGTGCGAGTAATTATAGTGCGATAATTAAATTGAAAAAGTGTTAAATTGTAACGCGAGATTATAGTAGTGTGAATATAAAGTGTAAATAATTAATAGTGTTTATAATAAAAGTGTAATTAGTGTTTTAAAAGAAACTGTTTTATTTCACGAATGTGAAAAATATCGAACTCACGGAAATGTGTTTAACGGTAGAACACAACAATATTTAGCAAATATGGACGAATACAAATTTGACTTATACAAAAAAAATGGCTTATGAGGAAAGAAATCTTGTACCAACGGTAAAATTTGGTGGTTGAAACGTTTCGATGCGGACGTACATATCGAAGAGTAGAGTGGAAATTCTAGTATTATCTTTCAAAAGAGATAACGATACAAAGCATACTGCACTAAATGTACGATTATGACTTTTTTATATTCCTCCAGATATGAAAACCTTAGAAAAACTTTGGGATAGAATCGGAAGAGAAAAACCAAAACAGTATGTTCAAAATAGTAAAGAACTTAATCAGGGTACACTTGAAGAATCGAATTTAATGGATCAATTAACAACAAAAAATTTAGTAACTTACGTGCCCGAGAGAATGAATTTTGAAATATCGGCAAAAGGCAATATAAAATCCTTTTGAATTAAACGTTCTAAATTTCAAAATGTGCATGTAGACTTTTGTCCCATATATTCCTGAAGATTTTTGAGTATGATTTCTTTAGCGTATATTATTTAAGATTTCTGTTATTTTTGTAATTCTATATCTTCAATAAACTTGTTGAAAAAATAATATGTTTTTTCATATGCGTTATTTGACGCAATCATTCAGCGACTGATATATATTTATATATATATATATATATATATATATATATATATATATATATATATATATATATATATACTCCGTTTCATATTTATAACCCACCTGAAAATTTTCAATTATTTTGCACTGAAATAAACTGAAATAAACTGATTGAGAATCTGTGTAGAATTACATTTCAGAGAGTCATTTCCCGTTACGGCTATTTTTTACTGCAGTCCTGGAAAATTCGGTATTTTTTGGCGTTTCATATTTATAACCCAGATAAAGTTTCCAACATAATAAAATGTTTATTATAATTAATTTCAAAATTAACAAAAGCTTAGTAATTAATAGAATCTCCTCTTGATTTTATCAAATCGAAAATCCGTTTTTTCATGGAATTGATCAATTTTTCTAATAATGCAAGTTCGATTTTCCGCCATTCATCAAGAATCGCCGCTTTCAATTCCGTCAGTGATTCATATTGCCGATTTTCAGCATATACCCGTCTGACAAGAATCCCCCAAATGTTTTCAATGGAGTTTAGGTCAGGCGAACACGCTGGCCAATCCATTACCTTAATGGAATTTGTTTCCATCCATCTCATTGTTTCACGACTGGTATGAATCTTGGCATTATCCTGCTGGAAAGTCCAGTTATCTTCAGGATGTGCTGCCAGGAATGACAGTAAACTGCCCTCAAGTACTTGTATGTAGTCTCTACTCCTCATACGCGATGAAGTAAATTTTACGTCCAAGCATCCGGATGCAGAAAATGCACCCTATAACATCAAGGAACCGCCATAAAAATTCCAAGTCGAGAAATACCGGGGTTCCTTTCTCAAATCGCGCCAGTAAGAATTTAATCTATCAAGCCCATCTAAATTCAATTTTGTTCATCCGAAAAAATAATCTGGAAATAAAATTTTTGGAATTAAACAAAGGGGGAATAAAAAAACCAGTATTTCTTACAGATGACCAATTTGTAGCCATATTTTTTTCTCCGAATTCTAACCGAGCACTCTTTATTTTAGCTCTTCTGATCTTATTATCACGTTGTAGCGTTCTCCAAATCGTTGTTTTTGACACCTTTGTTTATACAAGAGTTGCCATTTTATTACAGCTTATTGTTGAATTACTGACTAAACGTATAATCGTCCTCTCTTCCCGCGGAGAAAGTTTCCTTTCTCTTCCCGTTTGCTTTGTTTTCCCATATAATTCAGGTTTTTTTAAAAAGTTGTTAATTACACGCCGACTGCGTGCAACTTTTCTTGAAATTTCACTGATGTTCAAACCAACTTCTTTTATGCCAAGATTTCATCCTTTTCAACTTCATTTAATGACGTACCTCGAGGCATTTTAAATGATATACTTATTACCACACACACTTGTGAACAACTGTTGAAAATATTGAATAACTCGACTAATAATTCTGCTAATTACCAAGTGGGTTATAAATATGAAACGCACAAAAATGACGAATTTCCAAGAAATGCAGTAAGAAAAAAACGCCAATGAGAAGTCATTCTCAGAAAAATCATTGCACACAGTTTCTCATTCTTATCAGTATTATATTTGTGCTGAAAAACTATTTTACACGAAAATAATTGAAAATTTTTAGGTGGGCTATAAATATGAAACGCAGTGTATATATATATATATATATATATATATATATATATATATATATATATATATATATATATATATATATATATATATATATATATATATGTATATATATATATATATATATATATATATATATATATATATATATATATATATATATATATATATGTATATATATATATATATAAATATATATATATATATATATATATATATATATATATATATATATATATATATATATATATATATATATATATATATACATATATATATAAACATCATGAAAGTCTTCTATTCAAACTGATCAAGTTGGGATATACGGCGGTTGTAATACGACTCGCCGTGAGCTTCCTCAGCAACAGACAATTTAATGCTAGCGTTACCGAAGCAAATTGACTTTAGGGACCTGTGACATCAAGAGTGCCTGAAAGTTCTGTCACTGGATATGCTGTTACCGTACCGAAACGTACGCTAACAAAAACCACTTTTGCTCCCAACTGGGGCCGATGCTCACAGGAAATGGGGGTGGGCAGGTGCCACTCGCTTCCACCCCGAAACTAACGCGTTCCCGTCTTCGGAAGCGAGAAGGGGTGTTACACTCGAACAAACTGAGCAACTACTATTCGCGGACGAGATTCATTAAAACACTGAGATTACACAGCATGTAGATTATGTAATTGTAAAGAAAACTTCCCAGTCAAATTCAGCTTAACACGTCCTACCACTAGGGTTATCTGCTTTTAATCTTACAATAATATTACGCTACCTTAATTACATAGGATCCCGCGCTGGGGCCCTTCCGTCGAATTTGTGAGATCGCTAAATTATCTTATCATGCTTTATTGGTTCAGATTAGAGCTGGGCGAAATGACTCTTTTAAGTGAGCCAGTTCAGTTGTCCTCATTTGTTTTTACTGATTCAATACCCCGGTGTCATTCAGCAGACCTATTAGTAGCTAGCACTACTACCGTTTAGTGTGCTGGCTGCATGCGACTGTTTGTTTTGCGGATTTATGTGAGCATAGTCTATCAATGATTAAAATACCAGTTTACCAAATCCAAGCCATCTGATTCATCCCAGCAAAAGCATCGGGTCTTTTGACCCCAAGTACATCCGATTTTCTTCTGTGTGAAAAACTAGTCAAAAACGCTAATCGCACAGCACAAACCAGCTCTGAGCTCACCCAAGCTGTGTCATTAATTGCCACGTATGATTATTTACCAGCGCACCACTGATAGCTCTGCGTTGAGCTGCTTTCAAAACATAATCAATAGGCGCGTCTTTAACGTGTTTTCAAAGTGGATCAGGATTAGTTAAACCGGATCGACTTGGGCATTCAAAGACCAGGATCGAGGGTTTGGGGATTGAAAAATTCGAAGCCCACTTGAGTTCTATTCATATATGTGACGTTCCGATGCGATATACTTCACTTTAGTAGGACTAGCTGAATTTTATTCGGTTAATCCACATTAATCCAGTCGCACCAAAAACCTACTTTGAAGTTTCATTTCAATCCGTTCCACGCCAAGTCAGTCCAAGTCAGTCCGGCTAATATACGAGGATGCATGCTTGGTGACTTTGGATGCTCCATTCATATTTCATAGGCACAAAGGTTAGCTTGAAATACGAGTTTTGGGCAAACACGGAATCGCAACACCAATTAGACAGGCAATAAGTATACGCTGCTGTTTGTGCAATGCATTATGGGTAGTGTTTCTTAATGATTCCTAAGCACCAAGTGTTGAATGGTTTCGATTGAGTGAAATGTGATAGCTTACATGGGTCAGCCTTAGGATAAGTACTATAAATAGCACGGAAAGAACGTGATTTGCGATACAATTTGCGATATTTCCCCACTGGTTGCGAGAAATAGGTAGCAATATCAAGCAATATCCAAGTGAAAAGTTGAAAAAAAAGAAGAAAGTATCCCGCCAAGCATTCCCACTAGGCAATATACATGTGCTCTGCCAAAAAAGCTCTTTTAAAGTATGGCGATCTGTGCAATATTGAGATTCTGAAAATCTATTCTGAGTATGGAAATGGTAACTGATAAGATAATTAACGCGGAAGCGGAATACTACTTTCGATACCATTTCGCGAGTAAAAGGAATATCTCCGACACTTTTATGCAATTCACTACAGAGAATTTCGTTTGTTGTTCGCTTCGCTTGGTCCTTCTTGATGGGATTATACTCACACCAACACACTCTCTTTTTTCAACTACACGGATATATACTTTCTCACCAGTCATTTGAGAGTATGCTTTCCTCACTTTTGCATATGAGAAAGTGAACTTATTTGCTTTCGGTTCTTCTTAGGTGCCAGCTGATGGTAAATCCTTGACTCCCTACCATTCTCTGCCGTCAGGCTAATATCGTACAATACCGTTCTTTCCGTGATATCTTTAATACTTATGCTATGGCTCAGCTAAGTGAGTAGTTCTTTCTAATTTCCATTTATTTCCATTTCGCATTTAATATCTTTTAATAATATACATCTGCAATGTAGCATTCATACATTTTCCAAGTGGAAGTAAGATTTTATTGATTCCGAGCTACTGTCACCTGTGCTAATCATTGCTTTATATTGTACGGCGCTAAATAGGAAATTTGATTTTTGGCATACATCGTATTTTGAGGAAGAGAGCTTTCATTGATTTGAAATGTAAACTAATATAAGAATGAGGTGATGGGCCGAAACACACACAAAAACGCACTTAACAAGTAAAAGCCCTTGATTATAAATGAACGTATGTATGTTTTCTGGTCTTTGAAAAGTCGAATCTTAGCCATTGGCTTACCAATTTAGTTTATGTTAATATAAAATAATGAGCTATCAGCACAAAGCAAATCTTTCAAGAAGGTATATATGCCAAGATCTAATGTCTAGATTCAAGTTTCAAAAATAGGGTGGTCTTTGTTGCAAAATTCAATTTTGAATTTCAAGCATATGCCAAAGTCCTATATCTCCATGCCTGAGGTGCAAAGTCTATCTAGCCTAAATCCGATTTCAAAATACTAAAACCCTTGATGTCTTCAAACTTGGACCCATGTCAAATTTGAAATCTGAATTAAATCCTACATTTGCAGGATAGAGTGCAGAACTGATTTGAATATACACCTACAAGCTCACGGTAACAAGGACCCGATAAGTAGCGACAGGCGTTGCCGGAGTCGAAGGAGCATATGAGTGCTTAATGTATATTCATAGAAAAGCTCATTGAAATGGACAAGTGACCGGTACCTTTCCGCAGTAGAGTGGGATTTCATTTGAATTTCGAATACACATACGTTGCTATCATGTGTGCATTCCGGCGGTAGGCTTAACGGAACTCCTTGGTGCAACAGGTATTTGTGGTTTTGTCACTTGACCGTATAATACGAGACATAGCCAAAGGTTGTGGTTTCTCGTCGTCATTAATATCTTATATAGAGAAGGACGTGCGAAAATGATGGATTCAACTTGTTGTCAGTATGACGATGTCGTAATGCAAATTGTCCGTAAAGAATGGGGTCGATGCTTTAGTAATTACCATGAAACCTGGCAAGTAACATAGAGAGTGGTTTCCTACACCAATAGCAATTATGAGTTTATGGTAACAAAAAAGAGCTAAATATGCGTGTTTGTGGACAAACTATTTTGTAAAATTTAAATTAATGCAAATGAAACACTTTAATGTAAAAATCAATTTTTCCTTTAGAAGCCACATTCATTTTATTTCTTGACAAATTTCGATATTACAAAGGTGGTTCACCTTCTTTTTCGTTGTCTATTGGTCTTCTCCAAAGTGTTTTTATTCGAAAAGAAATGAAGGTTCCTTCGAAGTAGATTCTGTGGATATTGCAAACACAAAAGTTAGTATTGTACGACATATTGCAAAAATTATATATTTGTTATGACATATACTGATTGCCCGTGTTCCATTTGTAGTATGGCAAATACACATGCTCTTGCTTTTGAGCAATTTACTTGTACTTACGCTTGTTCTGCCCTGAGGTGGCTATTTGTACATTCATGATTTCAATTCGTAAACAAACTCGTTTTTTACTAATGTTCGAAGAAGAACATTAGTATTAAAATCACTTTGGCCAAAAATTCATATTTCTATATATATATATATATATATATATCATCAAAAAATTTCAGTGAAAAAATCTCAGGAACGCGCCATCCGATTGAGCTGAAATTTTCAGGACACATTGGTGTATATGCAGAATAGTGCCAGGTCTCACAAAAAGTTAATAATCTTTAACCCTTTGGCGCCGGCGGCCATTTTAGTGATTTTTTTAATATACCTATTATTCCGTACACAAATAATTTTTGCAAAAATAAAGTTGACGACATAAATTTCGAACAAGTTTTACATGTGAATCAGATAACGTTTTGGAATTTTTTAACCCCATGTGTGCGCTGGGTGCCTAAAAAGAGAACGGGAAAATTTGAAAATTTTTAAATTGCGATAACTTTTGCCAAAGCTATTCAATCATTACCAAATTTTCAGGACATGTTTGTTTTATTTAGTTGTAGATCAGTGTACGTTTTAATGAGCGTACTGGCAACCCTGTAGCTAGGGCAGGCACTGAAAGTGAAAACCTCCAAATCATCGTTTCTCTTGAAAAAATGTCGTTTCTTAGAAAAAAAGCCACTCATATGTAAATTTTGTGCTTTGTTTACATTAACAAAAAAAAAAATTTGATATGGTATAACGGGCACGCCTGGTAACCCTTGCCCAAGTTACCTATATTTTTAGCATCAAAAACTTCTGTTCACGGAAACTCACGATCCGATGAACAGAATTTATTGAAATTTGCAGAATGTATTGGTCTTAAATAGGACCAGGTCTGATAGAAGTGATTTTGAAATGCGGGTGATTCTGTGCCAGTGGTGCCATCTTGAAAAATCACTAAAAAAGATAACTGCTTTTAGCCCTATAAGTTCTGATTGAATCGTTCGATTTTGACGAAATTCGCACCGTAGCTGCACCTTACTTCAAACCACGTTTGATAGAAATTTGGTTGAAAAATTTGGTTGGAGATGCCAGCTATGATAATTTTGGTGTCTTAAATTTGAAAAAATAAAAATTTGGAAGTGAAAACATTCAAACCATCGAATATCCTAAAAAATGTCCGTTTCTACAATAAAACCAATCTGTATACAAATCTTATGCTCAATCTACACAGTCAAAGTAAAACTTTGGAAATTTCATGTCGGACAAGAACGGTAACCCTTTCTCAGTTAACCTATATTTTTAGCTTCAAAAACTTCTGTTCACGGGAACTCACGAATCAATAATCAGATAGAATTGAAATTTACAGAATGCATTGGACTTAAGTAGGGCCAGATCTGATAGAAGCGATTTTGAATTGTAGGCAACTCTGTTCCAGTGGTGCCATCTTGAAAAATTACAAAGAAAAAAAAAATGCTTTTTGCCCTATGAAATAAGTTACCAGATTTTCATGAAATTGATACAGTAGCTGCACCCTACTCTAAACTCTGTTTGATAAAAATTTGGTTGACAATTTCGATTGGTGCTGCCAGCTATGGTAATTTTTGTGTCTTTGGTTTTGAAAATTCGCTCACGAAAATAAAACTTTTTGCCCTATAACTTCCAGTGCAGTCATGAAATCAATACGAATTTCATACAATTACTGGAAACTATTATAAACATTATTCAAGCCAAATTTGGTTGAAAAGCCACGATAGGGTTGCCAGCTATTGTTGGTTTTGTGTTTGTTTGCAATATCTTTATTAAGCGGTTTTATCGTAGAATTTTCAATTGGTTATGATATTGTAGTGACAATAAACAGCAAATATTAAGCTTTCGATTATTTGAAAAAACTCGCTGCAGGTAACCCTAAATTTCTTTATACTCCTATAACTTCAAATGTTATATAACAACGTGAAGCAACGTGGCTTTGATACTGGCGAAAGGTTGCCAGCACGAGTCGGTTGTGCTACTTTTGTATCAATAAATGCTTACAGTTAGTATTCATACCGGAAACATTTACAATGAAAATAAATAACCGATGTTTCAATTCCCTAAGTTCTGCAAATTTTTCGGATCGCAGTTCCAAACTCCAACTTCAGTTACAGTGCTGCAGGCACTGAGCATTTTCTTAATTGATATTATATGAGATGCTGCTTTCAAAATTTTGTGATATAAGCAACTGATAACGAATATAATTAACCCGTGTTTTGCTCTCATAAACGTTGAAATTCATGCCAGTGGTAATATCTGAAACCTTCCACATATGAGTTATAATGCATTCTTGAGACCAAAGTAAAACGTGGCGTTTGAAACAGTTTGGCCGTAATAAGCAGCTCATGTGGTGGAATATGCACTCAAAACCTGCACGATTCTTCTACTGTTCTTCAAACATTAGTGTTTCTAGCGGTTCAGGTGCGCTAGAGTTTTTTAATTCTAGATACATAACGTGAGTCAACACGACTCATTCGCGAGACGTATTCATCTGTCTCTTTTCAACCATTTTATGTATCGCATCGCCTGTCCGAATCAACTTAGTACTCAGCTGAGCTCCCAAATTGTGCATGTGTGTCATAGGTAAGCATTGTATGTACGTAGATATAGTAACATTGTGAATCAAAATGACTCCAGGCTATGTGATTTGTAGCGTTTTGAACTTAAGATCCCGAATTATTTTTCGATTGTTTTCGTTTAGTTTGAACATGTAAGCTAAATTCTTACTACAGGAGCGTTATAAATTCACTAAAATTGGAACAATTTACTCGAATAAAAAAGAAATACCGGAAGAGCTAAATAATACTAGGTCTGTGTCCTAAATTTTATCTCCGGAAAATCATATATGATTGAATTCTACAATCAAACAAAGGGAGGAGCTGATTCGTTCCACCAGATATATTCCCAGATGTCATGCAGCAGAAAAACAAATAGATAGAAAACATTCTACGGCATGCTGCATATTGCTTTTGTAAACAGCTACGTCATTTATTGCCACAAAATGATTTCCTAAAAGGAAAAACCCTTAATAGAAGAGCATTTATGAGGCAACTGAGCACTGACTTAGCAAAATTATACATGGAAAAGGCTTGAGACTCCTGCTCTGAGTCGGAAATTGTGCGAAAACATTCAAAGCATATTACCGAAGCCGCCTGCTGCAAACTCGCAACAAGATGAAAATGAGCTTGCTGTGAAGAAAAGGAAATACTGTGCCATTTGCCCGTGAAAACTCAGAAGAAAGACGCAGGCAAAGTGCAAAAAATGTAAAAAACCGGTCTGTGGGGAACATAAAGTGTTGACATGTTCAGACTGTATATAGTTCCTGTTTGGAGACTGATGTGTTAATATTTTGGTTCTCATGCCTTATTTTTATGATTTTTAAAAACTTTTTTTTTTCATTCGTTACTAGTCCTTGTTTGGGTTTTACCCAAAGAAAGAGATATATATATACATATATATATATATATATATATATATATATATATATATATATATATATATATATATATATATATATATATATGTGTGTGTGTATATATATATATATATATATATATATATATATATATATATATAAATATATATATATATATATATATATATATATATATATATATATATAAATATATATATATATATATAATATATATATATATATATATATATATATATATATATATATGTATATTTATATACATATATATATATACATATATATATATATATATATATAGATATATATATATATATATATATATATATATATGTATATATATATATATATATATATATATATATATATATATTTTAGTGTCATAATTACAAAGAATTTTATTTTTTCATTTGTTAGATTAATGTTAAGGTACAGTCGTGGCCACAATTATTTACACAACGCTAATCATGAAAAAAAATTTGAATGAAATCAAAATAACTCCTTCAAGTTTTATTACATCAAAATGAAATTTTATTCAGTTATTCATTGCCAAATTTATAGTTACTTTACAAGAGCAAAATTTGAAATAAAACATTACAGAACATAAAGAAAAATAAAAACTAAGTGACCAAAATTATTTGCACATCCGTCATTACGGCCAAAATTATTTGCAATGGATGATTTTGTCCTCGTTTTTCCGAAAAATCAGGGAAAAAGTTAAACTAATTGTTAGCCTTAATAAAAAACGGGTAATTTGTGACCATAACCTAATACTTGGTGTTGCCTTCCTTGGCACGAAAAACCTCTTCGAGTCTTGCTGGCATTGAATCAACTAAATTCTGTATAGTTTCGATGGATAGGACCTGCTATGCATTTAAGATGACTTCCGAGGCTTCAGCTGCCGATTTTCCAATCTTTTGAGGAATTGTTGATTTCATCAAATGCCAGACATGATCAATGACATTCAAATTAGGGCTTTGTGGAGGCCATTTCATGGCTTTTTGCCCAACGTCCGATAAAAACTGTTGAATCCGTTTTGAAGTATGGATTGGTGCATTGTCCTGTTGTAGTATAAAATCAGGACCAACCAAATAATCGCCGGCAACAAATGCAAATTTGTTCAATATCTGGAGGTATTCAGACAAACGCATCTTTGCTGGACAATCAACAATTGGAGCAACCCCATTGTAGCAAATACAACCCCACACCATTATTTTACCACCATGTGAATGGCGCTTAGGGATACTGACGGCTTGATTTTGTGCATTGGAATAGTAGAAATGTCTACCGTACGTTCTGTCCAATGACATAGCACTATCATCTGTCCACAAAATTTGTCTCCGAAATTCGACTGGCTTATTTCTGTGCTCAAATGCAAACTGCAAGCGAAATTCCCGATTCTTTGGAGAGATGTACGGCGGTTTTCGGATGACGTATGCTTTTATTCCTGCCTCGGAAAGTCTTCTCCGAACTGTTGTTCTACTGATTTTGTCACTTCTGTTCTCGTTAATACTATTTATTATGTTATTGATCTTTTCGCGATTATTTCGCTGCATACACCGACGTATTACAGTATCTTTCCTTTCACTTGTTGCCCTCTTTCGACCCCTTCCTACTGCATTTTTAATACTGCCAGTTAAATGTTGTTTTTTTACCTGGTAATAAACGCTCCACCTGTGACATTTAAATTTTTTGGCAAATTCGTTAGCGGAAATACTGCTCTTAAATTCAGCAACGATTGCAGCCCGCTTTTCGATTGAGAGTTCAACGTTTCTAGGCATTTTCACTGTCACTAAATAGTTTATTACAATGAAATCTAATGTCAACTGATGTCCAACATTTGTTCCAGCTTTATCACTGATCGAAACAAAGTCGAAGAATTACTCTTAATTTCCTGAAAAATTTTTCTTAGTGTGTGCAAATAATTTTGGCCATAATGACGGGTGTGCAAATAATTTTGGCCAGTGAGTTTTAATTTTTAATTTTGTTCTGTAATGTTTTATTTCAATTTTTCTTTTGTCAAGAAACTATGAATTTGGCAATGAATAACTGAATAAAATTTCATTATGTTGTAATAAAAATTGAAGGAGTTATTTTGATTTCATTCCAATGTTTCTTCATAATTAGCGTTGTGTAAATAATTGTGGCCACGACTGTATAATTGCTGGAGTTACAATCAATGCAATGTAACATTGTTACGCAGCAAAACAAGTTTGTACACATCAGAACGTATGAGAGCAGTTACAAAGGGTCGATAAGGGTCGATATTATCAAACAACAATTTCGTTAATATAGCCAGTGACAGATGACGGTAAATGTTATATTGCATTGATTGTTACTCGTTCCACCGACAAAGCATGGCAAAAATGTTGTGTTGCATTGATTGTAACTGCACCATTATATTTACTAAATCAAAATACCAATTGCAGAACATGGTTCGATCGTCTGTAGAGGCTCTTAGCAACGCCCGCAATTAGTGCGCAGGGATGAGCACGAGACGCATTCATTGCCATCTGATTTCGAGCGACGACGAGGTCGGAAGTAGATAAAAGTCTGCCGCGAGCTATATCCTGCATCTAACTAGTTTTTGACAGATAGTAGCAAATAAAGTGTGTGTTCGTGCATATAGTGTATACAGCTATATTGTGTAGTCATTAACAAACAAAGTATTATGCCAAATTGTATTTACAATAAACCGACCGTTCAAAGTAACCATAATTGGTGACCCGCAACAGTAGTGACTGTGATCCTTTCTTTGATATCCTCTCGATAAACCCACGCCACCACGATCAAGTGCGTCCATTTTGGTATTTTAATTTTCTCTTAATTGGCGCTTTCCCAACGTCTGTATAGAGATTGTAAACTGAAATTTAATAAGCTGAAACTTTGTAAAGTGAAATTCCTATGCCTCGAACTGCTCGCACTCTCAAGAAAACAAAAAACTAGCACAGTAAATATATTAAAATAGATTCGCAGCAAGTCGTTTTCGTACTTTTGCTGCAAACCAAATGCAAGCCAAATTTTGCAGCAAAAAGAAGCCAGCTGCCAAATTCTGTTACTGCTGCAGATTGCTGAAGTACGGGAACAGACCTTATGAAGAAACTGAAAATCCTACAAAAATGCCAACCGCTTACAAGAAAGAGCTTGAGAATTAAACAAAGGCGGCGCATATGGAAATATAGAGTCTGCAACGTCGAAATGTCAACAGCAGTGGTAATCGTGCTAAAGCAGTGCTGATGAAATTGCCAAAGTTTTGGTCTCACGATGTGGAAGTGTGGTTTGCAGCAGTGAACGAAAAAATACCGTACCTTAAGCGTACTGTACGCGAAAAGTACACATACCCTACCTCAGTCTATAATGTTTGCGTACATGTACACAACCGATATACCGAACGAAACAGACACGATGCAAATGTACGCTACGATTGAATACTGTACTGTACAAAGTACACAAACTTTATCCTCTAAAATACGGAATGTGTACTCGTACACAACCCGTACACAAACGATATACACTAAACGTACCGTACGTTTAGTGTACTTTTGCGCTTCATTTACATGAAAAGGAAAAACACTTTTAAAGTGAAAGCACTGAGTCAAAAATATTGAACTTCACAGGAGAGCATAATCAATTCATTTCGGCTACGGCATTATCACTTTTATCTGTAATTTTTTCCCAGTTCATATAAATGAACTGCAAAAGTACACTAAACGTACAGTACGTTTAGTGTACACCGTTTGTGTACGGGTTGTGTAGGTGTACACATTCCGTATTGTAGAGGGTAAGGTTTGTGTACTTTGTACAGTACAGTATTCAATCGTAGCGTACATTTGCATCGTGGCTGTTTCGTTCGGTATATCGGTTGTGTACATGTACGCAAACATTATAGACTGAGGTAGGGTATGTGTACTTTTCGTAGTGAATGTGTTTGCGTACGGGCGTCAAAAAAGTACGGTACAGTACACTAAGGTACGGTACCATAAGGTTTTTTTTCGTTCACTGGTTTGCAGACGCCGAATTGCGATTCCATACTTTAAACATTCAAGATGAGCGAAAATTTGACGCTGACATTTAATCACTAGATGATATTGAACTGATAAACAAAGTTGCGGATGTCCAAGCGACGGTGCGGAAAAGTACGGGAACCAAAAATATAATTTGAGCACCAGACTGAGTGATTTTCGAAATCAAGAAATTCATCAGCTTTTGGAAGGCCTTCAGTTGTGAGATAATAAGCCATCAGAACTTCCAGGCGAAATGAGAAGATTGGAAAAATTATCGATCGAAGACGACATCTTAAAAAAATATGTGGCAAAAAAGAATGCCTGTTAATGCAAAGTTGGTTCTTTCAACTTGCCAATGCAATAACTGCAGACGCTTTTATGGAAAGCATAAGCACTTCACAGCCACATGTAATGTCTATATCAATAGCCGAAACGAATGGTGTTACGATTCGCAAAAGGGTGGCTAAAATCTAAAGAAAGCTAGATCAGCTAATAAAAGCTGTTCAAACAATGAGCCGAAGAAAGAGCAGATCACGTTTGTCGGGTAG
This sequence comes from Nemotelus pantherinus, assembly GCA_963978885.1. Taxonomy (NCBI): domain Eukaryota; kingdom Metazoa; phylum Arthropoda; class Insecta; order Diptera; family Stratiomyidae; genus Nemotelus; species Nemotelus pantherinus. The sequence goes on along the minus strand of OZ022265.1, from coordinate 78,805,435 downwards.
AGTACGTTTCACACAAACAAGTAATGGCGCAGATTCGTCTAAGTTGTGCTACTATCATCGTGTGTGGGGTAAAAAAGCCAACAGACGCCAAAACTCATGCAGTTTGGCCTCGTCATCCGAAAACTAATAGTCCAGGGAAATTTAACATGGTACTTACATTCATGCTCCATCGCGGAATATCCCATTCATGGGCACACTTTTCCACCTATCCTAGAGTGTGGTGGATAAGTTTGTTTACTTGTTTTTTTATGGGCCTCAAAAGCAAACTCACAAAAATTCCAAGTCGTAATCAAAATCGGATAATATCAACATGCCGTTAAGAAAGTGGATATAGTTAGTTACAAATGTTAAGATCAATATATCTCAAAAACGGTTATGATTATAAGAAAAAGCTATGAATTTTTTTGTAGCAGATTTTCTAAGCTACAGATTTGTCGTACATTATTTCTCTGAATACGTGGCCGTTACTGAGATATTTAGGAAGGTCACTTTTGGTGACCTTTGACCCCGTATAAAAGTTAACGCAGCACTTGGATCGATGGGGACTTTTGACATTTTGTTCAGCAAGCCAGTATCAAGGGTGATACTAAAATTCAGCTTTCCCCTAATTTTTCCGAAGTTTAGCCTTTATTGTGTCGAATCTCACTAGACTTTAGCTGACTGTCGTCATTGTCAAAGGTTGGCAACAGCAGCAATAATGATAAAAGCATTTCCGGAAAATCGAGAGTGCATATTTTTGACCCAAGCAGCAAAATACGTTTTTTGATTGACTCTGGCTCAGTAGTCTCAGTGCTTCTACGGTTTTCAGTCAATCATTGACTTTAATCCGGATAACTTAAGCTGTTTGTGGCCAACCATTCGGAAATTTTTCAGTTTTAAGTTTAAGACCTGGATTTACGCCTAGTTTTCAAGTGGTCTTTCATTGTAGCCGACGTGCATTCTTCAATCATCGGAGCATACTTTTTACCGCATTATAACCTGATCCTCGACTTAAAAAATAAACGACTCATGGACTATCGTACAGGATTTACCACGCGAGGAAAACTTCATCAAACCACAGAATTCAACATTTGAACTGTGACTGCTGCAGCAAACTACAGTGGAATTCTTTAGAAACTCGTGAACGTCACAGATCGACCTATAGTCCAGTCAACAGCGGCAAAAAAATGAAAAACTGTGGAATTTTGAGAATCAAGGTCGATTTTGCTGAAAATTTGGATTTAAGCTCTACTAACCCTCTTCTTCAAAATCTACACTGTGCCGAACCGGGCTTTTTATTGTTAGGGGTTAAAACTACCCCTTATTGCAAAAAAATTAAAAAAAAAGATTTTAGCATATATTTGGTTAAAATAAAGTTTAAAATATTTATTTGTAGACTACTCGACACTCTCAAACGAATTTTTAATTAATCAGACATATATAACCCCCGTAAAACATCCCCTAAGGGACAGTAACTTTGAAAACTAGTATTAAAAATGTTTTATATAATTTTAAATGATTGAAAATTGTGTCATTAAATTTGAATTATTGTTAGAATGAAATTATTGTTTTGAAAAATACTTCAACCCTTATAAACCATCCCCTGCAAGTGTGATATATTAAAATATATTAAAACATTTTTTTTTTTTAGAATGAGAAATAATTGTAAACTGCATCTATTGAATTGAGAATATTTTATTAAATCAGACCGATGCAACCCCTGAAAATCATCCCCTAAGGGGTAGTAACTTTGAAAACTACTATTAAAAATGTTTATTATAATTTTAAATGATTGAAAATTGTGTCATTAAATTTGAATTATTGTTAGAATGAAATTATTATTTAAAAAAATACTTCAACCCTTATAAACCACCCCCTGCAAGTATGATATATTAAAAAATATTAAATATTTTTTTTTTGAATGAGATATAATTGTAAACTGCATTCATTGAATTTATTCATTGAATAATTTATTACCCTGGTAAGCGGATCTTATATTTATAAAAATTAGTACAGATATTACATTATATTTATAAAACTTAGTAATTGTCGCTGTCGTCGTCTTCTTCGTCTCTTGTTTTCTCATTCTGCTGTTCATCGTCACTCTCGCTATTTTCATTTTCGTCCTGATCCAAAATGGGTGCTCTGTTTAAGCATGAATCTTCACCGATTCTAACAGTGTACTGCTTACATCAAGAGCAGAAACGAGAAGCATCATTCAAAACATACAAAACAATACATATGATATATATATATATATATATATATATATATATATATATATATATATATATATATATATATATATATATATATATGTATATACATGAACACACAGATGTAAAAAGACCGGTAATATACTTTCACAATGTGCCAGCTGTTGCTTGGATGTAGCTAAGCTTCTCTTTCCTTATTCTTAAATGCTCCAATATTCGTGGTGCAAAATTTAAAAAAAAAGCAGTTTGTTTTTCGACGATAACTCCTGTATTTTTTAAGCAAAAAACTTTTAAAAAAAACCATTTTGTTGAGAAATGGAAGGACTTTAACGTCATGTTTATTAAAAAAAATTTCAACCATTATTTTTGAAAAGGAGTGAGTTCGAAGGGGTTGGGTGTGCCACAATTATTGCATGAATGCGAACTTTGAACCGCCATATCTCCTTCAATTTTTATGATAAAAAAATATAAAAAAAACGAAAATTTGCAGTAAAAAAAATGCTACAATTAATATTTGAAACCATTTTTTGTGTTATAAATACTTTTTGATTTATTTAAGAAAAATGCATTTTTTTTTTCAAAATTACAAAAATGTCGATTTTCATTTAAACAAAATTTTTTTCTAAACTAAGCATTTCAAACCTGTCAAATCATATGGATTATACCAATTATACCTAAATAAAGTTAATTGCAAATAGGGAGCTATTAATTTCAATTAGGGTTGTAATGACGAGGGTTGATTTCTTGCATTTAAAAAAAAAATAGATAATTACTTTATTTTGGTCATAAGTCAGTCAATTCTTATGCAAAAGACTTTTATTAGAGCTCATTTGAAAGGGTTTTTAATTAACTTTAAAAAATATTTAATGTGTTTTCTCCAAAAATTTCACCATATTCGATATATTTGAGTTTGAAGGTTCTCAATTTCGGGGTTCTTCGAAAATGAGCATCCTTCAATGAGCAATAACCCAGTCGTTATTAGGTCTACATAGATTTTTCAGGCACGAGTCTCTTTGTTTTTTTATAAGCTACAGCTTTGTAAAAATGATTTTTTTGGTAAAATTGAAATTTTTCAAGTTATTCATGAAAAACGGTTAGAAAAAGGGGTTGTTTTTAACGAAAAATGCACAGTTTCAATCACTAATAAATCGGGAAGGATCAACTTTACAAAAAAACTTTATAGAACAAAAGTTGCTTAGAATTGGTCAATCTATCGACTTCCATGGTTAGTTTGATTGAAAAAATTTTCATTCCCTAGATGGGGTGGTTTTCACCCCAAAGGTAAAAGCCCGGTTCGGCACAGGGTAGATTTTGAAGAAGAGGATTAGTAGAGCTTAAATCCAAATTTTCAAGAAAATCGATCTTGATTCTCAAAATTCCACGGGAAAACGGCTGTTGACTGGACTACTAGGCGACTTTCTGTTGACAAATTACACTCCGTTTGGCCTCTTTGATTTTTTATATGCTTTTCGGGCTAAAAAACGCAACGCAGACTTTCCAGAAGCTCATGGACTCGATATTCAGGGATTCTAATTTCGCATTTTTTCGGATTTCACTTTCGCAACTACCTGCGAGCTTCAAAAATTCCTGGGAGTAATCAATTATTATCGACGCTACATTCCAAATGCTGTTCAACTTCAAGCACCATTCACAGACTTTTTAGGCGATTCGAAAAAAATGACAAACCAAAAGTTTCATGGAATCCAGAATTGGCAGTACCTTTCCAGAACTCTAAAAGAACCCTTAGGAAATGAATTACAGTATACATGACCGAAAACTCCTGGCCATATATGAATATATTTTATCTCTTATTTTAACATAGGCCATGTCATTGGTTATAAAGCATACTGTTTTTAGCATTATATGTGCCTTATGATCAGGCTTAAACAATTATTAGGTTAAGCCTTACTCTAAGGCTTACTATTGTTAATTGATAATCCTTATGATTACGCTTACTAGATATGGTTGTCTTCCCAAACTGGTTTATTTTATTTCAATGATTAAAAAATTCGTACATATTTAGTCTATATAATTAATTACGCTCTAATACCGATTAAACACTCCGATCAATCCTTTCACTTTTCACACTTATCACTTTTAACTATAACTTTTAAAGCGATCCTATCACTTCTGAAATTTACAAGTCTATTCATAGAAATGCCAATGCAGACGCAATTATTCTGCAGAACCATTGTATCATGTGCAGAACTATTCATTATTTAAGCCTTAGCCTGATATGCCTGATCATATTTTTTGCTGGGAATTTAACACTAAAATTGTATATGTGTTTGGCCAGGAAAATACTCCCAGCAAAAAATTTAATCATTATATAAGGCTTAATTAGGTGCAATCTATTCCTTAGTGCAAAAGGCCTGTCTCTTGTAAGGGAAAAAAGTCTGCATACATTTTACCTTATTTTATCCCTTATTTTAACATGGGGCATGTCATTGGTTGTAAGGCGTACCGTTTTAAACATGATATGTGCCTTATGATCAGGCTTAAACAATGATTAGGTTACGCCTTACTCTAAGGCTTACTATTGTTAATTGATAATCCTTATGTTTACGCTTACTAGATATGGTTGTCTTCCCAAGTTGGTTTATTTTATTTCAATGACTAAAAAATTCGTACATATTTAATCTATATAATTAATTATACTTTTATACTGATTAAACACTCCGATCAATCCTTTCACTTTTCACACTTATCACGTTTAGCTATAACTTTTAAAGCGATCCTATCACTTCTAAAATTTGCAAGTCTATTCATAGAAATGCCAATGCAGACGGAATTATTCTGGAGAACTATTCATTATTCAAGCCTTAGCCTGATATGCCTGATCATATTTTTTGCTGGGCTGTTGCAGATTCTTTCTTAAGAGAAAATGAAATTTCGATGCCTACCAGAGCTAGCTCAAATGATCTTCAAGCAGCACAACAGAAAGATAATGATTTGAAAACCATTTTGGACGGTAACACATCACTCAAGCTGCACATTCTCGATCTTCTGTGACATATCTACGGGGTACGTTTGACCTTACGTTCCCAAGACGCTTCGGAAAAAAGTGTTCGGTAAACTGCACAGTCTTTCTCACCCCAGCAGACACGCAACCCTGCAGCAAAAGCGAGCCTATTATGAAAAGAGATTTTACCGATTGAGCATGAACTTGTTTGCACTGTCAGACATGAAAAATTCACAGCCACAATAGATTCATTTCTAATGCCGGGTTTACACACATGGCAAATGTTGGCGAGCCGAGTGTGTAAATGGTCCCTTTGTTTACTTTCGGCTGTTTTTTTTGCATGCGAAGATATGGAGGGAAGTAATTTCACAAGTTCCTCGACGAAACGTTTGCCATATGTGTAAAACAGGCATAACAAAATAGACATCCCCGACAATCCTTTTGATCATGCGCACTTAGTATGGTGGCATTATCGGGCCGTACTTTTTCAAAAATGCTGAGGGTCACACAGTTACCGTGAATGGTAAGCGTTATCGTGGAATATTGACTGAATTTTATTCCCGAAAATTGTTGAAATCGATGGTGATGACATTCTTTATCAAAAAGATGGTGCAACATACCACACAGCCAGAGTTACGATGGATTTATTGCGCGAACAGTTCGGTGATTCGATAATATCGCGAAATGGCCCTCACAACTCGCCACCGAGATCGTGTGACTTAGCATCATTGGATTATTTTCTTTGCGACTATTTTAAGTCTAAGGTTTATGCCAACAAACCAGCAACTCTTGATGAATTTGAAGCCAAAATACGAGCCACTGTTGCTGCCATTCCAGCGGAACTGGTGCACCGAGTCATCGAAAATTGGAGCGAGCGTATACACCAATGCAAAAAAAGTCACGGTGGTTATTTGAATGATATTTTATTCAAATCATAAATGGCATAAAATTTCTCATCAAATTATCCGTATTTCATTTCAATGTCGAATTCTATCACTCTTATTGGGAAAACCTTTATTATATGGTGAACCAATTCGATTACCAAATAAATTCTTCAGCAACATCGACATGCCAGCAGATCCACAGATATTCGTGGGAAAATTTAGTGAGCACATGCGACTTATCCAACCAACTCCTGCAGCTCACCACATGAAGAAAAGCATGTTCATTTTTAAGGATCTCTACGAGTGTTCTCATGTCCTCCTTCGAACGGATGTAGTGAGACATCCACTCGAACCTCCGTAAATTGGTCCGTATAAAGCCATCAATAGGCTGTATGATAGTATTTTGACTTTACGGTTCAATTACAAAGACGTAAGCATTTCAAGTGATCGACTGAAACCGGTATTCATTGCAGTGCAACGACACAGGGAGTGTGTTCAATATTCTTGCTATACCAGCTATTAGCTGCTATTTCCAATGTCACGAAATAGCTACTTTCTGATGCTATTATGAACTACATGGTGAAACCATTTTCTCCACAAAGGCCTATAATTAAGGGGTTGTACGAAGTTTAAATCGATTTTTTATTTTTTGCATCTTCAGAATGTATATTTAACTGATAATATTCCCTGAAAATTTTAAATTGATCCGACAAGTTTTTTCCGAGATATACGCATATTTGCAATCACATCTCGGACTGTTAGAAAGAAGGCGGAGTACAGATACAGACCGAAGCGCATGGGAGTACGCGAGAGGCAAGAATGGCTCGTAGACAGCATCAAATCGAAGTATTAGAAGCTGGTGAGGCCACAAAGGGTACATCTTATGGCCCTAGAACAGATGACTCCATGTGACTAAAAAAAAAAATCGATGTGGTAACTTTTTCCGAAACTTTAAACGCGTTTTTTTCTTGGTTTTTAAACCAAGATTTCTAAAAAACGGCTCAACCAAGCGGTTTGAAATTTTAACACAACTTTCTCAGATATATTTCTCAGGTACTGATCGAAGGAATAAGATTTTGGATAATTATTTCTGTGTTGTTAAACAATTTTAAATGGCAATTTTGGTCAAAAATTCGATTTTATTTTTACGAAGCTGCCATTTTGTCAAAAATCTAAATTTCGATTATTCCTTCAATCAACACCTAGTTTTATCTATTAACTTAAAGAATCTGTTTGGTTTTTTGACTTCAGATGAGTTATACCGGAGAAATCGTGGTCACCGCTGAACACCTTTTTTCGGAAGACCTTCAGGAGATCGACTGGAGGAGCGCACCAGATCAATATTTTTACATATTTTTACATTATTAGTGTCATAAACTTAAATGTTGGCACTAAATGCAAATATACTTTTTGTTTTTGCAAAGTAGAATACCTTTTCACAAAAAATTAATAAAAAAAAACGTATTTTTTCGGCCTTCTAACTGCGTATAACCACTTAACTTCTAATCGAGCCGGACGATGCTCAACAAAAAAAGTATCTGCAAACTCTTCCGACTCGTTATGTTCAACCGATTGGCTTTCGGATGGACACATCATTCCAGTGGTTTAATTATGAAGTCCTACACGGACTGAGGTTCTACTTTATATATTTCGAATTTATTTTGGTAGCCTCAACCTCCGAAGATAAGCATATTTCTCACCTTGAACAAATATTCCAACATCCGTTGATCAAGGTTTCGTTGTAAACTAAAATAAATAAAAATCCATGAAAAATAGAAAAGGTTTACCGATTAACTAAAAGGTCATGCGATTTGCTAGTTTCTGTAACCACCCCAAAATCTGAGGAAGATAATTTTAGCAATGTTTAAAATAGGGAACGTTGCCAATACCACTCGAGTATGTATGATGGTTTGCTCCTTGATTTGAGTTTGAATAACGATGGTTTCTTGAATAGAAACCTTTAACCTCAAATATTTTACAGCATGTATTGTATTATTATGAATTATCCTGAAGTTTAAATAATTGTGGTGTGTGATGAAGTGTAAATAATTTTATTTCGGATAACTGTTTCACTGTGTGCATTTGCGCGCTGTCCAATTTCTCGCGTACTCGTTGTTACCTAATAAAACTTTTAAAATCGATTCCATAACAATAAGTCAATCCACAATAATAACATAATAAAACAGCAAATATTTATCATATTTTAACATTTTATTAAATATATATCAGATTTCCTTCCAGTTTTTGTTTCTCATAATAGCCATCATTTTCATACTTTATAGCATTTACATGTATCAATTCAATTATTTTTAAAAAATAGAGTTTGATTCATATCTTTCACAAAAACCATTCGATTGTTTCCATCGCTCGTTTTATTCTTTGTTCCAATTTTATTCCTTTGTTTTCGCTTCCAATTTGATTCATCTGGGAACAAACTTGTCGGAAATAAAATAAACTAAAATTTTCACTATTTGCTTTTAAATTCTCGGTAATTTCAATTTCATGGTAATCTAAGTATATCTATAACAATTTTCATTTAATTCCAGTTTTTTTATAGTTTACTTTCTAAACGTTTATAAATGATTTCATAGAAATATTTTCAATGGATGTACCTACATGTGTACGCATGCCATTATTAATCGGACCATACAGTGCCTAATGGCATTGGTAAGAGATTCGAATTATATTTGCTACCACAGGTGTATGCTCTGCTATTAAGCTTCAGCTACAATTGTTTCTTTACAAATATATGATGTGCGCCATCAAATTTCCCCAGTAAAGCTTCCAATGGAACAATAAGTCCTGCGAAACTTGATTTAATTTGCTAATTATTACTTTGTACAAGTTTTATTTTATTTATCGTGATTCATTCAAAATTTTTATCAAACTAGAAAAATTACTGTTTTTCAATCAAAATTGTGAACTCTGTAGTATTTCTGGCACAAAGAAATTGATTGAAATATATCGTCGGCCTAAAAAATTCTGCATATTTTCACGCTGATATGTTACACAACAGATAAGAAATGAAAATAGTAGCATGCGTATTTTGTACGGGAAAATTAGGGAACGGTGGAAATGAGCCTTTTGGTTACTTCCCGAAATACGAACAAAATAAATCGAAAGTGATTATGTAACATCGCATTTTTAGTACATGCGATTTCATGTATCTCATGTCCACGACTTTCGAAGATACATTCCATTTTCTGAACTATTCTATGCCGGTGGTTTCACCGAAGGTTTTCTAGATTAATTTGGCTTTAATTAGATCGTCGAGATACTCATTTCACATGGAACATGTCCTTATTCGATCTTTTCTCATAACTAGCGTTTTTTGGTTTCCAAGGAACTCTCTTCTATTTGTGTAGATTAGTGTGAAATCTTACTGTTAGGCTCAAAAAAATATACTGTTATGCATTTTACTCTATCATCGTCATCGAAAATACTATCTTATATTAAGAAATATATTTTTACATTCATATGATCGTATTGTTGTCACTAAGTGTTATTTATATAAAAGTTCATAAGAGAATACATTGAAATGACGTTCATTAAATTGTTGACTTTTCTCATAATCGTTCTACCCTATTATCAAACTATATTCACGCTTGTTGATTCATAATATTTTTGCTCTAGCTGGCTTCCAAAAATTTCACTTACCAGAGGCTTCTGTAGCATGAGTGTGTTTCGATAGAAGTCTTTAGAGTACAGATACATTTAACACATGATCGACATCTATTACAAAAATATCTCGGATTTATAGATTTAACAGTGGAGTTTCATTTAAATAGTGAAGAACAAGGAATCCCAGTGGTAATGGTCCGTAGTGTGGCTTCGAGGAAATCACTTATTGATTTAATTCGAGTAAAATGCTTATTGATTTGATAGATTTAAATACTCTAGATAAAAAGTATTAATTAAGTTTTTTTTTCTCAAATGCAATAACGCTGCTTGTTTCTGTTTCAAGAATGTGTTCTTTGAATTTCATTTTTCCAACAATTACTTAAACGCTAAATTTTATCTTGTTTTGAATCTTCTAGAACGAGATTTTCACATACGTTTTTGTTAAACTTAGTAAAGCTTTATTCTTATTTTCTTAGGTTTTGATTCAAGATTTAGGAGCATTGGAGAAATTTTAAAAATACAGATGAAATAAATTATAATAGCTAGTGGTTGTTGTTGCTATTGCAGGAAGGACATGGAATTCACATCTTCATCGTTAGCAAAATGATAGATGAAGATGTTTAGATTTGATTTTTAGCTAAGAGATTTTCTGACTAGCTACAATTTTACGTACATATGTTCATATTCTACATTATATACTACACATGTATTTTTCTGTTGTTATTTTGCGTAAATAATTTTCCTAGTACGCCCTTATTTTTAAAAGTCGTGTTCAAAGACTGTTATTTCTTCGTTCCAAATATCATGGTGGGCGTCTTGGTTACAGTTCTCCCTCGTGTGCAAATGTTTGACATAGAAGTTGGAATCGAGTCTGTTTAAAGTGTGTTCGAAAATGCATGATGAGTGGTTAAAGTTATTGAGAAAAATGATAGATTTTAGATTTAGACTTCATTGGACATTTTAGATAGTCAAATAAAAATGCAAACAGACGCCGTTTCCAACCATTGATCTGAAAAGGTAGAACTTTATGATCTATCATATTTTAACCGCGACAGCTGATAAGAATAATATAGAACAACTAAATAGATTTGACAATTGTTTTCAAATTTAACAATGCATTCGTACTTTTGTAGCTATTATTCTTGAAACGAAAATCCAGGAACGGTAAAAATGTAAGTAAATTTAGGAACAACTGAAGTCCGTTAATAGCGACAAAATGACCAGACTAGTATTTTCAATAAAAATATGAAACACATTTGTCTGCAAATTTACGTACGCACATTTTTAAGTTATTTTAAATTAGTTTATTGTTTGGTTTCTAAAAATTATCAAAATACATAAAGATTTTAATTGAAAGTTAAGGTTCAAACTGTTATGAAGCCAAGAAAAAGTGTTTAGCCAAGCTCGAAGCTTTCACTCTATCAATAATCTAGGCAGAGGCAAATTTTTAATGAGCAGGAAATGTGGTTGGCAAGTAGAAAGATCAATCGCTTTGAAAAGCTGGATTGCCTGCAGCAAATAATGTATCATTGGTTATACCGACCATATTAAGCGAAAGCAATAATATGATTCATATTATGACTCGTTTACACATATGGCAAACTATTCGAAAAACGCTGGAAACTACTTCCCAAAATATTTGACGAGTATTCAAAGTTTTTACTCAAAACTGTTTATTTAAGCGATAGACCCATTTTTAAATCAGTACGCCACAAAACTCGTAATGTCAGCATTGACAAGATTTGATGGGTGTAAAATTCAAGTGCGCCGATATGCATGTAGTGTAAGTAGGTAGCATTGTCTCTGTTCAGAAATTTGTTTGCAAATATTCGAACAGTTAACTTCGTACCCATCCGTACTTCTGCATCTTGCTCATAATTTCGTAGTCAAACCGAATCGATTTGTAAATATCAACGGAACCAGCAGCAGACCTTTCTTTTAAATTCCTTTGACTCGCTACGTGAAACCAACAATATTTCGAGCGCCTTCGTGCAAGGAAGATACTTTCATAAACCCTCAGAAACCCTCATAAAACAGGCAGGCACCAGATAAAACACCATTCACACTCTTCCCATGGCTTGGCATATGTTCGAATACAGAAAAGCAAGCGAAAATTAACGTGTTGACCATTTACACTCTCGTGCTTGGTAACATTTGCTGTATTTCGGAGAGAGTATAAATCCGGCATTAAACTAAAACATATCCCTATAATACTTGAGTTTAGCTGCGGCTCTCTTTGACAGTTCACACCAAAGCCTACTTTCACCTTTAATTAACATATGATATCGGACCACTAGCAATTAGCCCAGCACCAAATGAATATATGTAGTAGTCGACAAAGTTGCCAAGCAAACCTGCCCAGCAAACACAGCACTACTTCTAAGGTGCTGTAGAAGTCGTGAGTAAACCCGTGAATGCTTTTAATGCTAGAGATAGCATTTTGCCCCAAAATTCACCTATATACTTCATATTACCCGCGTACGTGTAATATGTTTTGTTTCATGGTTGATCGTTTCCATCCCACAAATAGGAAAAAGACAAAAGATAGGAATACAAGGAGTGCAAAAGCACTGCTATACTACTGCTGAAGTGGTGAAACAACAGCACGCAAAATGTACTGCTGTACTACTGCCTTAGAAGCAGTATAGCAGGACATTGATATGGCTGCCCAGCTATAATGTCACCAATAGTATATTCGCATTACTTTGCATTCATGTCATCACATTTGCATTACTTTGTATTAATGTCATCTTTAATTAGAGCAAAAAAGACCTGTTTTAATTATAAATTTCAAAATATTTCATATATCACTTGCGAAGTATGACTGACGCTTGACGTATGGGCAGCTCGATTTGATTTTTGGGAAACGATTTGAATTGCAGCATCTGGTCACCAGTTTGGCAGTACTGCAGCAGTACTTTATATTCATTGTAAATAGGGAACTGTAAATATATAAGAGATTCATCAACATGTCGGAAAACTACAACAACTAGAACGACTGTTCAGGAGTTTAGCAGTAGTACAGCAGCATGTGTAATCATTGAGAAATAGAAAAGATAAATACTCATTAGAAAATGTATCAACACATGGAAAAGTGTTTACAACTGTATTCGAAAGTGCTGAACGCACGTTTGCTGGGTGCGTTCAGCACTTTCGCATACAGTTGTAAAAAATTTTCCATGTGTTGATACATTTTCTAATGAGTATTTATCTTTTCTATTTCTCAATGATTATACATACTGCTGTAGTACTGCTAAACTCCTGAACAGGCTGTCTAGTTGTTGTAGTTTTCCGACACGTTGATGAATCTCTTATATATTTACGGTTCCCTATTTACAATGAATATAAAGTACTGCTGCACTACTGCCAAACTGGTGACCAGATGGTGCAATTCAAATCGTTTCGCAAAAATCAAATCGAGTTGCCCATACGTCAAGCGTCAGTCATACTTCGCAAGTGATACGTGAAATATTTTGAAATTTTTAATTAAAACAGGTCCTTTTTGCTCTAATTAAAGATGACATGAATACAAAGTAATGCAAATGTGATGGCATGAATGCAAAGTAATGCGAATATACTATTGGTGGCATTATAGCTGGGCAGCCATATCAATGTCCTGCTATACTGCTTCTAAGGCAGTAGTAAAGCAGTACATTATACGTGCTGCTGTTTCACCATTTCAGCAGTAGTATAGCAGTGCTTTTGCACTCCTTGTATTCCTATCTTTTGTCTTTTTCCTATTTGTGGGATGGAAACGATCAACCATGAAACAAAACATATTACACGTACGCGGGTAATATGAAGTAAATAGGTGAATTTTGGGGTAAAATGCTATCTCTAGCATTAAAAGAATTCACGGGTTTACTCACGACTTCTGCAGCACTTTAGAAGTAGTGCTGTGTTTGCTGGGTGGTATAGTTCAAAACATGATGTAGTACACATCACACTGCAAACAGTTTAATACATAACACCTAGGGAAATCTGACTATTGATCCTGGAGGTGTTCCTGAGCGATAAAAACTGCATATGGATGAATTGCTAAACGATCAACTCACCGAAGTATTGGAAGTTTTAACCAAACCAAGAACAAAATCTTATGCTGCTACCACTAACCATAGAAAAGATACAACGGAACCATAAGTCGACTGAAACCCAACTGAGTTGATTCCATTTGGAGGGTCGTTACGAAAAGGTATATCCTACACATAAGAAAGTAGATGTCAAAAGGTGCAGCAACTATCAGGGAATAAAATTATTGAGTACGTCCTATAAGATATTCTCTTCTTATCGCTGTTCAGCTCAATCAATTTGTTTGATGAGCTTCGACAAAAAAGACGGTCTGGCTTGCCTTCTCTTGAGCGTGGGGTTGGAGAAAGTAATTACGTCACCAAGTTTGGTCAAATGCAAGCTTACGCAGATTATACTAACATCACCGGAAGATCTAAATTAACTATACTAGATCGATTAGCACAAAAACTGGGGCTGGCTGCGTAAAACAGATAGAGTTGCTCAAACAATTGAAGTGGATATTGAGTTTGAAATATTTCAGTCATTCATAATAAATTGGGAAAAAACTACACCGGTGATACTGCAGTCTGTCTCTTTATATCCTGAAATCTGACGCGAACTTCAAAACTATGCTAAACACGACACTGGTCTGTCCAGTACTTACGTATGAATCTGAGACTTGGAAACTTAGTAGAACGCACTCCGCTCTGTTCGAGAGGACACCCTGTTGATCGCGTATGTGAGAAAGAGCAATTCCACAGACGCTATGAACTTGCATAGGAGCAGATATTTTGACAAGAAGAAAGAAAGCTCAAAAGACTCCGGTGTGCTGTGCACCTAGCTTGTATGAGCGAAAATAAACCTGCTCAAAAAAATTTTTGTGCAAATTTGATGGCAGCTGACAGTGGAGGAGATGTTGCATGCCGTAGTGGGATGGTATTGAAAACGGCGGTTAAATCTTACGAGTCCTGGCTTTGGAACAGGATCGTAGCCGGTGGAGAAACTAGTTGTGAGAGGATAGGACCAGACTTCGGTTGAGCATCGACCATGCTAATGATATCCCATCACAAGTCGTTTCAGTTGTCAGGGTTTAGATTGAACAGAACTTCATTTTCAACGAGTGCAAAATCATTAATTTTACGCCTTGGTTTTAATTGGACATCTTTTTGAGCTTCGGTGACTCAAGAGTCCGTGCATTACATCCGTTCAGAGCTACAGTTTAACTAGCAACCCCAGACACTAGAAGGTAGTGGTCTACACACTAAGCGGCACATTTCCATTCGGCAATTCGTTTGCTACGAATTCAAAGCAGTCGTTGGGAACAGTTTACCATACTAAAATGTTCTTTCGTGCCTTTTTGTGGTATGGACAAAATATGAAACCATTTTTGGATACCATATATCAAAGTGGAAACAATGAACTGCTGTTAGCAGATCATAGCTGAAAGTATACCGAAATGGGCTAATTGTTTAAAGCGACCACCTGCGAACAGGAAAAATCATCTCGGTGGTATTTTATACCCGGTTTTGGACCAATTGGAATGAAAAGCAGCTAAATTTTTTGCACCGAAAGGTATTGCTTCACCTGGATAATGCTCTGCTGTTGCCATGGTGGAGTTTTTTGAATTTCGCAACGCACTGGTTCTTCATTCACCATCTCCATCACAAATTCGTTTCAGTGTATTTTATAAATTCTCAAACTTCCAAAAATGGCTTAGTGAGAGGCACTAGTGAATGAATGCCATGAAGTCATCGCAAAAACCAGAGTTATTTTAAAATCATCGAAAAATCACGATATATTGCCAACATATTCAAATTAGAGAGTCGCTGCGCAGATCGCATACTACAAGTAAAGGATTATACTGAAAAATAAACTGGGACGCAAAAGTCACCTCCTCGTGATGCATCCTGGGTAATGGAAAATGATCTAGACTCTCCGTTTCTATAATATAACGACCGCTTTTTATCCTTGTATTATTCTACCTTCGCAATTTCTGATCGGTCATGCTTGAGCTGGATAGTTGTAAGATTCAGTACCTAGCTGTCTTCTGGCACGGTAGCGCTCGAATAAAATCAGCTTGCCAACAACCATTTCTGTCTCGTTCAAATGCTGGTAGGCTTCAGAGTACGTTCTCAATTCCGTCGATATTTATTTGGTGGGGTAAAAAACGTATAGCCTAGTGGGTAGAGTACTGGCTTGACTTGGCGTGTGAGGTCCTGGCCTGAAATTAGGTACAAATAAAGGACCGCACATCCAACTTTGAGTTGTACTGACTTTGAATACGTTCCTGAGTCAAATGGGGGGCAAAGCGAAGCGTGAAGCTAATCGTTTCACACTCATATATGCTTTCTTGGGAACTGCTTGGCTGAGCTGCACATTGCTTCTAAATATGCAGGGGTAAGTGGAGATACAAATAGTGAGACACCACTAGCTTTCATACAACGTTCTTTTGGCTTTTCACTCTCGTTTTAAGTGATTCAAGGGCTCTGGTCTCCCAGCTTAGCTCAAGAAATGCTTCGATCGTCAACTAGTAGTGCCGCATAATCTGAATTCAACTACTTCGCTTGGACTTACGGAACTAAAAGGTCATCATTTAAATATCTAAAGAAGCTTGGTAAAGCCTCTTTCGAGACACTGCTCAATAAGCATTTCATTTTATTGGACAGCACGTGCTTCTTCGAAACCCTGCAGATTCTGCTCAGAAACGTCAACGGCCGGCTGTTGAACAGAATTAGAACAGGCAAATCTTTAAGAAGCCGAAACTGATAGTGACCACTCGAAGGCTAACTCGACCTTTCAACAAGATCGCTTAAGAGTGCCTTATTTGGGCTTTGATTGATTCCAGTAAAGCAGTTGGAATAATCTCGGCATGCTACTGAGCATGAGCCTGAGAAAACTTCGACAAAATGCACATAATCCAATACCGTATGTGTATAGCGATGTAAACAGATAATAAATGCTTCAAAACGTCGAAGTTTTCCTATGCTCATATCTCAAGAAACGGAAGCCGCACGTCAATTTTGTATATTAAGGGTTTGTGCTGAAATAATTTTGGCTCGAACGAAGAATTGTTTCAAGCCAATAGCTAACGGGACATTGAAGAAAAATTGATTTACGTGACTTAGGCCCCTTTACAAGTTTTTTCGCTGTTTCGTAATGGACTTTTAATATAATGTTTCTCATCCTAATATAAACAAAATTTCGTTAAAAAACCTTGACTTTGGTGTTTTAGCAGAGCAAGAGAGTCTAAAATGACTGAGCTATTAAATACAAGATACACATGTGCTAAACAAAATAAAGCATTGAATAGCTTTAGCCTCAAGCTTTAGCCAGAAACGCAAAAAAAGTATAGTTTGAATCAAAAAGCTACAGGCATCGAATCAAACATGTGTTAAATACTGGCTGCATTATGTGAGGCGAGGGGCTCTTAGTGTTGCTTGCTAAACTAAAAAAAAAAAAAAATTATTTTTACGAATTTGACAAGTACCATAAGTTCCTGATAGTAGGTCTGTACGTACTTTCAGTTGTTTCATGAACTGAATTTTCCTGAATCATGTGGTGGGAAAAATTCATGAAAAGTGACAACCAAAAGTGTCAGCTGTCGGTTTTTGGAAGAACAATAAAAGTAAAGTAAAGTAATCCCACGACAACCCTCGTACGGGTTGAAGCTGGTAGAGAGCTTCATTACAATTTTTCAATCAAAGTGAACTCACTTCACCCCTGATTCAAATCAGGTACCTAATCATAGCTAAGTGAACTTAAAACTTGGTGGGCGGACCCTCGTCCAAACCTGGATTCGAACCAGAGACTCTACGCACAAGAAGCCAGGGCTCTATCCCCTAGGCCACTAAAGCGGCAGAGCAGTAGTGATTGTAAAGCCATCCTAAGCGATGATAAAGTATCGCCACAAAAATATTCAACTTTCATAACAACATTACGCACTGTAGTATTTTCCAGGCGGAGGTTTTTGGGATTCATAAAGCTGCAGATCTGATATATGCCAAAGATACTACTAGCGAAGAATTAAATATCTTTACGGACAGTCAAGCGGCGGTAAAAGCACTGATGTCTCACACATACAAATCGAAGTGTGTATTCGATTGCATGTAGGCCCTGAACAGACTGGGTAACATCAGAAGTGTCAGAATTTTTTGGGTTCCCGGTCATAAGAGCATTGATGGAAATGAGAAGGTGGATGCGTTAGCCAAGTATGGGGCTAGTCTGCCCCTTTCGGGATCGGTAGACATCCTTACTCCTATCCAAACGATTAAGTTCTCAGTCGCCTTTAAAATGATGCAGGATGCGACGCGCAGATGCGGTGCAACTCAGACCTGCAGGGTAACCATAATCATGTGGGGGTCATACAATCTCGCATCGACTAAGTACCTCCTCGAGTTAACGCGGACTGACTGCAAACGACTCGTTGGTATCATTTCTGGCCATTGTTTTGTAGCAGCATATGCTATGAAAATGGGACTCCTAACGAGCGACACCTGTAGGATGTGTGAAGAGCCAAGGGTCTAAGAAACAATTCAGCATCTCCTGTGTCACTGCCCGGCACTGGAGAAAACTAGACTGCGTTACTTCGGTGTGCCCTGACTGATGGATCCCTCGTACGTGGCAGAGCAAAAGCTGAAGGACATCCTTCAGTTCGTGAAAAAGTCCGGGGCCTTTGATGGCCGCTTGGACTGAACTTTCTTTCTCGAGGTCCATTTATCTGGTATCACTATGGACCAGTAGGTCTATGTGTTGCTTTGTGCCAGCCAGTACAACCTAACCGAACCTAACAACATTACGCAAAAAATATGATGCACGCCGCGCACATTTGCAAATATTTACTCGCGCCACACCGTATGACACTTTTCTTCTCTCAGTAGCCTAGATTCGACTGAAATCTCATTGTTTTTCATGAAAGATTAGAAATTTTTAGTTTTTAGTCAAACGGCGTACAAAACGACTTCATAGCGATGCATTGCAATGCATAGCAATGCATGGGAGTACGCGAACAGACCTAGTATTTGCTCATCTTGTAGCTACTGGGTATACGGCCAGCGCTCCATTAAGTAACACATAACACTGTAATTGGCGACTGTGCATAAAACCCGCATCGTACAAAACGAACAATGTATCAGCTAATTTAAATGTAATAATTAAATCAGTTTGTCTCATGAGTGTTTCCCACCAAACTCCAAAAAACGTATTTTCTTGTCAAATTTTCAATTCATCGATCAGTAAAGCAAATTTTATCGGTCATGAAATAATCATCGAAGAGTGCAAATATGTTTTCAGAAGTACGTCAAACATACACATTCATAGGGAAAACTTAAATCATAAAATACGCCTCTAGTTTATTATTGTTAATTTTTTCTGTCTTTTTCGTTACAATACAAAATAAAATGAAAGAAAATCAAAAAAACTCTTAGGCAAGTAGATTTAATTTTATTCGTGCTTTAATTTCAACAGATGGACATAACGAAGATCAAAAACATTTTTCGATGACATCAAAGTTTAATTGTCATCGATTCCAAGAGTGATTGATCGAGAACTTTCCAAAACGTAACACCAGGAAATTTTTCAAATTGTTTCAAAATCGTTTCTGAAAGCATGAAAATAAGTTTCGAGACTTAACAATGTGTTATGTTAATTGTTTCTGATGTTTCTTATACTAATTGATTAAGTCAATACACTTTGATACAAAATGTTGGTTTATCTAAAATAATACTAAACTAATCTATCTCACAGAGCTAATAGTCCATGAATATTTCATTGTTTGTCTGAATTACTACACTTGATCGAATCACGCGCAAGATTTGCAAGGTGGAAGTTGGACATAATGATGCAATGTTGAGTTCAAAATATATTAAATTCATTTATCAAAATGATTGACTTAAAGTTTAGAACGGGGTTTTAGGAATTCTGATAATTGTGTTTAGCAAAAATACTGCTGAAGAGATATGGTTTAATTTGCTCGAGTGGGAAAAATGTATCAGTTGCCAACTTATACCTTGAATTCTTATCGTCGTGCATAAATATCAAGCTGTTTATCCGAAATGAACGTTATGCTAACAAGAAACACCCTGTTTGGCTACTGTATACCACGTCCGAACTCTCACTAGGGATGGCGAGTCAGGAGCTTGTAACTGATCGCTGGGTAAAGGTTGACTAGAACTGATCGGCGCTTGCTCGCAACTATTATTGTAATTTGGGTTCAATGTGCCAGTGGCACTTGCCACAGTTAACTGACTATTGTGTTTTCTGTTGCCACTATGAACGCTTCTACTGCTGAAATTCAAATCGTTCCGACGCATTTTCGATCGTTTGCGGGGATTTGAAGCAGCCGACGTAGATGGCGCTGATTGATTACTATTACGATTCATACTGCAGCTACTACTATTGATATCTTTGCTGGTGGCATGTTTATGCTTTGCTAAATTTTTATAATGTCTATAATGATGAGTCATTAGTTGATCACGAGGGCGTGCACAGTGCCGACATATTGCAGGCGATCCTCCCCCTTCTTCGCTCGTTTCGCCTTTATCCTGCGCTTCGGAAGCAATTCTTTGCCTGGCCTTGACTAAGGGGTTATTATTTGGGAGCTTTTGACGGGATGTCAGCTTTTCTGACTGATGATCTTCCTGTTGGTGGTTATGATTGCGTTTGGTGTTTGGTTGGTCGTGATGCTCGTGCTGAGGACTTTTTTCGCCTGCATTTGAAGGATATGGTCAGAACGCTGTATCAAAGACGGCTATTGATCGCGATATGGCCTCATCGTTGCGACAGCACATCAGAAACTCGTCCAGCGTAACAACACCATCTCGATTCATATCCATTTTCTGAAAGAGTATGCAAGCATATTGATTATTTTATCAGAATCTATTTAATTTGCGTGAAAATTTACAAAAAAATCCAATCCGAAATAATAGTACATCTGAAATTAAGAAATTTTTGATGTAGGAACTTTTCAATGATGAAACAATTGCTGAAACTCGGTGTGATATTTGAGCTTTATCTTCAAGCAAAGTCTCAACTTTACTTTAAAGTCAACTTTTATTGCAAATTTGCAAATCTTCGATTTTTTTATTAAACTTTTTAGCTCTCACAAGTGGTAAAGTGCAGTACTATACGTACTTGCCGCCGGAAGTCAAGAACGTCGTGATGCGAGGTCTCGATGGCCTTAACCGGAGGAAATTAAGGAAGATCTGTAGATTCAGGACTACTACCCGCTAGAAGTTTTCTTCCCCAAGTTCAGCCAGGGGACCTCAAAGCTGGCCCGAAGGCAAAAACTGAAACATGCAATATTCAAGCTGTATGTCACCTCATCTGCAAAGTTAAAGTCCAACAACCACGAGTGTCATAACTGTCAGCAGTATGATCATACAGACAACAACTGCCATGTGCAACGAAAATTTAATCAGTTCGGAGGAAAACACCATTTCGCTAGTTTCACGGATCAGTGCGAAGAAACTGCTAAATATCCGGTCAAATATAGGGGATTTCTAAGGAACTTAATGAATATGACGAAGACGTTTCCACATGTAGTGAAAGCAAACACCACATCATCGATAACCAAACACACAACGCAGCCTCGAGATAATTATAGTACAGTAGTGCTGCAGACCCTGCAAAATGTTCCACAACCAAGTAGCACAGCTTTACTATTTTGCAACATGCAAGAACAGTTTCAGACCATATTGAACGATATGACGGAGAAAATGGTGCAAGACATGCTCGCAGCAGCCCCAGCTCCAAAATCTAATAAATCTCATTAATGTCCATTCTTAACATATAACGTTTCTCATGTGGAATACAAACTTCATCATCAGAAAGACTGAAGAGATGGTACAATTCCTATAAGATAACAGGATTGACACTTCGATATATATAACGATATATTGACAGGTAGAAATGTTCTAATGGTTTTACGCCGACATCTGCCTTTGATGGCTTCATTCGGCGGTCCAACATTAGGATGGTATCCGTGGTACCTGTACGAATCAACAGCGTATCGACATCCGTCTTTACTACCAGTTTTAGTTTAATTCATGAGCTTAAATTCATTACTAGTAGAATGCGCACCTACCTTTATGCTATTCTGTTTTGTAGCCCATTTTCCAGGATTCAGGTGGAAAAATATACCATGCTTTATTAGTCCTAAGCAAACACCAGGTCCGGAAACAATTTCTGGCCATTTAAGATAATGAATCCATACTGCATAGTTTATAAAACACAGCTACTGCGATGCTCTCACTGAGGGGGCCATTGCAAAACACATAAAATATTTTCCACTGGCAAATGTTGGCTAATCCTGCCCCTGCGGTACCGACACTTGTCGGAAGCAGTTCGTCTCGTTAACTTTCGAACTTATTCTTTGGGGCCTATAGCTCATAAGGATGTGAATCCGGAGCACTTTCTCATGATAATGATTAAGGTCGGGTCCCTGGAGAGGTGAAGAGAGTTTTTAGTCCCTTAAGCCGTTTTTGTAAGCAAACCTGACCCTCCGTACAAGCGAAAAATGTATGAGATGCTACCTCTTTGATATTTATTGCAATTCTAAAGAAAGGCAGGAATACTCCTCGCACAATACTATTTGCTACTGTAAGTATTAGTTCTAATAATATACAAAAAAATTCCTTCATTCATGCATATTGATCTACCAGGTTAGATATACGAGAAGAACATATATGATTGGCAGGTAGAGGCACTACAATCCTAGTGAGAAGGGGTGGAAACCACCTTTGAGTTTAATCTCGCTTCCTTCAACAAAAAGAAGTGACCGCCATCAAAGTGCAGACGGATTTTTCCGTGGTGACTTCTGCGTATGTGTCCCATGGAAACATTAACTTCAACCTCGATCTATATAAGCTTTTTGAAAACGAAGGTCCTCTTTGACTTCCAGGAAATTTAAATGCTTACCTTTACCAAAAGGGAGACGTAAGAAGCTATTAACCTGGAATCGGACTACAAAATTTCATTAGGGAAAAATCTAAACACTTTGGCACTGTTCATAGTCATGCCCTAATTATATGGTTTTCGCGAAACTTCTACCATAACTTATTAGCTCTCGTCCAACCGCCAACTGGTACTCTTCTTCATAGAAGATGTTTTAACTGCTGAACCTCTATGAATGATGAAGAGACCGAATTGGAATTCTTTACGAAATACAATGGCGATTGAACATTTCGAAGAAAACCCAAAACCTCGAGCGACGTTAACAAAGCAATCAGTACTCGAATCAAAAATCAAGCAGTCAAAAAAGGCCAACAAGGTTCAAACTGTGACAAAGTGTTATAGTATCCACAAACACCCAAAAGACATTAAAGATCTCTTTAGCAGGAAGAGTTCAATTCCGAAAAAGTCTAGAAGTAGGAGCGACACAGCATCAGAACGGTAACAAACAAGCTTCCAAACATCGTAAATTGAAGCATTACTTAGTCTCGTAGATAGCGGTGGGGGATGTACAGCATAGAGCCTAGGGAGGACAGCTACTTGTGTATGACCAAATATTTTCGTCCCAAAAATAAAATTGTTTTGCCACCAATCCATAGGCTATATGGGCTGAAATTCTTAAAAGAAGAGCTTTATACAGCATATAGCAAATCTTTCAAAAGAAGAGCTTGCGACAGTTCTTAAAGACAGCAGTTATAAAAGTAGTTTCTAATCTGGAGAGCGAATCAATTTTGCACAAAACTAAAGACCAATAAATCTCCTACCCTCTGTGGGAAAAATCGCTGAGCGTCTTCTTCTTAACCGACTAAATGAGATAGTTGAGGAAAAAATAATCATCTCAGAGATACACTTTGGCTTCAAGTTACTACACTGCAATGAGCTCCAAGTTGCAAGAGCACCACATAAGCACAGTGTTCAACCACAAAAAATCAACAGCCCTGGTAATGTGTTATGTTGTCGTGCGTTTGATTAAGTCAAACTTCAGGATCTCATTATTCTTCATACAACTTAGTGCATCTTTTCTCCGGGCCAGAGCTTTCTGTATTAGAATAAACGACTACTTATCAACAATGCGGACAATAGGTCGCGGTTCACCAATCTCCCCTAAATTGTATTATCACAGCAGAAAATTCCAAAATGCTCAATGCAAACATAGCTCTGTACACCGACAACACAAGTATATCATCATGGCATTACAGCCCAAATCGAACCTTAAGCTAGAACTACACTGGTCTCACGTAACGTGAGCTCACGTGTCGTCACATCAGCTGACCACACGTGTCATAGATCTGCAGTACCATTTTGTATGGTTAGAAATACACTGGCGACACGTCACACGGCTCATGTGCTATCACGTGAGCTCACGTTTTTGATAATCTGCAAATTCAGATTTTTGAGCTCACGTGAGAGCACGTTTAGCCAATATTTTTACCGCATGGTATTTGATTTGTTTGAAATGTATAAGGTAAGTGATTTGTTGAAAATGTATAAGCATGAATACTTGTGAAATGGCGAAATACATTGATCCTGGTAAATTGTGGGAAAAAATTGTAACAGAATTTTTATGTGCGCAGCGAAATTTAGTCAAACCTCAAACCGTCGATCAGGAACTGCAACACACGTGAGCTGCTAGCATGAGACAAGTGTATTTCCAAGCGTGAGCTCATGCCTCCACACGCATAACGTGACGACACGTGAGCTCACGTGACGTGAGACCAATGTAGTTCTACCTTTAGCCTCTTTTATCCTCCACTTCCATTCGTCTCTGTTCAGTGACCGCGTCCTCCAGCTCGGTGCTCTTGCGTGGCTTACCGACTGGACTGGCTCCGCTCGCTCGCCCCTTGAGAGACCACTTGGAGATTTGATTGTCGCTCATTCGTTCGGCGTGGCCAGCCAATCGCAGTTTTTGTAACAGTATGACGGTAGAGACTTCTGGCTCGTCATATATTATATACAGCTCGTTGTTGTACCGTATTCGCCATCTATCACTTCCCGTATGGGACCGAGGATTCTTCGCAATACCCAGTGTCCAGGCTTCGCATCCATAGTGTAGCTCAGGTCTGATAATTTTTTGTTTGTATAAGTACACGAAGTTGTCTACGTTTTCAAGGTTATAGTCCCCTATCGTTATGTTTTGTCTTACTGGCTTTCTTTTCCTTGATCGGGTCATAATTTTGGTTTTTTGCTCATTAATTTGAAGACCAACGGGGGTTTTCCTCAAGACATACTCAAGTGCTAAGTTAAAGAGTGCAGGCGCTAATACATTCCCTTGTTTTAGCTCTGTATTCGTCGAAAAGGAGTTGGTCATGTCATTTTGAATCAGCACTTGTGATGTGGAGTGGGTCGTAGTCATTTTCACCAATCGATTCCGAGCTGCAGCATGATGTTATATAATGCAGTTCAGTTGATGCTGTCATACGCTTGTTTAAAGTCGACAAAGTTGAATTGCCAGCATTTTTGCAAAATTTGTTTCACCGTTTATTTTTGGTCAATTGCCGATTTTCAGCGTCTAAAACCGCCTTGATATTTACTGAAAATTTTTTCAGCGTGATGGGAAATCCTAAACTCTAAAATCTTCGTCAAAAACTTGTACGACGTACAAAGTACTGATATACCTCTGTAGTTTTCGCACAGTAGTTTATCTCCCTTCTTGTGAATGGGCCATATGACACCATTTCGCCACTCCTCCGGCATCGTTCCTTTTTGCCAGATATTTGTCACCAATCCATGGATTGTCTTTAAAGCGGAAATTCCCCCTGTCTTCAAGAGCTCCGGGAGGATCCCATAGATGCCCGATGCTTTGTTGGATTTTAAGCGGTCCATGGCCTGTCGGACTCCATCTAATGTAGGAAGGTGGGATCAGGCGCTGTGAAGGTATGTACCAATTAGTGACGGCAACTCATCGGCCGCGGGGACATTTGCGTTCAGTTACTGCTGGAAATAGGACGCCCATCTCTTCTTCACCTGTTCTGAACCGCTTATGATGGTTCCATCGACAGCCCTATATAGCTAGCGTATGGTTTAAAGTTAATTTTAAGTGTCTCACTACTTTGCACGCTTGTAGAGTGATGTTTGCTATAAAACGTCACTCATGCTATTCAGCTTGTTGCCAGAATGCTTTCGTTTCTAACGTCTATTTATTCTGTTAGCTTCTCTCCGAAGATCGTCCTATTTTTCTTTCTGACTCTTGTCGGTCGTTCAATGTGGATTTTGTAGAACGCATTCTTTTCGTCCAACACAGTTTGATACTTTGTTTTTGCTGCTGCATTCACTGCGCTTTTGATGATAGTCCAGACTTCGTTGATAGACGTGGTGTTAGACGTAGAAGCTAGTTCAATTCCCAGAGCAGATGTATACTCAGCTTCTACCGTCTTGTTTCGAAGCTTGTCGACGTCAAACTTGCGTCTTGAACTCGCTCTAGCTTCATACGAAAGTGATATTTGATATCGATATTGAGTCTTGACTAAGTAGTGGTTGGAGTCGCAGTTAGTCCCACGAAAGGTTCGCACATCTAAAGTACTGGAGGTCCCCCTTTTCTTAATCAGAATATGATCGATCTGAATAAAGGTGCGGTCGTCCCGGGATACCCATGTTCTTTTGTGATTGTCACGATGCAGGAAATACGTCAAACTTACGATGAGGTTTGTTATGCTCGCAAAGTCGATAAGTCGTTGGCCATTGTCGTTGCAGAGATCGTGATGGCTAAATTGGCCGGTGGTTCCACGTTGTGCTTTCTTCTTTCCAGCCTTTGCGTTGAAGTCAGCCAGCAGGATTTTTACATCATTTGATGGCAGATAATCATATAACCTTTCCAGAAGATCATATAAATTCTCTTTCACTACCTCATCCTTATCTTTAGTGGGGGCATGAACGTTTATGAGCCAGACGTGAAAAAACTTTGCTCGAATGCAGATCGCACGTAATTTTTCGTTGACAGGTTTCAAATCGATTGTTTGCGGTTCATTTTTTTGTCCACAACGAAGGCTACTCCGAATTTGTGACTTCCAAATGACTTTCCGCATTTGAAGATTATATACGATGTCATGTCCATAATCTCAGCACCAAACAGTTTCGTTTCCTCCACAACGAGAACGTTTACTTTGTGCTGAGTAACCTGTTCCGGGAAATGTTTAATGGTCCCCAGTTTGTTCAGGGTTTACGCGTTCTAGATTCCAATAGAGTAGTCCATATTTCGTTTGCATGGTCGTTTTCGTTGAACCGATCCAAGCATCTGAGGCGCAGTATCAGGTTCCTGAATGAGTAAAATTTTAAGGGAACAGGCTATTGGCTCATTGCCCAACTCCAAACCTGGAGGGCCAGTCTGGTCAATGTTCCCGTTTTAAGGCGCGGAAAACACGCCCTCACCATCACCTTCTTTTGTTGGCAACATTCATGATCTGCAATGTTATGAAGGCTCCCGGCAGCCAGCCGATGTGAAAATGTGAAATCTCTTCTTCGGGGAGGTCGAAAGTACGATTCAGTAGCAGAGTTGTAGATGCTGTTCGCAGCAGGCATTTCTCGGGATTTCAATTGCTTTTTCAGTAACCAACACCTGATGACGCCCCCGTGGCGAATGCTACCATTTGCCTGCCACTATAGGTATATACTATTGCTTAAAGCACTCAGAAGTTATATTCTCAAAATTGTGAACCTATATAGGCACCCTACTAGAATATTTTCAGAAGTGGAAAATCTAAATAAGCACCGAGAAGACGCAAGCCATTTTCGTAACAAAGACACCAACCACCAAAAATAACAGTCGACAACTAGATGACAGACTGACATTGGACAGCTAAATACACGGAACTGACGTCCAACAATAGTCTCCCATGGACCACACACATAAAAACAAAAGCCACGATTAAGGTGAGATTGCTTGCGTTGCGCGCGGTTGCATTGCGTGCGGTAGTGTTTAAACGCAACGATGATTATGCCTCATTTACGATGGACGTAACGTAGATCAGCACAGAATGAAGTATTACATAGCGCCAAAAAGTAGCAATGTCGGTGCGAATTATGATGTACGTAGTGCGGCGCACGGAACTCAGTTGAGTTCGACACATTGTATTCAAAGTAGTTTGAATAGAATTTTGCAAAAAAAGCTACATTACGGAACAAACAAGAGCGATTAAATTGTTATTTGCCGGTTATATATATGTGAAACTGGCAGAGCAAACGCGACGAAAGCTAACGGTGGAATTACGAAAAATGTAAAGTAATAAAAAGCGGTTTTGAGACGTTAATTTGGCACACCGCAATACTTTTACTAACAACTGTAACTAATTAACTACTATAGTCGCTGTTCAGTTCTTGAAGAGAACAGACGTGTTGAAAACCGCAATTTTTTTTTTGTTTTCCCCATATTATTTTTGTGTAGTGCTTCCGATATAAATTTGCGCTTTGTTTACTTCGGTTCTTAGTGTTAAAGTGCCTAGTGACTCGAGGAAAAGGTCAAGGGAGGACACGTCCCCCGAATACCTAAGGAACAAGTTGAAAATCTTACGCGGCCACAATTCCAAAATGACCGCAAGTAGCAGCAACCAGTTCCAGCTTTTAGCCGACATACCCCGTAATCACAATACAGCGTTTTTCGCTGCGGCCAACGCAGTGGGCTGCGGGAAGTGCTGTCAAAAAATAAGAATGCACTGTTTTGTATGGTAACGCGCACAATGGCTGCGGCGGAATTTGCGGCAGCGGCGAAATTTGCCAAATTTCTAATTTTGCCGCACCGCTAGCGGTGATACCTACCATAGGTTGGCATCACCACTAGGTTGAATTAACTCTGTTTGAATTAGGTTGAATGGTCTGGTGGAATAGACAAACGATGGCTGATGAGTATTGTGATAAGCCAACCTAATCCTCGTTCAACAGGATTTAGCAATACAAAAGAAAAAAAAAATGATTTTGGTTGGTGCCTTGGTTGCATTGACAGCGACATTGTCGCTGCATTGTGATTCACCAAATTCAACTGCGGCTTTCACGCCTCCCCCTGTGGAACGCTGCGTTGGCCGCAGCGAAAAACGCTGTATTGTGATTACGGCAATAACTGGAGAAGACGATGCTTCGGAGACACCGAAGAGCAACACTACTACACCGAAGAAGGTAAAACCTCCTCCAATAATGTTCCCCAACTTGCAAAAGCTCTCAATTGAGGCGATCATGAGAGAGCTTTCAATTGAAAACTTCGATGTGAAATTCACCACAATGGGCAGGAAAGTGATTCTTACGGATATCACTGAATGGGACAAACTTAACAAACATCTCATTCAGAAAAAAGTAAACTTTTATACCTACCGGCGAGCGGATATGCGCCCTCTAAAAATTCTTTTATCGGGTTTACACGACATGACTTGTGAGGAACTGAGCAAAACGCTAAAGTCAGAGCACAACTTAAACGTTATGGACATTAAAAAATTCAACCCGTCAAAGTCAAGGTATGTTGGGCAAACGTACTACATTCTATTTTTTGCGAAAGGTACAGTGAAACTATCCGAACTGCGAAAAATCAAGTCGATCGAACACACCATAGTTCAATGGAGCTATTATACTCGCAGTAGTAACACTCCAACACAATGCCGTAACTGCCAGCTTTGGGGCCACGGATCATCTTTCTGCCACTTACCGCCGAAATGTTTAATTTGCAGTCTATCGCATGACTATACAGAATGTCCTGCTAAAGATACAAACAACATCAAGTGCTCTAACTGCCAACAAGCGCACATAGCTTCGGATGATCATTGCCCCAAACGTGCAGAATACATCGCAATTCGCGAGAAACTCTCTAACCGAAACACTAATCGCTCACGAATTACCAAAAACACTATCAATCGCCCGGATCAAACACTAAAACTGCACGAACCACGCAATCACTTTCCCCTGCTCTCGAGGAACGACCAGATACACCCAGAGTCCATCGCGAAACCATCGTACAGTTCAATTCTCAAATCGAACATACTTCCACAAACTCGCGCCGACGCGAACAGACCAGGACTATTGACGGCCGATCAAATTCTTCAGCTATCTCTTGAGCTGATCGATGACTTATCTAGATGTAAGAATAAAACCGACCAGTTTAACGTAATTGTAAACTTAGCAGTCAAGTTTCTGTATGACAACTAATCATAACTTGAAAGCCTTATTATGGAACGCGCAAAGCGTCAAAAACAAGTCGGCAGAGCTGTTCAACCTCGCCATCGACAGCGAATTAGATTTGCTTGTGCTTACAGAGACTTGGCTGAGAGGTAATCTTAATTTTTCCCATCCGAAATTCTATGTGCATCGTTCTGATAGAGAACTTACAGTCGGCGGCGGTGTAGCTATATGTGTCAGGAAGGGCATAAAGCATTATGTGTTGCCGTCTCTCCCAACAAAAATCTTAGAAACTATTATAGTGAGGCTGGATGATAGTAATATACACTTAATTGCAGCATATTTCCCAGGTACAAGGTTGGACAGAACTAAACTCACTAGCTTTGAGACTGATTTAAAGCTTATAATCAATTCTTTTGATAAATTTATTTTATGTGGAGACTTAAATGCCAAACATAGGCAGTGGAACTGCTTGAGAGCGAACAGAACCGGAAAAATATTATTTGAATTAATTTGCTCCAGGAACTTATTTTTACATGTTCCTACTGAGCCCACCTACTTCTCGCCTAGTGGGAGTCCATCAACACTTGATCTTGTTGTCAGCAACGGATTAGTTAATATTTCTCAGCCTATCACTTTGAATAACCTCTCGTCGCCACATCTCCCAGTAGCTTTTAGCATTGAACAGATTAGCAATCCACATACAACCAGTGTGTGCGGATATCATCAAAAGAAAACCAACTGGGTTAGGTTCAGAAGAGTTTTAGATAGTTTAATCTCCCTCGATTCTCGTGATCTTTCACTAATCCAATGTAATGAACAGATAGACAGATTACTTGACTCATTCTATGGTAGTGTCCATGCTGCCATTACTAATAGCACTATGAATGTAACCAGGTTTTCAATACACTCCCGAAGTATCGATGATGAAACATTAGGATTAATAGCTATTAGAAACCGCTTCAGACGTCTCTGGCAAAGATCGAGGAATCCTGAACTCAAAACGTTGGTTAACAGACTCACAAATCTAGTCCACTACCGCATTCTTGTGCAGCGCAATGAAAGCTGGAACTCTAAGCTAATGCAACTTAGCAACAAAAGCAACAAAGTTTGGGCATTAACCAAAATGATGAAGCGAAAAACTCGACTATCTCCAATCTCAGACTCTAGCCACCAACTATATTTCGATGACCAAGATAAGGCCAATATAATAGCTAGGAAGTTCCAAACATTCCACTCCACGTCGCAGCATCTTGGAACGCACACAAACAACAGTATTGTCGAAAATCGCATCAAGGACCTAACAAATCTCCCCTCAAATTTCACGCCGAATGATCTTTGCACTCCAAGAGAAATTGTTAACATAGTTGCTAAGCTCAAAAATAAAAAGACGCCAGGAAACGACAAAATTTCAAATATTGTTATTAAAAACTTTGGCCGGAAAACGATGGTTTTTCTAAATTTCATTTTCAACGCGTGTCTTAATCTTAGCTACTTCCCAACCATCTGGAAAAACACAGTAGTTGTGCCAATACTTAAACCTGGTAAGAACCCTCAGCTACCAGATAGTTACCGTCCTATTAGCCTTCTCTCCGCTCTAAGCAAGGTATTTGAGAGAGTAGTTCTGCGGCGGATCAATAAGAAGTTAGATAGCTCGTACATTATACCTGACTGCCAATTTGGATTCCGTCGAAAACACTCTACAAACCACCAGGTTTTCCGGGTCTATAAGAATGTCAGGGACTCGATAAATCGCAAGGAATCTACGGGACTTATAACCCTGGACATCGAAAAAGCCTTCGATACCGTATGGCATCAAGGCCTCATATACAAGCTGTTAAACTTTCAGTTCCCAATTTATCTGGTGAAAATAATATCATCGTTTCTTTCATCTCGTACTTTTATAGTTAAAATAGGAGAAAAATACTCCCGTGCCCTCTCCATACCTGCTGGGGTCCCCCAGGGCTCCTGCCTAAGTCCTACTTTGTTCAATATATTCACCGCAGATGTACCTCAAAACCCCAACTGTAATATGGCAACATTCGCTGATGACATGTGCATTTACAAAAGTGCAACCGAGGCTAGCTTAATCATCGATACTTTGGAAGAACAACTGGCAAAACTTTACCAGTACTATTATAGATGGAAAATTAAAATTAATCTGTCAAAAACAACGGCTATATTCTTCTCTCGTAAAAGGAAGAGACTCTATTTACCTAGCCGAAACATAGACTTCCTCGGCAAAGAAATCCCTTGGGCGGACAATGTTCGATACTTAGGAATCATCTTCGACAAGAAACTTACCTTTAGAGACCATATCGAAGAGACGTGCACTAAATTATCTAAAGCCATTTGCGCTCTGTATCCACTGATAAATCGCAAGCCAAAAATGTCCACAGAAAATAAGACGCTGATTTATAAAGTGGTTCTTCAGCCAATAATACTATATGGAGCTCCTACTTGGACACAATGTGCCAAAACTCACAAAAATAAGCTGCAAGTCGCACAAAATAAAGCCCTAAAATTAATAAGAAATAAACCATTTTATTACTCTACAAGGAGAATCCACCAAGAAGCCTATGTATGCAGCATCGATTTCCTAGCAAATTTACAGTCTTCCAGCTTTAAAACCACCACCCGAAACATTCAAAATCCATTAATTAACAGGCTGTTTCCCTAGAGTTACACCCCCCCCTTCGACTGTAAGTACTCCCTAGTATTATGTTCAATTAGTTATAAGTAGCCGTAAGTAGCCTTTGTTATATATATACAAAAATATACAATCAAGGTTTTTGTCAGATTTTCCTTGTAGCTTTAATCAACCAGACCCTGTAAACAGTAAACTGCATAAGCTAAATTTTACACCTTAGAGCAAAGATTTTGTCTAATCTCTAAATGTTTTACTTGTTAAGCAACCTATGTATGAATTCTGGAATAAAAATAATCAATCAATAATTAACTACTACTGACGACTTTCCATCGGATCTTTCACAATGTATATAATGTGTTTCTTTGGTGCAACGCAACACAAAAACTAAGTATTGAGCACTTTTTGTGATACGATTACGTTAGCGTTGTGATGAGCCTTTAAGTTGAGGCATTCGTAAATAACGTCATCTAATTAAATGATTACAAGCTTTCATGTTACGTTGCGCTTACATATGCGTTTATCGTAAATGAGGAATTAAACCCAATGCTTGCATGCGTTCCGTCTGTCAAAGCCGAAAGTAGTCAGTTTAAAAGCGGTATATAATTCACACTGAAATGCGGCAGTTGCTGGAAATGTTTTAAATTATTTGAAATAAATACCCAATCTTTCCTACAGTGAACAGAATAGTACGGAAGAATTTCACTGGGTGACATATTTGACTATGGATGAGAGATGAGTTGGGCTGAAGAAGCGGTGCACTCAGAGAAGAGGAGTCAAAGTGCCGCAAGCACTAGCTCTAGGAAAACATAGTTCAGAGAGCGGCAGTTTAGTTTGAACTAGTGAATTAACAAAAAGCATCAAGTTTTTTTGAGTTTTAATTAAAATAAGAGCGTGAATATATATTACTATTTGATCTAATAAAATTTGCTAATGATATGATAATTGCATTTAAATAATTCCCTTGTAAAGTTTTTCCGTTATTTATAGAATACGATTGAAATTTATTATTTACTTGCCGAAGTATACTAATGGATAGCATCACTTTTAATGGCCCCATCGTGAAAAAAATTATCTTTACTATTTTTCTACTCATGAAAAAGTCCAGCAGAGATAGCCGAGCGCTGTTAAATGACAAAATAAAATGAGGACATACCAAGCATTTTTATTTCAGTGCTTGGATAAAAATTAATCCGCACAAGAGTATTTGTGAAAGTAACATCGTATTGGAGGACCTGAATAAATCATATTTGAAATATCTCCAAATCAAAATTGTTTTTTTCAACATTCACGCAAAATATTCACTCTATTTAAAGATCCTTGTTTGCCTTCAAATCACGGATTCACTTTTTATATTTTTCCAATCATCCAAACAAGTATTATCCTCATTTTATTAGAATTGAAATTGCTTCCCAAGTCGACGAGAAATCTCCGACTCTCATTTTCCATTCAACCGATACTATTACGCTACGTGGTTGGCGGAAGGAAAACGATATAATCTCGAGTACGTACTTACCTGAAAAATTCGTTCGACCTTCTCTTTAATTTTCTCTTCGTCAGGACAAGTATCAGGAAGCCGGCCGACGAGCTCGTATATGGCAGTCACAATGTCAGTCATTTCCTCTCGCGTTATGAAGCCGTCGCCGTTGATATCGTACAGCGAAAACGTCCACCTGAGCTTCTCCTCCATCGAGCCACGTGATAGTATCGAAAGTCCATGAACGAAATCCTGTTGAATAAAGAGAAAGCACGAAACAGATTTAGAACGAATGCTCCATTTTACTTTCTTGGTGAGACGAAAAGCTATTTGATTTTATATCAGGCGTCGGGATCGGTTTATTAATCCTTTCGTTACACTGCTGAGATGAAGATTTAAAGTCTTCGTTGGAAAACACGTCTTTGCAGTAAAGGCGCAAACGGCGGTTGAATGGGATGAAAAGGTATTTTGTTTTAATAAGGAAAAGTTTTAATTAATCCAGATAGCATGCGAATAGCTAGCAGCTAACAACGTATTGTGTTCTTTACTTAGTACAATTTTTCCCATAGGCTTTGAGCATTGCGGATTTAGACTCTGATGTTAACCACAAAGAGAAGGAAATGTCGTAGACTACTTCTTAATAAGGAAAATTATACGGGAATGCCGGTTATTTAGTGTAAAGTGTTAAGATAAGCTCTACATAAAGAATTAAATATAGGGGTTGACCAGTTGAGCTAAGTTCTTAAAATAACTAGGCAGATTAAAAGCGAGCTTGAGTAACGAGTGATACGGAAATAAACCATTCGGAAGTCATATACACAATAAACGTTTAATATTAAGAAACGCCTGTTGAAACACCTGAATATGTACGTGAAACAGCGTTTCGGTATCAACTGCTCAGAATAATAGGAGGCATGGACTGGTTCGCAGCATACCTATTTGGTACAATAAACCTTTTCAGAAATGACCTTCCAACCAAAATCCAATTTATGACGATAGCAATGATGATGTGGTGGTAACAACCTGCTGCCAAATGGCAAAATTAATGAATATTTTATGAAAGAAAATGAAAGTACGTTTGAAGCGCAATTAGTTTTCTGTATATTATGTTCGCTTTTTGGAAATGTGAATATATCTACAAAGTACCATATATCATGAAGAGATACCAAGAAAAGGACTATATTTACATTGTTTATAGCGACAATATCTAGAAAAGGTTAATGTATTTACGCTCGTACATATTTTATTTAAGCACATGATAAGACGTTAGAAGAATTTATTGACGCGATTAAACAGTAAATAAAAACTTTAGTTCACATGAGGGGCTACAAAAAATGATATTCGAAGAAGAGCAAAGGAAGTGCGTAGACTTCATTTCAGGTTTTATATGCTTGAAATTTTACCGAAATCATCTTTTTTTTTGTAATGACGAAAAGGTCAAATATTCATCTTATGAAAATTCAATGTTACCATTTTTCAGTACAAAAGTGGCGGAATTGCCCGGTCAACGCCACCAAATGTCCCGTGAACTTGTCCCGTGAGTTAGGTTTTGATCTGAAGACTGCATCGAAAGTTGTAGGTGTAGAAAGATTTTGAGGGTTGTCGCTTATACAAGTTGCAAAATCTAGGAAACTTATTGTCGAGTCTTAATCATCCAGAAATTTATTTTTTAGTTGTTTCATGCCAAAGCAAGTCGTATTAACAGTAAATAACATCACCCTAAGTTAAATTAAACTAATCATAAATCGCTTTATACTAAATTAAATTGTTCGTATCACAAGACTTTTGTCCGTTAGTCAAATTGAAGAAGGTGATGTCTATCTTTTTTAATAATGTTCGAAGAACATTAGTATAAAATTAATTTGGCCAAAAATTCATATTTCATATATATATATATATATATATATATATATATATATATATATATATATATATATATATATATATATATATATATATATATATATATATATACATTTGTATATATATATATATATATATATATATATATATATATATATATATATATATATATATATATATATATATATATATTTATACATATATGTATATTTATATAAATATATGTACATATATATATATATATATATATATATATATATATATATATATATATACATATATATATATATACATATATATATATATATATATATATATATATATATATATATATATATATATAGATATATATATATATATATATATATATATATATATATATATATATATATATATATATATATATATATATATATATAAATATTTATTTATTTATTTATTTACCAAACAAGGTATAATAATAATACATATAAATGAAATAAATATAAGACACAAAAAAAAACTAGACAAATTTAAAAAAAAAACAGGTTTAAAATAGGTATAAAATACAAACAAATATAATATAAATAAATAAACATTCGATAAATAAATACACAAAGCTAATTTACATGTAGGTCACAATATTAAATACGCAAAACGCAAAACGAAATTAATTAATTATCTAATTAAACAATTATGAAAATAGTCCTAAGTCATAAGAAGATACTAGGCCGGTAGACTAGGGAGGGTAGCATAAGAGAGCCTTGGTAACTCTATTTTTAAAGGACACTTTGGATATGGTGGGGGAAAAGTGTTGGCTCATACTGTTGAATATTTTGCAGCATCTGTTAATTGGCTCATTATCAGCATATGCGGTGCTATGCTTATATTCAACTAGCATTCGTCGGGATCTAGTGACTCTCAAGGGCTGATTAAGCACAAATCTTTCCTGTATATAGTCGACATTAACAGCGTCTCTAATGACATCGAAACTGAAGCAGGCAGATAACATTAATCTTCTGGATGCAAGAGGTAATAAGTTTAGAAGTCTAAGGCGAAATTCATACGACGGTAAATTGCTAAAATCACTTGGATAGTAAAGACCTCTAAGAGCGAATAGCAAAAATTGCTTCTGAATAGATTCAAATCTCTGGCTGTGAATTTCGAAAACTGGGTACACAAGGTACAAGCATACTCAAGAAGAGAGCGAACGAGCGCAGTGTAAAGTGATTTTGTAACCCAAAGGTTCTGAAACTCCCTGGCCCGTCGCTTAATGAAGCCAAGTCGTTTACTTGCTTTAGAAATCATTTTGTCGTAATGAAAATAAAAGCGGAGCTTTTCATCGAGCACCACACCGAGGTCTAAAATATTGTCCACTCTACTAAGTGCCGTATTGCTTAAAAGGTACGTATAATGTACGCGCGTACTTTTTCTAGAAAAGCTAGTCACATGACACTTAGCGATGTTGAGAGGTAGGTTATTCACGCTGCACCAATGTTCAAGGGAATTTAGTTTTGATTGAAAAAAGCTGGCATCTGAAGACGACTTTATAGTATAATAAATTTTCAGGTCGTCCGCATAGAGTAGATGAGGCACATCAGATAAAACCTCTGACAAGTCTGATATAAAAATATTAAAAGTAAAGGGCCAAGATGACTACCTTGAGGTACACCTGAATTGACATGAATTTTAGAAAAACAAAAAAAATTAGAAATAAGCCCTTGGAATTTCACATATTGTGAGCGGTTGTGGAGGTAAGAGCTAAGCCATTTTAGTAGAGAACCGGCAATTCCAAATTGCTGTAGCTTGGAAATCAAAATGGAGTGGTCAACACGGTCAAATGCTTTGCTAAAGTCAGTGTAGACTGCGTCAATTTGACCACCTTTCTCCATTTTACAAAGAACATGGGAAACCAGCACCAATAGGTTGGTAGTGGTAGAACGTCCTTTCCGAAAACCATGCTGCTGTTCGTTAAGTCGAGAATCGACCAGAGGGGATAGTTTAGCACATATGATTTTTTCGAAGAGTTTAGGAATAGTTGATAAAATGGCAATACCTCTATAATTATGAATTGATCTTCTATCGCCATTTTTGAATATTGGTGTCACGTAGGAGGATTTCCAATACGACGGAAAGTACCCAGAGGAAAGAGATGTATTAAATATAATTTGAAGAGGAGTGATTAACTGTGTGGCACATTTAATAAGAAACATTGGAGGAAGAAGATCAGGTCCAGGGCCTTTTTTACTATCAAGCTCCAAGATAGCTTTAGAAATATCATCTCTGGAAATGGTTATAGCCTCAGCGAAAATTGGTCTAGTTACTCTTGGGGAATGACAGGATGATGAAGTACTTGCTGGATTAAAAACGTCTTGGAAGTTATCTGCGAAAAAGTTGCAAATTTCTTGAGGAGAAGAGGACATTGAGGTGTTATAACACATAGAAGAGGGATAGCCAGTTGTTTTCCGTTTCATATTCACAAAGTCAAAAAACTTTTTGGGGTTGTGGATTATATTCTCGCCGGTAGTTTTAATGAATCTGTCATATGCTTCGTGAGACTTTTCATGGAATTCTTTGGCCACTGCATTGTATTCTTCTTTAATACGATGGCTAGAGTCGACATTATTTTTTATTGATTTGTAAAGCTTATTTCTATGATTTCTCATACGTCTAAGAGTCTTATCGAGCCAAGGCTCAGAAAGTTTATCCTTTCTCCTAATTTTAGGGACATATCTTTCGACCGCGTCAAACAGAATATTGTAGAATGAATTTACATTGTCGTCAATAGATTGGGATGCAAGCGTATCTGTCCAATCGACATTGTCAAGAGAATGGTGAATGCTATAATAATCAGCATTACGGAAATCGTATACAATGGTATTATTGTACGTTTGAAAGATATTATAATCAGTACTGGATAAATCAATAGTGAGAGCAGAATGGTGAAGGCTATTAGAGAAAAGATTCTCCACGTCGATAGTAGGGCTAACCACTACTTTGTCATAAGCGTTTGTAAATATAAGGTCTAACCAATTACCATAACTATTGGGAGTCGGAGCAACTTGCTGCAAATCATTACCATACAAAGTACTCACAAGGTTAAAATCAGAATTATCAAGATGGTTAATAGGAATTAGGTAATTATCAGTTTCATCAAGAACGAAACGTAAATTAGGGCGATTAAAATCTCCAAGTAGAATAATTTGATCCTCAGCGCTACGAATTGCCATGAAAGTAGATATAAATTCGCATATATAATTGTAAACAGAGTCGTCAGATCTAGGCGGGACATAAAATAAACCGATATATACCGATGTCCTGTCAAATGATATTCGAATATTTTTATGCTGAAACAATTTTTGAGGGGTTATATTGACAATTTCGCATGAGAAAGTACTGTTAACAGCAAGTAAAACACCACCTCCTCTTGTCTGGCCAGTGGCGACACAATCACGGTCATTTCTGAATATTGTCCAGCTACTATCTTTTCATTAATATGGGATTCATTTAACCAGGTTTCAGTAAAGGCAAGTACGTTGAAATGGCATGATTTGGCGTCAAGGTAGAGTTTATTCAATTTGCCTCTCATACCACTGCAATTGTGGTAAAAAATTCTGAGGCACTTGCGAGAGCACACCTTGTTAGGAGCGATACCTAACGTTATACCGTATAGTGACCATAACTCGGGAACGCGCCATCCGATTGAGCTGAAGTCCAGGTAATATTCACAGAATAAGTCCAGGTTCCACCAAAAGTCAATTATCTTTAACCCGCCGGCCATTTTAGTGATATTTTGAAAATACTTATTCTGTCCACAAATAATTTTTGAAAATTCGCAGAGTAGGTTGACTTCAATGTCAGGTAAATGTGACATATTTTTGGCTTCGGTGCTAGCAAACAGTTGCCAGCACGAGGCGTTTTTGTTATTTCCGTACCAATAAATGCTTACATAAACATTTAAAAATAAACAAAGAAAATAAGTAAACATTGATAGGGTTTACAGCAGACGTTTAGTCCGCGGACTATGCACCAAATTCCACTTAAATTATTTAGTCCAACTGCTGTAAACACTCAGTACCCGACCCAAGCGATAGGTCAGTACACGATTTCAATAAACCTGACCTAAGCCTTGACTTTTGCGCGACTATTAATAATATATGTAGGTTGAATTTAAGCTCGCAACCCTCTTGTTCGACGCAAAATCATTTAAGGGGGTATTCTGGTCTATAAATTTGATCAAATCGATTTTTTCAACAAATTTTACATTCTTCTTTTTATAGAATTCACCAAAAATTTCTATTTCAGACTATCAGAAAGGTTGGAATCATGTCAACCATGATACAAGTTTTTTTTTTAGCCTTCACTTCGCCGGCCTGTATCTACATCAATTTAATTTTTTTTTTTATTTTTTGAATACATTTTTGTACTTTCAAAATGTTTGTAAAAGACTGGTAAAAAATATATACCAAAAATGTTTATGGTTTTTTTTATTACGTCCGTAAAATCACCTCAAAATCAAGCCTCTAGACCAGAATACTGCCTAAAATAATCATGCTTGAGACAAATGAAAAGATAATTACAGTGTATAAACTAAAATCAAACTAAATGACAGCTGCCACGTATGTACAAACGAGGACTAAATTTAAATTTTAGGTCAGGTCGATGTAAACGCTTTAGGACTAAATTCACTTAGTCCGCGCCATAATTTAGGTCACATTTGGTCCAACCACTGTAAACCCTACCAATGTTTAACTTTTCTAAGGTCTGGACATTTTCCGAATGGCAGCCCCAAACACCTTTCTATCGCTATAATTTTCGATGAAGTCATCGAAATTAAATTGGCTTAGGGTATATATACAAAGGAAAAACCAAGATGGAAGGGAATGGAAGGAACACAAGCTAAACCTGTTTTTTTCTTATTGAAGGCAAAAGTAAAGAAGGTAGAGAAGGCTATAAAATTGGTTTCGGAAGATCTGGGCAAGAATCATGAATGACAAAGACGATGCCAACTGTCGAAATTTTCACTGATCGATACTATGAAAATCAGCAAATGATGAAGATTATCGAAATCTTTTAACGGTTGCTTTTATGTTTTTTAACTTGTAGTATGGGGTAGCAAATCTCGTTGTTGTGTGTATAAATAGTCCAATATGGTTAGTGGTAGTTGAAAAGCTTTCGAAGTTAAAAAAAAATATAAATATAAGTGTCAGAATATAAGTGTCAAAATATTAATATAACCATGGAATTGGATTTTTAAAGGGAAATATCGATGCATCATATCGTGCAAACTGTGAATCTAAAACTTAAAATCCACAGTTGTTTTCGTTTATGTCTGACGTCTGTGAAAATATCGTGAATTGTATTCAACTTTCGTTGATCAGATGCTGCTCAGGAGTAAAAAAGAGCTGGAAGCTTATTCTAAACAACTCTTTCAATTATATAGGTTAGGTTAGGTTGAAGTGGCTCTCGATCGACAGAGGCCTGACGACCAACACACATAGGCACAAGAGAGGCCCGTTGTGATGCTACAATAATTAGTGACTCTCTCCTACTCACTGAAATCAAGAAAATTTCTGCTTCCTTTGACAAACCGGACTATGCCCTTTAAGTTAAGCAGGGACCAAGTGCCGCCAACCTTCTCCTTGCCAAAGCCGGAGACTGGCACATGAGATGGAGGACGGATTCCTCTTCGTCTTCAGAGCCACAGCTCCGACTGAAATCGTTAAATTCTACGCTCAATCGTTGCACATGCCGCTCTATGACATGGATCAAGTACTAAAGGTTACGACATGAACATCACCACACCTACTCGTGACGAAATAGGATGCAAACACGCCTACAAAACATCCAAAATTAACCAGTTTTTAGGTAAATGAAGAGTACTGTTTTCGGTTGTGTCCAGATCTATATGTTAATAAGTTTATTGGATGTTACAAGCCTAGGCAGACGGACACTTAAATTGCTGATTATTTATTGAATTAAATTAGAGTACAAATGGCGCAAGATCGACGTTTAAATTCTTTCTTCTCAAAGAAATTATTATAATTTCGCAGAGTTTGATTGTGAGCTCATTCAAGGATAAACGACTAAAGTTAAAGTATCATTAATCGATATTTAAATGAGTTTTAATTTTGTCATTTAACGATGTTTAGTTAGAATAATCATATAATAGACAGCACTTAAATGGCCATTTATGACAAATGATCATTTAGGCAGCGCTGTGTGTCTACTATTTATACAATGAAAAGAAAAAATCAATACAATTCATACACTCGACTATTTTTTCATAATTCGCCGGTCTCCGGTACGTGACGAAATAGGATGCAGCGCCGAAAAGCGACCGCCCATTGTCGTAATCTTGTTTCCTTGATTCATGGCTCTATGAGGCATTGGCCAGTAAAAACGCCCACAGTGCAACGCAGAACGTGTCGAGGTAAGCCTTAAAGCTGCCTGGTGCGATGCGCATCCATGGGTAGCCAGGACTATCTTGTTATCGCACAGGATGATTCATCTGCCCAGGACTCCTAGCGTCCTCAAGATATTTTTGCCTTATGGCCTATTTGACCGATGTCATCGGTATACCTATTGAGAAGGGGCAAAAGTCGTCCTCCGGTAGCAAGGTTCCAAGCCTTTCTAGCTCATCGGCCTCACAGTTGCCCTGAAAACCCCTATGTCCAGGTACCCAAATCAATTGAACAACCGAATGTCGCAACATCTCCCTTAGAGATACACGGAATTCAGCAACAATCATGGAAACTGTACAAGGAGCAGCAAGGGATTTAATAGCCGCTTGGCTATCTGTGAAAATACCAATATTGACCCCGAATATTCGATTACACAGAAAATTACTTTACTGAAGTAAAAAAAAATGAAATTGGCCAGCCGTCAGATATTCAGCCCGGATCATCAGATTTGTGAATCGGTAAGATTCTATTAACACCCGACGGGAGAAACTTAGGCAACACATTATAATGACTGAAGATTACTGGGAAAATAATGAAAAAAATGATTGACCAAATAGCTCACAAATCTTTTAACGTGTAGAAGCAATAAATTGATTAAGATAAATTGAGTCCAGGAAACAAAGGGATTTTCAGGAAACACATATAACGCCAGAAAGGTTTATGATGATTAGAGAGGGCGCAATGCTGGTGAAAAAAAAAATCGCTAAGAATTCTATGATGTCATCATGAGATCTAGAAGATCTTAACAGGGTACGTGCTTCGTCTTATGCCTTGAGAGTAGACGCTATATTGAAACAAAACCAAGGAGTATCATTCTATTTGCACGAATCGGTACCAGAAGCAAACTGTGAGATAAAGGAGGAAAGAAATCATACAATTTAAAACCACATTCGTTAAAAGAAGTGTCATCGAAAAAGAGTTCTAATTAATAAGTTCATATTGCTAGCGATTTTTTCGAGGCTATCTTTGTAATAATTAAAATGTAAGGGCCTTCTGAGACTTCTAGAGATGGAAAAATCAGTAGGGATTGCAACAGAAAGAAGAAGATAGTGTACGTCAGGAGAAATGTAACGTGCAGAGCAGTTTGTCCAAATGCTAAAAAGATTAGAAAATATTCACAAAATACCTACTCGAGCCATTAATTTTGTCTCTCGTAAAATGGTGTGTAATTTCAAATACGGAAAGAAAAAATGTACGAAAATGCATTCTACATTTTCTTTATTGTCTACTTAGTTATTCAAAAATAGCATTCACTCGAAGTGTCCTGCCTTTGCATTGACATACTTCTTCAATCGAAGCAGCCACTTGTTTATCGTCGCACGCACTGTTTCCAGAGGTACCAATGGCATTGCTACCACTAAATCATGCTTCAATGACACAATGTTTTGATAATGCTTTTAGCAGGCTTACTGCTCTTAAACGTCCCATAACCTGTAATCAAATTGGTTCAAGTCAGGACTACCAGAGGGCCAATCTTCGAAGGCAGTAAAACCGGGTAAATTGTCCTTTAACCAACGATGCGTGGTTTCCGCTTTGTGTGTAGGTACTGAGTCCTGTTGAAATATTCAATGCCTATGGGAAAATAGCGTTTGCGTCAATGGTTCGATAACGGGCTTCAAGATATCCGTCTGCTAGTTGGCTGCTATTGTTTTAACCCTTTGTTCACAAAATTTAAACACCAAACCATGACCGACGCCGAGTGATAGCCTCTTTCAACTTGAGCAACTTCTTGCAAGCTGTGTGCATAGTATTTGGCGGTTCAATTTTTCTTCTACGATGAAAACTCGTTCATCCGTTAAGAAGATTTGCGTACTGCTGTCACAGCTTTTATGCTCTGGCCGCTCTAATGTGGCACAAAGCAGCCGTCAAGCGATGTATAGTACTTTGTCGATAAGCGCTTAGCTTTTGATCTTGTCTTATAATGCGGGATATGGCCCAAGTGGAATTTTTATTTTTATTTTTATCTCTTTCGACTAAC
Source organism: Nemotelus pantherinus (assembly GCA_963978885.1). NCBI lineage: Eukaryota > Metazoa > Arthropoda > Insecta > Diptera > Stratiomyidae > Nemotelus > Nemotelus pantherinus. The sequence continues at coordinate 78,761,322 of OZ022265.1, read as the reverse complement.
TTTTTGTTTTGTTATCTCCACATTTGCTCGGTAACGGCTTTGATCACTGCTGGTGTCCTTGATTTAGGAGGGCGACCGCTTCTGGGTATGTTGTCGACACAAGATATCTAGGTGAATCTTTTGATTGTACAGTGGACGAATTTTTGGGTTTACTGAGCGGTTTTAACAAATGGAAAATTTTGACTCGCATTTCGTTACACTTATGCAGTGCTAATACGCAACACAATTCTCTCTGACACTCCACTCCATGTTGTCAGATCAGACTGATAAGAGTAACTGAGGTATTTGTCTGTAGTGCCATGAGCACTAGCCTCTGTGTGGTCTTTGATGCGCTTCTTAATTTGAATCCAATGAGAATTCAAATTCAAAAAGTGATGATGAAGTGCCCGTAGACTACGCATGGCTTAATAAGAAGTTGGAGGAGAGATTTATCCTGTTCTCGCAATGCGTTCGGATACTCGAGTGCTCCTACATGTTTCGGAGATAAAATACGTATGAGCCTTTCTTGAGCAGATTCTTTAAGATATTTTTCACGGATCGCTCAAAGTTAGTTGTAAGATCTGAGCCTGTTGATTCACTGATAAAAGTGCGCTGCTGGCGTTATGTATACCCGCGCCTATTTTAACAATAGTCCATTTGTCTGACTGAACTTAATCGCAAGATACAATAAGCCGTATCTGCTCTGGAAAGCACAATGCATCTACTGTCTACTTACTGATTTTTTAAAAGTGAAAGCGGAGAATAGGAGTAGCATTTTGAAACGATAGCTTCTTTGCTTGTTATGCACTTTTTGAGTGGGTAAAAATCATTAGATTCGCGTCACCCTCGAAATGTCTACGGTGAGTCATACCAAGCATATAGCTTCTCATTCTTTTTATAGCTTTTTATTTATTTATTGAATAAAGTTTTAAAATCCAATTTAAGAACCATAGTCTAATTTCATAGTTTTAAGTTATCACTTCTGCCGGCAGTCCTCAATGACTCCGATGTTTTGTATATTGATATGGTTGATTATATAAAATCGGACTTTTGTCAATGAGACTTACATCTCCAGAGGTTCTTTCCAAACAAGAAAAATTTTCATGACTTATTTTACGCCGGCAACTTTCAAAACAGTCAATGGATTTTTGTCGCTTTATTGTCGTTAACATTTTTCCAATTTTTCCATTTTTCCAAATTATTTCTATTTTTATCAATTTTGGTTTTTCTATTTTTTATTGAAAAATAAAAGAAAACCTTGAGCAAATATTGCGAGCGTTTTTGATAGCCTTCCAAAGAAATTACTTTCATCTGAACAAGTCGTCGAATGAAAATAGATTCAAACTTCCGAATGTGGAATATTTTCAGACCTTTTGAGTACTAAAATATTAGAATTTTAAAAGCATGCAAACGATGATAGTTGACTTTTTGCAAGTATAAGGGAACCAGGTCCTAGATAGAGCTGAGAGTTTTACGCCTTTAGTCCTTCGAAATTTCAGTACTCTGTCAGTCGATTTTCGGAGCTTTTCGGGGATACAATAATTTAAGTAATTATTATCAGCTTGAATTTTCGTTTGCCAGGTGGCCAATCGTTGGAAAATATGAATTTCGGGACATTTTTCGTTGGCTCCAATTAAGATTTTGCTTTGTGGGTAAAAAAACTCTCTGCAATACCTAAAAATTGCATATAAAAGAACGTTTTTTTAGCAGAAGAACTTCAATACGTCTTTTAAAAGAGTAATATGCCAAAAAAATTTCTGGTTTCTCCGATCTTGGCCCACACTACTGCTGATGCAACGTGAAACTGAGAATGAATTTTAATTCTTTTTGAGGTGGCCGACTACTAACTGAAAGTTTTTTCAATGATAAAAATTGTTTCGTCTTTAAACAGAATTAATTTGATCGTTTTTCATATTGTCTTCTGAATGAAAATCAACATTTTGCATTATCAAATCTTCTTTGATAATTCAAGATGTTGATTCTGAATATGAAGGAATTTTTGAATTTTTGTTACTAGAGATAAAAATAAAAAAGCTGTCACTGTTCGATTCTTATAGTTTCAGTGTTTACTTTAGGCAACTCTTATTTCTTCCCTGAGGACGATATTTTAGCACTTTTGATTTTTCAATAAAACATCTACAGGAATTTAACTTACCTCAAAGCTAACAATCCCACTATGATCCTGATCCAATGTATTGAAAACATAATGCGCATAAAGGCCTGAGTTAGCTGAAAGAAAAAGATAACACATTGATAAAACAGCTTTACAAATCTTAACATCAAGTAGAGCAGAATTTGAAATTAGTTTTGAAATTTAATTGAGTCTAAAGAAAACTTAATTTAAATTTAAATTTTCTGTTAGATTTGTCTCTAGTGTAATTTCACTTAGTTCGAAAAACATTCTGACATGCATCTACTTTTGTATAAACAACGAAATGCAATTATGCATATAAACATATCTCCAGAGAAATAGCATCAAAATCCTCCTTTGCATATCTCAATGTAGAATGTAATTATCCTCTTTTCTCGAAAGGATCTTTCTTCTTTGCTGCATTACAGTTTGCAACTTCTATACGTTAGCTCTAGTCGTGGAAATGAAAGAAGTGAGTAAGTAGCTGTTACGCTCTATATGAGCATAGTGTGTTTGTTCGTGTATGCACATCCGATCTGGAAGTAACACAAATATCCGCCAGAAAACCGACAAGCATTGCATGCACTCGAACGAAGAAAGGACAAGAGGAATACTAATAAAACTTGCCAAAGTAATTGGTTTGTTTTGTAGTTTTCCATACTTTGTTCACTATTGCAGGAAATTACATTGTGTAAATGGTATTTCGAATGATAAGTTTGCATGGTTTGTAGTGGATAACCTTGACTCATCCTGTTGACTACTAGGAATACAAAGTTGGCTGCAAGCAACTCGTTTCATTTGTTGGTTCCAAAAGTTGCGTTTTGAGGTAAACAAGTTTTTTCACGTCGCGAACAGTTGAGGAATAAGTTCAGCTTTTTTTCGCACTTGTGTTTTGTTTGCACAAGGTTGTATAAATCGAAAGTTTTATGGTGTTTCATTGGGAGAAGTATTATTTTTCAAACGGTAGAATTTTTAAATAATATAACCAAGATACTCAACATTTTAAGTATTTTCGAGAATCCAAATATTTACATGTATTTGGGAGCTCCAACAGCATAAAAAAATTAACAAACTAAATATTAATTTCGATCAAGAACAGCGTAGCTTAAATTTCGATTTATTTGAGATAAGTAGACATCGGATTATATGCACGAACAAAAAGCTGAAATATGCATTCAAATATGCACAAAAAAAAACCTTAAAATATGCAGAGAATATGCTCAATATAAAAGAAACATATTTATTTGGAATACAAAAACATTTTATTCCGTATCAAATAAAAACTGCATTTTGTCTCTATACATTCAAAATTCTAATTTAAGTATTTGCGAACCCAAAAAATTAAAAAGTTTCACATCAAGAACAGATTTTTCTTTGCAAATAAATAGCTACGTAGTACAGTTTTTGTGACAGTAGACAATAATATATTTTTCCAAATTTTCTATTTGAAATTTGAGCCGTTTGTCGCTTAATATTATTTTGTACGCAGAAAATGAGCGTTCGACGTCAACTGATGTCAAAAGACAAAATTTAAAATTTGGCGCCATGTTCTCCGCAATGCCTTCAGACAAGATTTTACCTGCGCTATTGATAAAAAAATTTATTTCCTTGATGGCTTCAAGGCCCAAATTTTTCGAAAAAATAATTCCAAGTTTGTTTCCAAGGTCTGTAGACAATGATTCTGGAAGCGCATTTGACAAAGCTGTTGTTTCTTCTAATAAATGAGTCGATTTGCATAAAAGAAGATTTCTGCTCTCTAGCTTTTTGATAATAAACGGTATTTGGCTGAAGTGTTTCTCGGCTGAGTTTAATCGCCAGTGCATCAGACGTATTGAACTGGCTGACCACGTCCTTCACAGCTTCGAAATGCTCCGTATAGAATAAAGTTGCCTTCAACCAGGTATCCCACCTGGTTACAATTGGATCTGGAGGTAACAGTATATTCACGAGCATTTGTTTGTAAGTTAGCACTCGAGAGAAAGCCTTTAAAAGTACTTTTTTGGCCGCTGAAATTAGTTCGTTTACATTTCCAAATTCTTTCCTGATTTCATCTGAAAATCAGTGCAGTCCATGCGCCACACATGTGACATGTATCAAATTTGGATAAAATATGTGAAGCGCTTTACCGGCTTTTATCATATAGGTGCAGCATCCGATACGAATACACAAACTCTTTCATCGATGGAAGAATCAGGAAACAATGTTCTTATCGAATTACTGACGAATCGAGCAATTGTCGAATGATTTGTTTTTTCAAGGACCTTACATGCAACTAAGTGTGGAATAGAGGGTTCTATCGTCAATTTCTCAATAATGAAAATTTGCTATATAACGTCCACAAGAATCAGATGTTTAATCTGTTGATATCCATAATAAATTATTCGAAATGTCTTTTCGAATTTCGTTTGAAACATCCTCATACAACATGACCAAGAATTTTTTAGGAATTGTTGATTCCTCAGGAATGATTTTCTTTGTGCAGTACTTCTTCATGAGCTTCTTAACACGTTGGCTGCGGGATCAAAAAGTGTATTCCAATTTCGTATGCGTTATCGGTCGCCGGGGACCGATTCTAAACTTTCATACAGTGCGGTATCGGTCGCCGGGGACCGATCGACATAAGTTCAAAAGACAATATCTACATTTTTGGAATCAATATCGTTTTGGATTTTTTCAGTGTTTCCCAGTAGCTGAAAGGTATACCCACTTGCCACATAAGCCGTATGAATATCCAATGATGTCAATCGTGGAGGAAGAATTTTTTGAAAATTTTTTTTTCGTTACAAATATTTTTTAATAATACAAAGTATGACGAACAGTTCACTTAAAAATCATATAAAAACTTTAGGAAATCCATTTAAAATAATAGGTATACTGTTTAAGAACGAAAGCAATTGCAATGAAATGTTTATATTTTGTGTATTTTGTTGAAACATGGTAGGCACATACCAGGTTTTCCTGGGCATTGATCACAAAAGCTAATTACTTTTGTCACTTTATTGTTGGCTTCACGACTACTTAAGGAAGCACGTAGCTCAACGTAGCATCCCTTACAAATTTTTCGCTGTTTCCTTCCCGGTCCTTGGGGTTTCACAAAAGTATGAACACATCGTTTAAGTCCAAGAGTATCATCGTGTTGTTCAGGCTCTTCCAATAATTCTACGGCAAGTTTAGCTCTAAAGGCTGTAATGGACATTTTTGTTTTCGATATTTTATTGAAAATTATCCATGAATTGACTACGCATGTGCCAAACAAAAGCTCAAAAATAACCTTTCGGTACCACTTTAGTCCCCTTCTTAGTACTGAATGGTACGACGACATTTGATCGCTGACATCAACTCCTTTCTTTGCTTGATTGTAGTATTGAATGCATTTAGGTTTGTTAATATCTTCACCTTTCCGTGACCGTTTACCAGTTTTTTCTAACATTGTACCATGAGTAGGGTCAGTTGTTAACATCAAAACAGGTCTATTGTCCATCCACTTGATAACTTTCACGCAATCATTTTGCTGTCCATATATTTCGCCTTTTTTTAATTTTTTGGAAAATGTTTGAGGAATTCCTTTTCAATTAGCCCTCAAGGTACCACAATATACATTTTTTTTGTCATAGAGGTCTTTAGCTAAAGTTAAAAATAATTATCAGCATACAAATAATGACCTTCTTTTTCGTCAATTGACTCTAACAGCTCATGTACAATAGATTCAGAGTGACCTTGACCCACAGTTTTCTTATTCTTTCCTGTGTAAATTACCGTATTAAGCGTATAACCATCAATAGTACACATCTTATTGATTTTAATTCCATATTTATGTGTTTTATTTGGAATGTATTGACGAAATTGTAGCCGTCCTCTAAATAGGATCATAGACTCGTCGATCACAAGTACTTTTCCTGGAGTCAAGACATTTTTAAACGTCATATTCAGAATTCCTAAGCATTTTTGAATTTTATGAAGACGTTCGTCAGGTTTCAAAAACGGATCCTCATTATTGCAGAAATGCAGACAACGAAGGATCAGTAAAAACCTATCTCTAGGCATTACATTCGTAATGAATTGATTTCTGAACATAGGGTCTTTCGACCAATAAGAATTTATTGTTGGTTGATTATTCAAGCCCATCACCAAATTGATTGCAAAAAAACGAAAGATTTCTTTTCGATCGGTGTCAGTCCACAAATTCAATCTGGATTTAGATGCGGACCTTTCCCGTGACAAAGATTGTTGGGCAAATCTATTTGTCTCCATTATTATGATATTTAATAATTCGTCTACTACAAACAATTTATAGGCATCTAATGGCGTTTTTATTTTATTGACGTCAAAGTTGTATGTAGGTAATTCACTGTGAAAGTCAAATGTATGTTCAGATTCGACTATATCATGCCAATCGTTGTCGCGTAATATCGATGTAAGGTCACAAATATCATCGTTCGACTGAATTTCATCTCTACCATCTGTAAAAATTTATTGCTATAAACATACATGCAAACAGGCTTACAGATCGATAAATATTGACTAAAATCTTTTAATTTGTAGCACAGCGAGATTAAAAACGCAACACACCATTGTTTGAATCCACTTCATCGAAATCATCCTTAGAACTTATTAGCGATTCATAACTGTCGCCGCGATCCAATAAAGAAGGCAAATAATCCATATCTCTCACAGAATCATCGCTAGAATAGTCTTTAAAATCGTCTTCTAGGAAATGCGCTCTTTTTGTAGATTCTTTTCCTTGAAAATTATTATCTGCAGAGCTGCTGCCACCAGCCGATTGTCGAAGAGTCATAAATAGCATCATTTTCGCGCGAGAAGACATTGTTAATAATAAACTCAACACTGCACTTAAAACACTTCTAGCACAAATATTAGCAACTGCTTTATGTCAGAGGCGCTGACAAGAATGACAGTTGAGAAACTCAAATTTGTGGTTTGTGCATCGGTCCCGGGGGACCGATGCCGCATACAAGCAATACTTTTATTATTCCAGTGCGGTGAAGGTCGCCCGGGCCCGATACAATTTTTTGACGAATCCTGTAAATACAACTCAAAAGTATAATGTCACTATTTTTAAAATAATTTAGCTTTCACCATAGAAAAAGATATTGCACCCGCACACAACGGAAGTTTTGAAAAATTGTTGCCGCACCTCAAAAATTTATCAAATCGATCCCCGGGGACCGATACAGCAGTCAACGTGTTAAATATGTCGTTATTGACCTGATTGAATTGCATAGTACAGCCTATCAATAACTCACATAAATCTTTGCAAAATTCTGCTTTTTGTGGAGAAGAGGTAGAAGTGGAAGGTGTAATTTGAGTCAATAGTTGCTGACGGCTATTGGCGCACTTACTCCTTTCAGCTACTTGCGCTGCAGTTTTTATATGCTGATCAATTTGAAATTTTTTCGACGAGGGGATATATTTTTCACAAACTTTGCAAAACACTACACTGTCATCAGTCGTAAATTCACCAGGATAACTTTTAATGCAATTTTCCATTAAAATTCGCGTTGTATATTGAACGGGTGGCATTTTCGCGGAAAAATTAATAGAATGAGTTGCAAAATGTTTTTACTAATGTTCGAAGAAGAATCACTTTGGCCAAAAATTAATTCATATTTCTATATATATATATATATATATATATATATATATATATATATATATATATATATATATATATATATATATATATATATATATATATATATATATATATATATATATATATATATATATATATATATATATATATATATATATATATATATATATATATATATATATATATATATATATATATCATCAAAAAATTTCACTGAAAAAATCTCCGGAACGCGCAATCCGATTGAACTGAAATTTTCAGGACACATTGGTGTATATGCCGAATAGTACCAGGTTTCACAAAAGTTCATAATCTTTAACCCTTTGTTGCCCGCGGCCATTTTAGTGATATTTTTAATATACCTATTATTCCGTACACAAATAATTTTTGCAAAAATAAAGTTGACGAAAAAAATTTCGAACGTGTTTTACATGTGAATCGGATAATGTTTTGGAATTTTTTAACCCCATGTGTGACCTGGGAGCCTAAAAAGAGAATGGCAAAACTTGAACATTTTTAAATTGCGATAACTTTTGACAGAGCTATTCAATCATTACGAGAACATATTGGTACTATTTAGAACATATTGGTATTAGATTTTTTTATTTTCAGAACATTTTGGTATTATTTAGTTGTAGATTTGTGTAGCTTTTAATGAGCGTGCTGGCAACCCTGTAGCTAGGGCAGACACTGAAAGCGAAAACCTCCATATCATCGTCTCTCTTGAAAAAATGCCGCTTCTTCAAAACAAGCCACTCATATGTAAATCTTGTGCTTTGTCAACATAAACAAAAAAAAAATTGATATGGTATAACGGGCACGCCTGGTAACCCTTGCCCAATTTACCTATATTTTTAGCATCAAAAACTTTTGTTCACGGAAACTCACGATCCGATAAGAAAAAATAATTGAAATTTGCAGAATGTATTGGCCTTAAATGGGACCAGGTCTGATAGAAGTGATTTTGAAATGCGAGTGGTTCTGTGCCAGTGGTGCCATCTTGAAAAATCACTAAAAAAGATAACTGCTTTTAGCCCTATAAATTCTGATTCAATCGTTCGATTTTGACGAAATTCACACAGTAGCTGCACCTTACTTTAAGCCACGTTTGGTAAAAATTTGGTTGAAAAATTCGGTTGGAGCTGCCAGCTATGATAATTTTGGTGTCTTAAATTTGAAAAAATAAAAATTTGGAAGTGAAAACATTCAAACCATCGAATATCCTAAAAAATGTCCGTTTCCTTTTAATAAAACCAATCTATATACAAATCTTATGCTTTATCTACACGATCAAATTTCATGTCGGACAAGAACGGTAACCCTTTCTCAGTTAACCTATATTTTTAGCATCAAAAACTTCTGTTCACGGGAACTCACGAGTAAATAATCAGATACAACTGAAATTTACAGAATGCATTGGACTTTAGTAGGACCAAATCTGATAGAAGCGATTTTGAATTGTAGGCAACTCTGTGCCAGTGGTGCCATCTTGAAAAATTACAAAGAAAAAAAACTGCTTTTTGCCCTATGAAATATGAATAAGTTACCAGATTTTTATGAAATTGACACAGTAGCTGAACCTTACTCCAAACTCTGTTTGACAGAAATTTGGTTGAAGAATTCGATTGGTGCTGCCAGCTATGGTAATTTTTGTGTCTTTGGTTTTGAAAATTCACTCAGGAAAATAAAACTTTTTGCCCTATAACTTCCAGTGCAGTCATGAAATCAATACGAATTTCATACAATTAATGGAAACTATTATAAACATGATTCAGGCCAAATTTGGTTGAAAAGCCACGATAGGGTTGCCAGCTATTGTTGGTTTTGTGTTTAATTGCAATTTCTTTATTAAGCGGTTTCATCGTAGAATTTGCAAATGGTAATGATATTGTAGTGACAATAAACAGCAAATATTAAGCTTTCGATTATTTGAAAAAACTCGCTGCAGGTAACCTTAAATTTCTTTATCCTCCTATAACTTCGAATGTAATATAACAACGTGAAGCAGATGTGATATATTCTTGGCTTTGATACTGGCTAAAAGTTGCCATCACGAGTCGGTTGTGCTACTTTTGTATCAATAAATGCTTACAGTTAGTATTCATACCGGAAACATTTACAATGAAAATAAATAACCGATGTTTCAATTCCCAAAGTTCTGCAAATTTTTCGGATCGCAGCCCCAAACACCAATTTCAGTTACAGTGCTGCTGGCACTGAGCATTTTCTTCATTGATGTTATATGAGATGCTGCATTCAAAATTTTGTGAAATAAGCAACTGATAACGAATATAATTAACCCGTGTTTTGCTCTCATAAACGTTGAAATTCATGCCAGTGGTAATATCTGAAACCTTCTACCATATGAGTTATAATGCATTCTTGAGACCAAAGTAAAACGTGGCATTTGAAACAGTTTGGCCGTAATAAGCAGCTCATGTGGTGGAATATGCACTCAAAACCTGCACGATTCTTCTACTGTTCTTCGAACCTTAGTGTTTCTAGCGGTTCAGGTGCGCTAGAGTTTTTTTTTATAAGTGCATATTTATGTGCATATTCACACTATCCAATGAAACGAAACCCTCGAATGGTCGTGATAATGCCATCTAGAACACCAGGTCGGCATACTACACAGTTCTTTGACTGTGGTGTGATTGTCGGCAGTATTGTATTATAGTGTCTGCAATATATGTTACATACCTACAGTAATGTTGAATGTTTTTATTTTTTGGTTTTTGTATGCCTACCTACTGATTCGTCAATACTTAAGTACTATGGCCCAGTGTTCTAGTTGGCGCTGGTCATGTTCAACTGAAATAATCTGTTATTTCAATCAATGTGAATACGAATGTGGAGTGATTAGTTTCACGACGCACTTTACCCCTGATTTAAATCAAGTACACTCAGAGAAAAATCGTAGAAATAAAAAAAAATAGATATGAATCAAATATTTTCAAATATGATTTGGCGTCTTATACGTTTCTTTTTAATTCAAATAGTCTGCCTTAATTTCAATAACGCTTTATCAAAGTGGTTTTGTTTACCACAAAAGGTTTTATTTGATGAAAATGATGAACATTATGATATGAAAATAACATTTGAATAATATAGTGGAATCATTTGTTCATTCTGGAGAATCATTTTTATTGAATATTATTTAATTCAAATAAGATTCATTTTTTATTTAAAAGTGTTTCAACTTTTGATTTAAACTTGATTCTATTAAATTTTAAGTGGTGAATTTTTTCTGAGTGTACACAATCAGAGCTAGGTGAACTCAAAGCTTAGTGCGTAGACTTTCGTCCGAACCTAGATTTGAGCCAGGGTCGGCCAGTGCTCATGGTTCTAATCTGATTCTTCAGCAGCCTTTTAAAAACGGGATAAGATAGGTAAATTATTGAGGATTTCCATAGCTAATTCAATAGCATACTTATGTTTTCTGTTCATTATAGCGACATCAGGTCTTGACTTATCTTTAAATCTTGTGTGATAGCCGTGATAATTACAGTACCTTATGGGAAATATGGAAGGTTTTATACTATTATTCAGCATTTTATATATTATCTTAGCTTTTTCTATAAATGTGATATCACTTTTATTACATTTTTTTTGGCATTGTACATTATATAATATATTTTCCGGTCAGGCCAGAGAAATATATATTATAAATATAAAGCAGAAATAAAGTTTGCCCTAGTATTGACCCTTGAGAAACACCGATGTTCATTACTCGTTGTTTAATTAGTTGATCATTAAATCTTACCAGGATTTTTCTGTCTTTAAGAAAGCTAACAATCAACGCCAGTGCCGAGCGATTTATTCCAAGTTTGCTTAGGTTTTCTAACCAAATGGAATGATTGGCCGTATCAAAGGCTTTTGCTAAATCAATAATCAATGCAGTCACTTATTTATTCAAATCAAGTTGACTATTAATAAATTCTAATGATAAATTGTAATGATACTTTTTGTTTCTAGCGTGGATATGTAGTTAATGCCTCATAAGATATGTGGCGTTTATACTTAATTTTACTTCAGTAGTTTGACAAACTCTAACTCTCCACTTAATGTTCCTTAAAATCAGGTATTATTATTAGCGATTAACAGATATTATTTGACCAACAAATTAAAAATTTTCCTCAACAATTGTTTTTCTCGTGAGACCACAGTATTAAGAAAGATAGTAGCAGGATAGTTTTGAAAATATTCCTAATGCTCGTACATATGAAACATTTTAAATCAGATCTCAATACTGTTAGAGTATCTGCTATAAAATCAATCATTTGCTGATATATCTAATAATTTAGCATGAAAATACTTTACTCACACGTCTATCGCATGAATGTATAAGTTTCACTAGGGTGAAACAAATCAATTTCAGTCATAATAACGAACTTTATTACTCCAACCCCGAAACCCACTCGTAACAACGACAAAACACTTCATCAAATCCAAACTTCATCAGAAAAAATCAATATTTCGACAAATCTCTAACCATTTGGTCGTCATGCTGGGCTTCCAGCTTAGATTTGTCAACGATGTTGTTGTTGTTGATTCGCATAATACAACTCTATCCATTCGCTTTGTTCCGAATGATCCTAGAACAAGTCCTCTAGAAAGCCGAAATTATTTTCTGGATGAAGAGCATTATTTCTGTTTATCGCACAATACAAAATACGAGCCTTACTCGCATTACGCAGCTAAAATTCATTTTCCGTTTTTGGTGTTTCACCGCTCCCCCGAGATTCCCCGTCGAGTGCTTATTTGATCTTATTCTGCTCCGTTCTATCTAGAGTCGAGCCTGCGGCGTAACAGGAAATTGGTCCAAGGGCCATCATGCCGTATCTGCTTAATTTCCATTATCAGAACCATTCTGTGTTCAGGGTTGTATCGAATTGGATTTTTCCCTTTGGCGGGTATTCACTAAAAAAATCGCTTGGATTTGCCCATCCATAAAATGATCCTTTGAGTTTTGCTTTGGACGTTAAAGAATCTTTTTGCTCATTATTATATGTAGCGCTTCGGGTTTGAAATTTTCTAGTGTAATGGGTGTGTCATAGCCAATGATTGTTGTTGTTGTGAGCTAAGTTTTTTATGCAAACGTTAAATTGGGTGTTTAAGATGAAGCCTTCCAATTCAATCTCGTTTATTTTACATAAAAAGCTCAAGCAGAGTAAATATTATGACGCGGTGTTTACGGTGGCTTCGAAAACTATACAACAATGAAAATCGATTTATAGTGCTATATTCGCCTACATTCGCAAGCCAACGTTAATTTATTCTCAGCAACCATCGAAAAACTGGTCTGGAGAGTTGGAAACAAAATTGTTGATGTTTTAGGAGCCGCGCGAAAATAGCAAGTTTGTGTGCTGAGATCCGAGTCAAGTGCTGTGTTCCAACTGTTGGTAATGATATGTTCCTGTGCAGTAAAATTTTTGGGATTCAGAACATCCTTTTGCATGCTTTCGCTTGCACAGACTTGAATGTTAGTATGATTTCCCACTTCAAAATTTAGGAATTTAAGTACTCACTTAGTTCATTATCAATTTTTAAATCTTGAGAGAACATTAGTTTTTATTATTGCGAAAATTGCAGCAAATTTTTTACTGTTAATTGCATGAAAATAGCAAATTATAACAGAAATGTTAGCCTACAACTAGTCAGATTACAGTATTTTTTTTTGTTGTAGTGTGTACACGCGATCAATTGCTTATCAGATAGAGTTTGTGTAACAATATAAATAAAAACGAAGGAATTAGAATCGGTTCCTTTTCTAAGTGCAATATTTCTGTGACTGGAAGTGATTTTTTCGGGAAAGTGAAGTAAAGAGGTATCACCTCCCGAAATACTCCTCTTTGATAAATTGAAAATCAGTCGGAATGACAACTTGGTCACCTTCAGCAACAGGTTTGACATTCTCTCTGATATGAAAAACAATGATACTCCATCATATACTGAAGACCAGCAAATAGTGTTTCCTAGCTTGTCGAGAAGCCAAATCACTGTGTTATTAACCGAAAACCATGTCGAGAGCTTTGTCATAAAGAGCATGTCGATAAACGGTGCTGCCGTCTATGATAATTTTAAGCGATATCTTGCTACGAAAAAAATTACTTTTTCAGTTACCGCCCAAGCCATCAAAGGTCCATAAAAACTGCTTTATCTTGTCTTGATGACATGCCGTGTGATATCTTAAAGGATTTATTAAAATATAGCGTTGAATGTGTCGACATGAAAAATTCACACCCGCAAACACATGACGTATATACTATATTTCAATCGTGGCACATTGGAAATGGCAGACTTGCAGAAAATTAAAGCTATCGAACATTAAATCGTTCTTTGGAGCTATTATTCTCGAACAAAACGCGGTCCGACACAATGTAGAAACTGCCAGTTATACGGTCATGGCTTAATTTAGCACTACGGTTGGAGAAAATACAATTTGTCAGCATTAATAAAATTACAGTTAACCCCACGATATCCCAAGCTGTCTTTTTTTCACTGAAGAGACGCAGGTCGAAACTTCCAAGTAGAAATATCAAATTTGTCGAGCAAAGCATTCTTTGGATGAACCCAGTCACTTATCTAGGCCTAAGTCTCGATAAGAAACTAACTTTCAAAGATCACGTAGACTTTGTTTGCTCTTCAGGATAAAAAGTATTTATGTTCTTTACCCTTTTTTAGCCCTGCCAGTACTCCATCACCCTATCACCTCCCTAGAGTATCTAGAACAAGTTTTGCTGAGGCTTTAATCATTTCCAGAGATGATATTTTTAAAACTATCTTGGAGCTTGATAGTAACAAAGGCCCTGGACCCGATCTTGTCCCACCGACTTTTCTTATTAAATGTGTCACACAGTTAATCTCTCCTCTTTACATCATTTTGAATACATCTCTTCTTTCTAGGCACTTTCCAGCGTATTGGAAATCCTTCTACGTGTTACACCAATATTCGAAAATGATCATAGAATATCAATTCGAAATAATAAAGGCATCACCATTTTATCAAAAATCCCTAAACTGTTTGAAAAAATCATATGTGATGGTCGATGCTCGATTTAACGAACAGCAGCATGGTTTTAGGAAAGGGCGTTCTACCACTACTAACCTAATGGTCCTGGTTTTCCATTTTCTTTGCAAAATGGAGAAAAGTGATCAAATTGACGCAATCCACACTGACTTCAACAAAGCGTTTGATCGTGTTAGCCACTCCATTCTTATTTCCAAGAAGCAGCAATTCGGAATTGCAGAATCTCTACTAAGATGGCTTAGCTCTTACCTTCAGAACCACGCACAATTTGTGAAATTCCAAGAACTTATCTCTACAAAAAAAATGCATGTCAACTCTGGAGTGCCTCTAGGCAGTCTTCTTGGTCCTTTGTTTTTCAACATTTTTATATCAGACCTGACGGGGGTTTTATCTTATGCACCTCATCTACTCTATGCGGACGATCTGAAAATTGTTCATACCATAAGTCGCCATCAGATGCCAACTTTTTTCAACTAAAACTAAATTCCTTGGATCATTGGTGCTGCGTGAACAACCTTCCTCTCAATATCGCAAAATGTCATGTAATTAGCTTTTCTCGAAAAAGTACGCTCGTACATTATACGTAACTTTTAAGGAATACGACACTTAGTAGGGTTGACAATATATTAGACCTCGGTGTGGTGCTGGATGAAAAGCTAAAAAAATTATCTCCCAAGCAAATAAATGATTCGTTTCATTAAGCGACAGCCAGGAAGTTTCAGAACCTTGGGTTACGAAATCACTATACACAGCGCTCGATCGCCTTCTTCTTGAGTATGCTTGCATTATCTGGAACCCGGTTTTCGAAATTCACAGCCAGAGATTCGAATCTGTTCAAAAGCAATTCTTGTTATTCGCTCTTAGAGATCTTTACAATCCTAGTGATTTTAAAGGCGGCTTTAGATATGCAGTGTTTGTCAAACACCTCCTATTCGCCAAATACCGAACACCAAGTCAAGTAATTTGGCTTGGTGCTTGCGGAATGACAATCACAGTGAATTAGACAATCGGGCATTGCCGAATGTTCGCCAAAACTGGAAGATGAACGAGTGCTCGTCTACTTTGATGTGAGTTGAAAGTTCGACAAACTACGGGAATAGCGAGCACCCGAATGTTTGTGCTTGGCCTAGGGCAAGCACAAGGCGAGCAACCCAACCACACATGCGAAGTTTGCCAAACTAGGTGCTCGATATTTGACAAACACCGCATATCTAAAGCCGCCTTAACATTTTAACGAATCTCGCCTTAGACTTCTAAGCTTGTCACCACTTGCATCCAGATTTTTTTTTTCTTGTTAACTTTTGCGACTGGTAGCCCTAAATTTCGTTGTACCCCTATAAGTTCCAATGCAGTCATCGGATCAAAACGAAATTCGCAGAGTAAGTTGATTTCAATGTGAGGCAGGTGC
This sequence comes from Nemotelus pantherinus, assembly GCA_963978885.1. Taxonomy (NCBI): domain Eukaryota; kingdom Metazoa; phylum Arthropoda; class Insecta; order Diptera; family Stratiomyidae; genus Nemotelus; species Nemotelus pantherinus. The sequence continues at coordinate 78,745,160 of OZ022265.1, read as the reverse complement.
GATATATTTTTCGTTTTGATGCTAGGAAAGGGTTGCTAGCGCGAGGCGTTTTTTGCTATTTTTGTATCAATAAATGCTTACATAAAGTATTCATATCTCGAACATTTACAGTGAAAACAAGCTACCAGAAATTTTTTGGTTCCAAACATCTTTCGTTTTTTGACCTTAAACATCTTTCTATCCCTGTAACTTTCGACAAAATCATCGGATACAATCGAGATCGATAGTGTTATTTGATTTTGACGTGGCGAGTAGTGGGAGACTTTTAGTTCCAGTGCTGGTGAAGTGTTGCAAGCACTAAGCATTTTCTTTGTTTATCATATGCTATGCTGCATTCAAAGTTTTGCTGTGTTTGGCTTTCCTAAATCTTGAAATTCCTGAAAGCCTTTCCACCCTATGAGTTTAAACGCATTGTTGAGATCAAAGTGATTTTGCACTCGAAACAGGTAGGAGCACGTGTGGTAGAATATGCACTCAAAATTTGCACGATTCTTCTACTGTTCATCGAATATTAGTGTTTCTAGCAGTTCAGATGCGCTAGAGTTTTTTTTTGTAAAATTGTAATTTCAATTTTGACTTCAAACATTTATTTCCTTTATATGTAATTGTATGCTTTCTTAATATAAGGAAGATATAAGGAAATGAAAATAGCAGTGAGATTTGAAGCAATTTGCTGAGGCTGAGGGTTAGTAGTAGTAAGGGAATTTGACATTCAGTTACTTCGCGAACAGAAAGAGTGAGAAAGATAGTAGGTCATGTGTACGCGAATTTGACAGTTAGTAACTCAGCAACGACAAATGCTCGTAGAACTAAGGTGTGTGTGTGTGTGTGTGTGTGTGTGTGTGTGTGTGTGTGTGTGTGTGAGTTGGGGGAGAGGCGCATTGGCGCCTCTAAGCACTCAGGCCAAAGGACCCATTGTACTCATTTTCCCCTGCCTACCATAGTTTCCCAGACCTCTTGATAAAGTCTAGGATCACTGATAGGGGAAAAGAGGCTATCGTCTGCATGCGTGCAACATCCCAGCCAAAGGATTGATATCTGAGACGCGCAAACGCTGGGCATTCACAGAGCAAATGCTCCGCAGAGTCAGCCTCTTCTAGAAAGGATGAACAGAGGTCATCCTGTGCAACACCTATTCGGTACATATGTCCTCCTAGGCAGTTGTGTCCAGTCAGAATACCTACCATGACCCTGCAAACTTTCCTGCTCTTATTGAGCAAGAATCCCGCAGTCACATGGTTGGGTTCTGAAAGGAATACCTTCGTGTGCCTGGCCACACCGGCAGCCGTCCATCTATCTTTGTGAGCATAATCTACCCACTTTCGAATAATGGCACGTGCAGATGCGGTCGGCACACCCAAGGCGGGTTCAGGGCCCCGTAGCGGAAGTCCCGAACCTTGCTTCGCAATGACGTCAGCAATTTCATTCCCCTCAACACCACAGTGCCCCGGTACTCAGAGCAGATGCACCCTATTGAATCTGGCGACAGAGTTCAATCGTGCTCTGCACTCTTGGACAATTTTCGAGTTTGTCAGGGGTCTACGCAGCGCCATCAGTGCAGCTTGACTGTCACTGCAAATAGCAATGCTCTTTCCCCTCCATCTTTCCTCAATTGCCCAACAGGCAGCTCTCAGGATAGCAAACATTTCTGCTTGAAAAACCGAAGCGTGCTCTCCAAGAGAGAAAGCCCATCTGCCATTCGATGAATGTAGATAGACACCAGCTCCAGATCTACTATCAGACCTCGAGCCGTCCGTGAAGAAGATCTCCGAATATCCCCTCGTACACAGATCCAGATCATCCCAGTTACTTCTGCTTAAGAGGATTACTTCGTACCTTCTTCTGAAGTCGAGGAAGGGCACCCGAGCGTCCGAAGGCATCGCAAGAATCGGAGAGATCTCACACATCGACCTCCTAATAGAGCAGTGCCCCACATCGTCTTCACCTACCCATAAGCCAAGCTGAGCTAGTCTATGGGCAGAGCTCATCGCCACACTCTGAACTTGAATGTCGAGAGGAGGCAGATTGAGAAGCGCATCAAGGACCGCACCCGGAGTAGTGCTCATGGCACCACAGATACCCAGGCACACCGTCCTTTGCAGCGTAGCTAACTTTCTCCGAGCATACAATAGCCTCACGATAGTCCACCACACCACCGATGCGTACGTGAACATCGGCCTAATTATTGCTGTGTAGATCCACATCACTACACGAGGCTTTAGACCCCATGTGGTAGCAAAAGCTCTCTTGCACTGCCCGAAAGCTTTTATAGCACGAGTAAGCTTCACTTCCACATGTTTCTTCCAGAGAAGTTTTTTGTCCAAGATTACTCCAAGATATTTGACTTCATCTGAAAGTTGAAGTGTTACACCCTTCATGATTGGAAGCACTAGTCCTCTCAGTTTTCTTTTCCTGGTAAACAAAACAAGTTTCGTCTTACCAGGATTCACTGTTAAGCCGTGCCTCGAACACCAGCTGCCAATCAGATCCAATGCACGCTGTGTATTTCTACATACCACATTCAGATCTTTACCGACAGCCAGTGCGGCCACGTCATCAGCATAAGCTTGTGCGTGCAGCCTTTCTTGTTGCAGTTCGTTAAGCAGGGAGTCGACTACCATACTCCACAGGAGCGGTGATAGGACGCCCCCTTGAGGGCATCCATTTGTCGCCTCTGTTCTTAAGTAGCAATCGGATCCAGCTTCCGCCAGCAACCATCTCTGCGTCAGCATGGCATGAATCCACCTAACTAAGACATCATCCACGCCATGCACTTTCGCAGCATCACATAGTTCCACGAAGGGCGCGCAATCAAAGGCCCCTTCAATGTCCACAAACACCCCCAACGCATACTCACCATTGGAGATCGCTCCCTCAACTCTGGCCACCAAAGAATGAAGGGCCGACTCGCATGATTTTCCTCGCTGGTACGCATGTTGCTCATCATTCAAAGGGTTAAACCTAAGCGCCGTAGTACGTATGTGTCGTTCGACAAGTCTCTCTAGGCATTTCAACATAAACGAAGTTAAGCTGATCGGTCTAAAGTTCCTTGGATCGGAATAGTCATCTCTCCCCGGTTTAGGTATAAAAACTACCTTAACCTCTCGCCAAGGTGACGGAACATACCCCAAGGAAAGGCATGCCCAGAAGATTTCTCTCAGGTCTGCCCCCAAGTGGTCAATTCCCTCCCTAAGCATAACCGGATAGATACCATCCAGGCCCGGCGATTTGAAATTTTCAAAAGACATGATTGCATCCCTGATCTTTTCACTAGTGACCACAGATCTAGTTGTGTACCAGCACTTCCTACTGCTGCGAAGAGCAGGGATTTTGGTCACAGGCGCATTTGCCTTCTGCGACTCAATCACCGGGGCTCCCGGGAAGTGAGTCCCAAGTAAAGTCTGCAAAGACTCCTTTTTGGACTTGGTAAAATCACCATCCGAGCGTTTTAGAGAGTCTAGCTTAGCTGATTGATCCTTCTCTAGGACTTTGCAAAGCCTAGACGTCTCCCGTGCGCCTTCCAGTCTTTCACAGTAAGATCTAAATGATTCCCTCTTAGAGGTCCTCACCAGCTTCTTATACGTTCTCAGCAAAGTTCTGTAGGCGATCCAGTCATCCTCATTGTTGCTCTTACAAGCTCTGTTGAGAATTTTCCTGGTACTTTTCCTTAGCTTCTGTAGTTCCCGATTCCACCAGGGAACCGTCTTGCCACATCTACTCTTACTGATCGGGCAGGCCTCTTCATAGCTACTCATTAGGTCTCTATTCAGAGTGCTCAACCGGGATTCTATTGACTTTGGCGATTTTATCCTACCACTAGGACGCGCTCTGTCTGCAAGAAGCCGATTGAACGTAGGCCAATCAGTGTTTCTTGGGTTTCTTCTTTCCACCACGGGCGTTAGATCCGTGGCTGAAGAGAACACCAAGTAGCGATGATCAGAGAGTGAATCCTCATCTGATACATTCCATCCAGTCATTGATCCAACTATTCCAGATGAACATAGCGATACATCAATGACCGCCCTTCTGTTTGGGGTGACAAATGTGGGAGTAGTCCCAGTGTTTAAAATCATCAGCCCAGCAGAAGTTATAAAATCAAAGAGACTTTTACCCCTGGCGTTATATTTGTTGCTGCCCCAGCTGATATGCTGGGAGTTGGCATCGCAGCCCACCACAAGTTCAAGTCTCTCCGATTCAGCGTACAAAACCAGGTCCTTTAACTCCTGTATCGGCGGCGGGAGTAAGGAGTCAAAGGGAAAGTTAGCTGAGGCAACTATCGTGCGCTTAAGCCTACCATTTTCTCGGTGTTGTACGACGACCGCTGACAGGTCCGGGCTTGAAATCTGTCTGAGCATGGTGGCATCAAGCAGATTGGAAGCCAGAACACAAGTCCTCGGCCGTATTGACCTTTCATCATAAAAGATCTTGGCCCCCGTGGTTGGACTAAGTCCGTAGATCCTACCGCCTCGATCCCACGGTTCCTGTACAAGTGCAATGTAGGAGGAGGCTTGCAGTTTTGTCAATTTTTCGCTCAAAAGATAGGACGAAGCCTTGGCACGCCGCAAGTTGATCTGGACAAATCTTATACCTTCAGGCACAGAAACGTCCGGAGTTTAAATCTTTGGATCCCTTTGCAGGGACCCTTAGACAATGTCCGCGTGACCTCAGTGAAAGAAACTCTATGGGAGAGAATTTCCACTGGATCTCTGCGTTTTGCTCTGGCGATCTGTCCATAGACAGTCACAAAAGTTCGTGCCTCACCACTTCCTGATTTGGTTAAATTTAACCGCATACAAGAAGTAGCTCAGCACCATCCGGTACCTGTCTCTTAGCATCGAGAAACTTCTCAGGTCAAGTACGATCACCAGGTTGAAACCATCTTCACCTGTGGTGGGATTCTTCCTGGGATTCATGTACTTGATGATCCAGTGTTTCGCATCGATGCCCGGATTCAGTTTGCCGAACATGCCAGTGATGTCACCTGCACTCTTGCGAGGACCAGGGATCCAACAACTGACATAATAGGGTTTGGCCAGGTCGGAGTCCAAAATGGTAAATTTGGGCCGACTGCCAGTACCCAATTTAAGAACGATCTGTGTGAGCCACTCCTTAGATGTTTGATTGGAGCAGGCGACTTGGAGGTGACCATCCACAAACTTCGCTTGCGTGAAGTTGTAAACTGGTCCCGACTCCGCTATCTCTCGCCACAGTTCGTTCTTAAGGACAGCGCACTGACCTTCGGTCAGTTTGCCACCCTTGCCAGACACACCTATCACAACAACCTGCCAAGAAGACGCAGCTTCTGCATACGTTCTCTTCCCTACCCTTGTGGAAGGTGTGTTTGTGCCAGAAGGGCCAGCCTCTGCAAGATCTCTCTCGCAGATTTTGAAGAACTAAGGTATCGGGGAAACCAAGGGGAATATCTGAGGTAGCAATTCTCTCGATTTATTCTATTTATATATTTTACCTTTGTAGCAAAATTGCTTGACTAAATTCCGTATATGTATTCGCTTGTTTAATTTCCTTAGATCTCTCTGTTTTGAGTGTGTTCCACACTCTGTTAAAGACTCGCAAAATAGCAAGAGAAACGACCATTGCTCCCCTAAAAGTTATGGACGCGCACATTGGAGGGTTAGAAAAATTCAGAGATGAAAGAGACTCTCCTCTCTGGCTTGCAGGGACTTTCTGGTTAATGGTTTGGCCAAACTGGAGTTTAACTCCTTGCATAGTTGATTTACATGCATTGCGTGCAGCTTTGTAAAACGGTTTCTATTCTTCAGACAGAGACCTAGGTTGGAAATTACTTATGCGAAATGCTCTATGTGAAAGGCGTCTTGACATTCGTAGCTAAATCATAAAGTGGTGGTTGGTTTAGTACTCTTGAAGTTATGAGGAATAACAGAAAGTATTTCACACAATGAGACGTTGGTAATTGTGGAAGGTGATAAACTGGAGAGGATGAAATGAAATTATTACAGAGCGTTGCATTCAGAGATTTACTTACAACATTGAAAAACCGTCTCTTTAAGAAAAATTAAAGACGAATGGCTCCCGATACGTGGGAAATACAGTGAAAAGGGGTCAAAATCCATTGTTGTATATAACCGCAGTAAAACAGGTTCGTTTCGGCCCTAATTGTATACCATTAGTGATATACCTCTTGCATATTCATTTAACACTCATGTTGTATCTGCAGAAGATAATAGCCAGAATAAGAAAGAATACTATAAAATTTAGGTAGTAATTCAACTGTAAATTTTGACTGAAATATAGAGCAGTAGCTCTTCTCATTGACGGGTCGAAGTCTCGGATGGCATCTTCCAACGTCAGGTTGAAGAACAAGCAAGCCAATTGTCCCTTCTATGGAGCTTAATAAAGATGCTGATTGGTCTGGAAAGCAATCCGTCTATTTTTGCTTGGCCTGTTTAATTTTTTAGCTTGTGTGAATCTAACGAATTAGTTCATTCGGAATTAATTCGGAATTCGCTCATGGCTTTACATAGTTAATATTTATTTAGGATATCAATATTACGAGGGGTGGTCCAAAAGTATTGATAATGAATATAAACCAAGGTGATTAAACTTTAAAAAAAAATTTTATTTTTGAGCACAGTCTCCTAATAAGTAAATACTTATAGTACATCTTTTTTCCAAATCCGGGGTACCCTTAGAAAAAATTCTTTGTCTTTCAAACCGCCACAGCAGCGGCCCTCACTTCGCTATCATCTTCAAATTTCTTGCCCCAAAGGTGTTACTTGACCCGAGGAAAGACGTAGAAGTCACTGGGAGCTAGATCTGGCAAATAATGCGGATGTTCAAGTAGTTCAAATCCTGTTTCTTGAATTGCAGCTGAAGCAATTGAAGCCTTGTGAACCGGTGCGTTGTCTTGATGAAACAGCACTCCGGCTCGCAGTTTGACGTATTTTTCCATAATAGTCACCTGCAATCTTCTTATTAGGTCTGTGTAGCAAGAGCGTGATACAGTGGCTCCCTTTTCCAAATATTCCACTTTAATAAACAGCCTCCCAAAAACTGATGCCACAACCTTCCCCACCGAGCTCGATACTTTGAATTTCTTCGGTGTCGGTGAAGAGGATTGCTTCCTGGTCATCGATTTCTCTTTGATTTCTGGATCAAAACGGAACGAGTGAAACATTTCACCTGATCTTCCTGAAACTTTTCAAGATTCACCCTCGAAATGTCGCTTCGTTTCTACTTTTGCTCGTCGGTTAACATTCTTGGCACCCAACGCCCACAGATCTTCTTCATATGTAATTCGTTGCCAATGATTCTTTGAACACTGCCACACGAGATTCCTGTGACCTCAGCTAAATGCCTGATGGGCATTATTCGATCTGCCCACCCAACATCTTCGACTTTTTACAATTTGTCTTCAGTGAGGGACGTGGATGGACGTCCTTCGTGCTGTTCATCTTCAGTGGACGTTCTTGCCTGCTTACAATCCTTGGCCCAGCATGCAACGGTGGGATATTGAGGGGTAGAGTCCCCTGATGTTTCCACTAAGTCGCTGTATGTGTTTTGGCTTATGGCCTATTTATATGTTTTTTATGCTGACTTAATGAGCATGTGAGATAGTAAAATTTTTTTTTTATTTTATGCGAACTGGAAATATCCGACTATCACTACTTTTGGATCACCGCTCATATATTGAGTTTCAATAATTTTTCTATCAAAGACTAAATATCTAATCAATTTACCTGGTATGAATTGAAATAGATGCTGCCGATGACGATTTTACTGTATTATGCTTATTCGTCAATTTATTGGTACCGATGCATTATGAAAGGTTAACTATGGCAGTAGGGAGACACATGTGCGCGAAGCCGATACCAATTATGCCATTGTTTACTTAAGTGCCACACTTTTTTCTTATTTTTCTTAATGTGCTAATTTTTCTTAATGTGCTAATTATGGTGCGACACTTAATTAATGGGGCGCTGATATTATGGTTCGGTATTGCCAGCTCTTAAGATAAAACAGGATGAACAAATGAATCCATGAGATATACGGCTAATTTAAAATTCAAGATTTTAATTCACTCTAATTTGGCTACCTTACCATGCTTGTAACATACATGCTATAACTCAAAGCTTATGCAACCGAGTGGGTAGCATAATCATGAGTACGCAATTTTAGCTTAGCTATAATTACGTCCTTGAGACAAATCGAAGGAAAAGTTGGTCACAATACACATGTATCAATTAACCGTCAACGAATTCTCTACTAACTTCAGATCCCAGAACCGAAAACGGCTGTATTGTAAAAACTTGACTTTACTACATGTAAGGGAGCTTTCAATATCTAGACATACAAGTTATCTAAATATAGCCAATATCATTATCATTAATCTCACAATTACAAGTTTACTATTGCCATCTTTGATAGTATCTGCGAAATCAAAATAAAATCAGCTATATTTTGCGAATCATGACGCCCCAAAATAAGCAACAAATCCTCAAGTTTTTTTCACGCATGACGTGCTACCACACACTCCCCCGCAAATATAATACAAATGACAAGACACGTAATATTTATTGCGGAATTCCTTTTATATGAAAATCGATTGAAATGAATTACATGTTCCTTCGGCGATTCCTGGAAGATGCATAGAACACGCCAGAAAACGATTTATTCGAAAGATATCTGAAGGGTTGACACACTCGACGGAGACAAACAGATAATATCCATAAAAGAAAATACCGAAAAAGAAGATAAAGAGCTCTGAAATAAATCAAATTTATGAGAAAACCGAAAAACTCATTCGGCTGAAAATAAATTATAGATACGGATACAGATGCAGCTTCAATGCGTACCTTTGTTGTATTTACTGTACCACATATACGCTTTCGAAATGAGCATCTCTCAAGCGTGTTTTATGAGGTTTTGTTGAAAAAATGCTTCGCATACATTCTGCTGCGGAATCTTTTATTACATTTATCGAGCACATATATTAAATGATACAAAGAGGTAAGACCCAATATAGTGAATTCATATCATTCTATAGCATTTTCAGCCATAAAATTTCCGATACAAATTCTAGAATTAGATTTATTTTAACGCCTAATATTCGCATAATGGTTTTTGGTTTTTGACATTTAACTTACTTTTCAGTGCAGATAAAACCTGCATCGGATGTGAGTTTGAATATTGTTAGACATATTTTTACATGAGAAAATTGTGCGAACTTTCAAATTGCTCAATGGGGTTGAAAGTGTCTTTAAAATAATTGTTAATAGAAATCATTGTATACTGTACCGCACGAACCTCCCTGAGGAAAAAACTGAGCGTAGATGATTTTGAACGTATCCTCTTTCACCACGCCCGTCGGACATTCAGCCTTGAATCCGCGGTAGATTCGCTTTATTTCGGCCTCGGAGAATCGCGTAGCTCGGCATAGGGCACTTAGTGAATCCGGACGATATCTGGGTGGTGCTTCAAGTTCCTCTAATTCTGAATCTGAAAGGATACAATATAAAATAGGTTTATTAAGTGACAGGTTTCTTCAATTGATTGGCTAGTATATGAAAACAGCAATTACTATAATCATAATGGAAAAATGTCTTAAATTCTACATTTGTATTTGTGTTTATTTATAGACCATTAAATCATCTATTTACAGGTTCTAAGGCTGTTTTCGAGCCAGAGTAGCACCAAACAGCACAGCCAAGAGAGAAAGACAGAAGACAGTGGTGAGAAAATTCATTATTCCAAAGAAATTAACTTGACTGTGTCGATTGATCGTTAACAACATAACAGCCAAGTGAAAATAGCGAAACTGCTAACAGACCGATTAACATCTTCAAGCGACTCCGACAATTTGAATGGTTTGGCCACCCATTTTTTCAAAAGCAATACGAGATACTGGTACGTCATCAAGTTCAGCCAGATACTGGCTTACATATATGTCATTGATATATAGGTTAATCACAATACATCGTTTTCCGCTGCGTTCCACAGGGGGAGGCGTGAATGCCGCAGTTGAATTTGGTGAATCACAATGCAGCGACAATGTCGCTGTCAATGCAACCAAGGCACCAACCAAAATCATTTTTTTTTTCTTTTGTATTGCTAAATCCTGTTGTACGAGGATTAGGTTGGCTTATCACAATACTCATCAGCCATCGCTTGTCTATTCCACCAGACCATTCAACCTAATTCAAACAGAGTTAATTCAACCTAGTGGTGATGCCAACCTATGGTAGGTATCACCGCTAGCGGTGCGGCAAAATTAGAAATTTGGCAAATTTCGCCGCTGCCGCAAATTCCGCCGCAGCCATTGTGCGCGTTACCATACAAAAGAGTGCATTCTAATTTTTTGACAGCACTTCCCGCAGCCCACTGCGTTGGCCGCAGCGGAAAACGCTGTATTGTGATTAACCTAATAGTCGGAAGATCCGAGCAAGTACGTAGTAGTTTCACCTGTGGGAAGAATACCTAGAGTTTGCCAAACAGTCCGAGTATTGAACCATGAATTTATAGATCACAGACTGTAATGTAAACTACCTCGGGTCGATAGAAGCACCTAAGGTCAGTATGGAACACGAAATACAGCTGCGGCTGCTGAAGCTCTATAAAACATATAACGGTCTGTCAAAGCTCTTTGAACTTAAACTGTAACTTGAAAGCCACTGCTTTAAAAGATCAGGGTTTTGCTAGTAATCGTATATGAATCCGAAATTGGGGTTCAATATTAAGGATTGCGTGAATCAAAAAGGTTTTAGTTTGATAGCACAATATGGAATATATTGCATCGTTTGTGGTTAGGATTGCGCAATATTAGCTCAGTTGTATATCACCGGTCGTGACAAAGACAATGTTGGAGTAATAGAGTCGAAAATGTGGAAAGAAAATGAAAGGTATTTTATTATATTTATTATTAGTTTATTAATTTATATCACTCCTTACCAGCTTAAATTCAAAGAATATAGGAACCAAAATAAAAAACAAGAACAACATGAGCACATGTTTTGCCAATATCAGGACTATTATTTAGATGCTGACAAAGACCAGATGTTAAAAAAGTTTTATTTTTTGTGAACCAACTTCAAGAAAGAGCTAAAACGAATTAATAATTCTTCAAAAAGTGGAGCAGTTGACCAAGTAGAGAGAAAATTTTGGAATTATGACACCACTTCAAACTATAAAATAAACAATGTGGTCGAAAAAAGTAAATACAATAAGTAATAAACAATATGGCCGAACAGTCAAACAGTATGGCCGAAACAACCACTTTTTGATCTTTCTAGGTTTCTTTTTGTCCTGCAGTTTTAGGCTCATAGCCAGTGTAATGACTACACAACTAACTTCCGCATCGCTAGAAATGTAAAATTGAATGATAACTAAATATTGACAAAAAATATGACATCGCCCCCCGGCAATAAAATTGGGCACTATATTGTCACATAAACATTAACCGTATAGGGGCCGCTTTAGCCAAGACGAAAGGTTAACTGGGAATCGTTAACCTTGTCTGTGAGGGGCCGACTCCGATTCTGGAGACACAATAGCGAGACACTGGAGACACACGAGTTACTTAAACGCAGACATGAGGTCTGTTAGCGTACTTTCAGTTATTTCATGAACTGAATTTTCCTACATCACTTGGTAAGGTAAATTCATGAAAAGTACGAAAACGCGCTCATTGCATTTTCAGAAATGTCAGTTGTCATTTTTGGGAGAACAATAGTGATTTAGTAATCCTAAGCGGTGATAAATTATCGCCACAAAAATATTCGACTTTCATAACAACATTACGCAGAAAATATGTTGCTTGCCGCGCACATTTAAAAATACGACTAGGTACTGGCGGCACATCGTTTGACACTTTTCAGTATTTCCCCGTAATCACAATGCAGCGTTTTTCGCTGCGGCCAACGCAGTGGGCTGCGGGAAGTGCTGTCAAAAAATTAGAATGCACTGTTTTGTATGGTAACGCGCACAATGGCTGCGGCGGAATTTGCGGCAGCGGCGAAATTTGCCAAATTTCTAATTTTGCCGCACCGCTAGCGGTGATACCTACCATAGGTTGGCATCACCACTAGGTTGAATTAACTCTGTTTGAATTAGGTTGAATGGTCTGGTGGAATAGACAAACGATGGCTGATGAGTATTGTGATAAGCCAACCTAATCCTCGTTCAACAGGATTTAGCAATACAAAAGAAAAAAAAAATGATTTTGGTTGGTGCCTTGGTTGCATTGACAGCGACATTGTCGCTGCATTGTGATTCACCAAATTCAACTGCGGCTTTCACGCCTCCCCCTGTGGAACGCTGCGTTGGCCGCAGCGAAAAACGCTGTATTGTGATTACGGCATTTCTCAGTAGCTACACCCTACTAAAATTTTATCGTATTTGATGATAGATGGGAAGTTTTCAGTTCACAGCGAAACGGCGTACAAAAACGACTTCATCGCAATTAATTGCGATTAATCGTAGTACGCGAACATACCTATAGTCACAAAAAAAGCTCGGTCGACTCCGGTAAGTTGATTAATTCGGAGAAAGGCCGCAGAGGATATGTGCTTCGTATCATCGTATTCAGCCACACTGAACCGGCGGTAAGGAGTGCCCACTTCCCCTATTTTTTCCTGGTATTTTTTGAAGAAACCGTGCACAGTAGTGATGGGCGTTTCTGTTGTTTTCAGAAAACGAAAACGAACTGTTTTTTTCCAAAAACAACTGTTTTTTGAAACTTTTTGAAAACTTTTTTCACTCGACCAGCAGCAGACTGATACTGGGTGTTACCATTAGTGATGGGCGTTTCTGTTTTTGTCAGAAAACGAAAGCTATTTGGAAAAAAACAGTTTGAAAAAAACTGTTTTTTTCAAACTGTTTTTTTCAAACTGTTTTTTTTCAAATAGTTTTCGTTTTCTGAAAAAAACAGAAACGCCCATCACTAATGGTAACACCCAGTATCAATCTGCTGCTGGTCGGATGAAAAAAGTTTTCAAAAAGTTTCAAAAAACAGTTGTTTTTGGAAAAAAAACAGTTCGTTTTCGTTTTCTGAAAACAACAGAAACGCCCATCACTAGTGCACAGTCAAGAATTGTCAATGGTACTGGCATATACATTTTCCCGTGGCTGCGGCTAACTCAAGGCTATATAAGGTCAATCAGCTTAGCCGTCCAGCACCTTTTGGTACTTTTATTTTAACGTTGTTACCAAAGTTAGGATGTGCCTCAATTCCTTCTGGCTATTAGCGAGAGCGATACATTTCTTTACGTTCTCGCACTAGTAGATCTATTGAGTTTATCACGGCTTCTTCTGAGAGCGTGCGGTAGCTGCAATAGATATACAGTGCACCTCTGTGCTGGACACTAGCTAGCTTTCATTTTAGCCTTTCATGTATCTTATGATATGGTCCCAATAGGTAAGCTTGATCACTTTCAGATACCAGACTGACCTACTGGTCTGGTTCTTGACGGAGCCAACAGTCATGGTTATGACAAGTGGCATCTACAACTTCATTGTAACAATTATTATAAACTTATAAACAAGTTCGAACAAGAACTAATTAATGTTTACGTGTCTTCTATAATTAAAACTTATAATTTTTTCCTGAAATAAAAGTGTTAGAAAATAACAAAAAGACTTTTGTTTCAAGTTCTGAGGGAGGAACTATAGTTTTATATTTTTTAATAAAACAAAGACCGAAAAACATAGCTCGCGTAACTAATTTAGCTAGCTTATCGGTTAGGTTGTAAGCATCCGACAAGTATACCACACAAATCGGATGCTAAAACGGCCCTGCCACTGCCCTACAAAGTGGTAGTTTCTGAATCGACTGAGTGCATCCCCTTTCCGAGGAGGACTTTGCTTTATTTTACGTTTTGTATGCATAGGCGTACCGTGGCCTAAATTCTGGCAGGGGCCTGGGATTGGGACCGAAAGGTTTAAAACATGCGATAATTTTTTCCTTCGTAAAGCATACATGCTGTTCATGCTATTTATATAATTTGCTAATGCATTATTTACTAATGCATTAATACATTATTTACTATTTGCTAATGCATTATTATATATACTTCCTTTCTGTGAATACATGTGAGCCACTACCACATGCACATAATGTGAATGGTATGTGTGAGCTACGCATGAATCATCCATGACCGCTCATGAATGAACGCTTGCATGAACTACATAAGAATAGAATGAAAATAATTAGAAATAAAAGACTATTTTTTCGTTTCAATTTTCTAACAAATGTCGCTATTTTGAGGTTACATTATTTCGAGGATATTGATTAGCCAGAAAGACACTGAAGAAGAGGATAGATTACTTTCAAAATATTTATATCTTTGATGAAATTAGAATATATTTAGCTTAAAAGGGAGAAATTTGTCCTTTACTTAAATTTTCTGTTTAGAAACCTGAACAAATTATACATAATCTGCAGTGATGAAGAGTGCTGCAACGCATTCTTCATTCTATCCACGACCAAGTACAATTGAATCTGGAACAGCCAGCATAATTTACCAGTTGAACTAGTAGGGTTGAGCAAATTTAGCAAGGTATTTTATCTTAATTTTGGGTTGCACTTCTCTTTTTTACCCTGACATGACACTAGCCCCATCATAAGAGGCAATTGGCTAAGCCCACAGCTGTTTAAAAGGCTCAAAATTATGTCTACTAAAGACGAGGATCTCTATCTCCTGGACCTAAGAACCCTAAGAAAGCCTAAGAACCCTTTTTTGACTGTAAGTCCTTTAACGAACCTCCCAACAACAGAGAGCTGTTCCTGTTTATGGGACTTTGCTTCCACTGCCATAGTGGCTAGCAGTCTGCACTCTTTTATCTCATCTGCTAGGTCCTTGTAAACGATTAATTATTTTTATTAACTCATTTTGTGATTTGCCACACAGTATTTCGCAATACTGTTTTCAAAATGTTTTACAAAATCTAAATCATACTTCGAGAACAATTCACAATATCCTAAAAAAATTCGGCGGTTATCTCTGGCACCATTTTCATCATTTCGACTGAAGCACAGATTAGACTGTTCACGCACCGTTTCACTTATTGTCTTCCCGGCCGTCTTAGCACATAGGTTCTTGAATGCATAAATATGATATGTTTCGTGATAGAGCACTCCCCCAAGTTTTTCCGTGAATGTAAACACAATAACTAGTGTAAATGTAAATGTATTGTAAACACAATAACTAGAGAGGTGAAAAGTCAAGAGTCTGCGGTAGGAAAAAATATTTTTCTGGCAGGGGCCAGTCTGAGGTGTAGGAGGGTCCCGGCCTCTCCTGGCCCCCCTTGCGGCGCGCCTATGTTTGTATGTCACCTGGTGATACGCTGTTCACTTCTTGTGAGCGTGTACATGCAAGTAATATTCCAATATGGCGGCATCTGACGAACGCTGTTCGTTTCGTGTAAGCGTTTTTACATGCGAGGAGAACAGCGGTTGTCAGAAACCAGCATGTTGACAACAATTCCCAATCAATGTAAGTGTAAGCCAGACCACCGAACAAATTTTTATGGTTACACGAAATCGGGATTTTAAACCGGTTTTAATTCGAATCTCGTGTAGCCATACAATTTTATTCGGTACGCATACATAGAAACCAAAACCGGTATTTGCAAATCAAGTCCATGAGGAAATTCTGCGCACACATTCATGGAAAGTTCACAAAATTGCGTGTACTCCAAATCCCAATTTAAAATCTCGTGTACAAAAGCTCAATCTGTGTTAGGGCATAATGCAAATGGAAGGTTTTTGTTATTATCAGTCACTTCCAAATAGTTTATAAGGCTCAATCGATGCATCAGTTTACCAAAATAATACACTTATCTATTTTGAAACATTTGATCTGGGGGAAAAAAAATTCTGGTGTAGCTGTGGAAGAAAAACTACGCGAGAAAAACTTCCATCTGACCTTTCAACCATCACATATACATATGTACATATATAATTACATCGGTAAACATATACTTCGTTTGCATGAAAATCTACCATCAAATCATCTGTACAAGCACAAAAACACCAAAGTTTTCTCGTAAAGCATGTTGTAGTACAGCAGATCGTCAATGGACAGTCCTGCTACCTTGAATTTTCCTCCAAAATCGAAATGTAAATAGAGTCAAAACGGAAAAGTTCAGCCCATGTTGGCTGATGGAGAAAAGTTGCCTCTACAACTTCGACTTTTTCCTGAACTCTATCTACCGAGCACTGCACTACGAAAACAGCTGGTATCATGCAGACCATGGTGTGCTCATAGATAGAGTCAGTGCAAAGTGAACTTCCAGCGACCAAAATGCAACACCACAAGTGAACAATTACGAAGAAAAACAACGAAGTCACGTAGCTGGTATCACAAGCAGCATTTACCTAAACGTGGGATGCTTTCGTGAGCTGAGTCTCAACTCTAAACGAAATATGGAAATTCATCTTTTAAGCATTTCAAAACAAATTCAATGTTATTCCAAGAACCAAGTTATGTTTTCGAAATGAAATGCTTCGAAAACCCACATAAATTTTGAAATGAATAAAATGTTTTTCGAAATAAAATTATTCGAATTTCAAATAAGTTGAATGTTTATCTGAATCATAATTTTCTTGACCTTTCACTTGCATTTCTGAGTAGAAAATTCAATCCCACATTGGGCGCTTTTCATACTATGAAAAAAAAATGTTCAAGGTTTTATTAATATCAAAATTAATTCAGTCGCGGCAAGATTTTCGCTCAAAATTTTACAAAACATAGTATATATATATATATATGTATATATATATGTGTGTAAGTTTCTCATGTAGTTGGGCAAACTAGTGACTAGTTAAAGAAGAGTTTTGAAGCTAAAAATGTTTATGAGGAAATTGAGCAATTGGTTTGAAATATTGGAATATATATGTATATCGTTAGGTAAATTAAAATTAATTTTTACAATATGCAATGTTTTTCATATCTATTTCATATTAATATTTTGAAAAATTTATTATGAATTTCATTTGTTTATATTTTGAAGTACCCGATTTTGTAAAGTTTTACGTAAATAACCAAACGAATAGCCAAAAATATTTGGTTATTTTTAGGCTGTCTTTTGATTGCTAACACTCTCCAGCAATCGAATATTTTTTTTATTTATACTTAACTGAATTCAAAAAAAGAACCTAATACTTTTGTAGAGCATTAAGTTCCAAAAAAAAGCACTTCCATTGCTATTTTTGATGTATTTTTTCATTTTATAGCCAATCTGGTAAGATTCAGGCCTTGTTAGTCCAAATTAACTAAACTAGTACTGATTAAAGGCTTGCTTTAGGGGCATTTCACGTGAAGCGGATTTCGTTCATATTATGCATAATGGTACTTCTAGAGGATATGAACGTGGATACACAATGTTTTTCTTTTATGAGGTTCAGTTGCCGAGTTATGGGCTTCTGAAGAATTGAAGAAGCTGATGAAGGGTTTTTTTGGAAGCCGATTTTGAGGTTGAAAAAAAAATATTAAAAACATTAAACATATTGATTGGTATAGAAAATCAACTGTTCTTTTTAATTTTAAAATTAGATTTGGAATATAAAAAAATTTCCCTGTTTAAAACCGGAAGTAACCATTTCAACTCGTTATTTGAGTAACTTGGACCAGGTTAATTTTTTTTATTTTTATAGTAAAACAAAGCTTCAACTATACATGTTTTATCATAAAATTTTTAGAATGGGATGGCGAGTAGTTTGGGAGGTAGGTGAATTTTAGAACATACAAGTCGTATGAAGCGTGACACCCGGAGCTTGATTAGGATAGCTAGTGAGTGTGAAAACAAAACATGTTCAGTAAAATTATTGCTATATCGTTAAAATATTATATATAGAATTAATATAGTTAAAATATAGCTATATAGTTTGAATATTAAAAATTGCTAATGCTAATTTATTTAATAAAAAAACAAACTTGTTTATGGAAAAATGAATTTATATCACAGTTTTTACAATTACATACATAATTCACTTACATATAGAGGTTAAAATATAAAACAATTGCTAATGCTTATTTACTAAATGAAAAAAATGATTTATGGAAAAATGAATTTATTTCACCATTTTTACAATTTGACACTCATTACTTAAACTTGTTCTTTTTATAAGAAGGCCTTCAGTAACTGGAATAAAACAGTGAAATTTCTTAGTCCCGGGAATAGTAATAGAGGAATCAAACCGTGGTTTTAAAAATATTCTCTGGCGTTGGAAGTTCCTCTGATGAGCAATAGTAAGTGGCTGCTAGGGATGAAGCCGACTTTGCGCAATGAAAAAAACGTAAAGGTGTAGTCATAGCTTTACTAGGAGGTAATTGTAAACTCGCACGTGTTACCAGTCGTTTCAAATTACCACCGAGACCATCACATGGGCCTTTTCCATGCGAAGTCGCGTGAAAATGAAGTTCAGCTTCTGTCTTGAAATCAGCTTTATAATAAAATAGAGTCACAAAATTAAATCTATTTTTAAAATGTTGTGGGGCCCCATCTGTTATGTATATAATTTTTGACACAGCTATTGTTTCTTCAGACAGATATTTGTGAAGGGTTCTCTGGAAAGCATAGAAGGTTGCTGTATCATGTTTCAAATCATCTGAAATCATAACAATACTACCGTGTTCTATTTTACTTCCAACTTTATAATAATAGACTGATGTCAAAAGTGTTGCCTGGTCATTATTCCAATGAAAAGCTTGAGCAGCATCTTCTCTTCTCAGCAAAATCGCATTGTACTAAAATTTCCCCTTCGTTTATATTTTTTTTTAGATTTTTAAAATAATGAGCCTGTTGCTCTGCAATATAAGCATGGGGTTTCAAGGCATCCAACGCGCGACAAAAGCTGTCCACAAAATCATCGGATGCAAGCAGATGAGTAGAAATGGTAAATCTGTCTGAACAAGCCCATTTTTCGAACTGAACGGTTGTCACTTGATTATCATCAAATATCATTTTCAAATGATCACGAATTGCACTTACGCCAGGACAAGATTTGCAACTTTCATTTGGGGTTTTTGTTGAAATTGTTAAATGACATTTCGACGTAGGATTGGGACACATCATTTTTCGAAGGCAATCCATATAAGTAGAAAGTTCCAAAATAGTTCCAGATGTGAGATTGTCAATGTCTCCTCCACTCATCATTAATTTCACATTTTGGTGATATATACATACACAGACCATATGTGTTCCAGAGTCACCAGCGAGGAAACATTGTTTGGGTCTCAAAGTGAAAAATTTTGTTGGGCCGATTTTGATATCCGGATATTCACTTTTAAACGTTTGGTAAAGCTCGTCAATGTTACACATTAAAAGCTGTATTGGGATTTGCGTTCTTTTTCCGTCATCTAACTTAATAGATACACAATCCTTTTTACCGGGCATTATTCGACTAATGTCTTCTCGCAGATAAAAGCACTTCACTAAGTTCATAGTTTCAACTGCTAGCTTACGGCCACCTCGTAGATTTGGAGATGTTAATATACCAAACTGATCCACAAGTTGCTTTGCTTTTCTCGCTTGCCACCTGGATGTTCCGAATTCTTCTGCAAGTCTGTTTGCGGTCCATGACTTTGGTGTTATAGTCAGTATCGTAGTTTTCATAGTAATAGATGTAGACGGATTGTTAAATTTTTCTTTTAACTGGGCCAGAATATCTTGGTCGTATATTGTTGAATCAGTTTACGTTGAGCTATGTTTATATTTCTCTTCAGGAATGAATGGTAAACCCGGGGAGCACAAAGACAAATCAGTTGATGATTGGCAAGATCGCTGAAAATTTGCAGGTATTTCCACGGTCAGTTTTTTCCTGCAGCTTCCACACACGTACATATCAGAAGAATATCTCCACTTCTCTGCTATTTGTTTTGGAATTTTTCTTAGGTCTTTAACCTTCCGATGAAATCTCAAGTCGAAAGGATTGAAACATCGGTAGCCGCAAGGAGACATAATACACACAATTCAACTTATTTACGTAGTCACTTCAAGCGCTGAAAAAGAACTAAAACAAAAACGGAAAATTCGAAATGGCTCTTTCATCACACTTCCATCCCTTTCTATTACATAGCTTTGACCTCCTTCTATTATATGGCTTTTTATGAAAAAATAATACCTTTTTCAACTAAAAAATGGCGCCACTAATCGCATTTCTGTAGTTACTTTGGGTAGTCGGTTAAGTATGAACACAATTTAAGTATGTATTTTAAGTATGTTATAAAAACTATTTATATACAGGATATAGTATCACGGCAAACTACATATACTTTGCTTTTGACCTAATTGTCGCTCGAGGGCAGGTAAAGAAGGCGTCTCGTGATTATCCCTTCGCATTAATTGTGCGGGTACTGATGGCTGTTGTAGCTACGTTGCTAGATGCGATGTTGTTGGTAGCGGTCTTGCCGAGTGCGGTGCTGCCGAGTAGTAGTGTTTACCAGTGTTTTTAGCTGTGGCACCGCGATATTTCGATATCAATATTTGTTTTTGAGCCCACTAGCTGTCCGAAGCAAGGTCTGGGACCACGCCCCATGCGACTAGTATGTATCCAAATTCATCTACCTCCCAAACTACTCTCCATCCCACTCTAAAATTTTTAACATCAAATAAGTATAGTTTAAGCTTTGTCTTGTTACAAAAATAAAAAAAATTAAACTGGTCCAAGTTATATAAGTTCAAGTAAAAAATTTATTCCATAAATATTTTTGTTTTTTGTTTTCACTTCGTAAATAAGCATTAGTAATTGTTTTATATTTTAACCTCTATATGTAGGTGAATTATATATGTAATTGTAAAAACTGTGAAATAAATTCATTTTTCCATAAACAAGTTTGTTTTTTTATTAAATAAATTAGCATTAGCAACTTTTAATATTGAAACTCTATCGCTTTATTTTAACTATATTAATTCTATATATAATATTTTAACGATATAGCAATAATTTTACTAAAAATGTTTTGTTTTCACACTCATTAGCTATCCTAATCAAGCTTCGGGTGTCACGCTTCATACGACTTGTATGTACTAAAATTCATCTACCTCTCAAACTACTCGCCATCCCATTCTAAAATTTTTATGATAAAACAAGTATAGTTGAAGCTTTGTTACTAATGTTCGAAGAAGAACATTAGTATTAAAATCACTTTGGCCAAAAATTCATATTTCTATATATATATATATATATATCATCAAAAAATTTCAGTGAAAAAATCTCAGGAACGCGCCATCCGATTGAGCTGAAATTTTCAGGACACATTGGTGTATATGCAGAATAGTGCCAGGTCTCACAAAAAGTTGATAATCTTTAACCCTTTGGCGCCGGCGGCCATTTTAGTGATTTTTTTAATATACCTATTATTCCGTACACAAATAATTTTTGCAAAAATAAAGTTGACGACATAAATTTCGAACAAGTTTTACATGTGAATCGGATAATGTTTTGGAATTTTTTAACCCTATGTGTGCGCTGGGTGCCTAAAAAGAGAACGGGAAAATTTGAAAATTTTTAAATTGCGATAACTTTTGACAGAGCTATTCCATGATTACGAAATTTTTAGGACATGTTTGTTTTATTTAGTTGTAGATTATTGTACGTTTTAATGATTGTGCAGGCAACCCTGTAGCTAGGGCAGGCACGGAAAGTGAAAACCTCCAAATCATCGTTTCTGTTGAAAAAATGTCGTTTCTTAAAAAAAAAGCCACTCATATGTAAATTTTGTGCTTTGTTTACATAAACAAAAAAAAAAATTTGATATGGTATAACGGGCACGCCTGGTAACCCTTGCCCAAGTTACCTATGTTTTTAGCATCAAAAACTTCTGTTCACGGAAACTCACGATCCAATGAGCAGAATTTATTGAAATTTTCAGAATGTATTGGTCTTAAATAGGACCAGGTCTGATAGAAGTGATTTTGAAATTCTGGCGATTCTGTGCCAGTGGTGCCATCTTGAAAAATCACTAAAAAAGGTAACTGCTTTTAGCCCTATAAATTCTGATTGAATCGTTCGATTTTGACGAAATTCACACAGTAGCTGCACCTTACTTCAAACCACGTTTGATAGAAATTTGGTTGAAAAATTCGGTTGGAGCTGCCAGCTATGATAATTTTGGTGTCTTAAATTTGAAAAAATAAAAATTTGGAAGTGAAAACATTCAAACCATCGAATATCCTAAAAAATGTCCGTTTCTACAATAAAACCAATCTGTATACAAATCTTATGCTTAATCTACACAGTCAAAGTAAAACTTTGGAAATTTCATGTCGGACAAGAACGGTAACCCTTTCTCAGTTAACCTATATTTTTAGCTTCAAAAACTTCTGTTGACGGGAACTAACGAATCAATAATCAGATAGAATTGAAATTTACAGAATGCATTGGACTTAAGTAGGGCCAGGTCTGATAGAAGCGATTTTGAATTGTAGGCAACTCTGTTCCAGTGGTGCCATCTTGAAAAATTACAAAGAAAAAAAACTGCTTTTTGCCCTATGAAATGTGAATAAGTTACCAGATTTTCATGAAATTGACACAGTAGCTGAACCTTACTTTAAACTCTGTTTGATAGAAATTTGGTTGAAAAATTCGATTGGTGCTGCCAGCTATGGTAATTTTTGTGTCTTTTTGTGAAAATTCGCTCAGGAAAATAAAACTTTTTGCCCTATAACTTCCAGTGCAGTCATGAAATCAATACGAATTTCATACAATTACTGGAACCTATTATAAACATTATTCAAGCGTAATTTGGGTGAAAAGCCATGATAGGGTTGCCAGCTATTGTTGGTTTTGTGTTTGCTTGCAATATCTTTATTAAGCGGTTTTATCGTAGAATTTTCAATTGGTAATGATATTGTAGTGACAATAAACAGCAAATATTAAGCTTTCGATTATTTGAAAAAACTCGCTGCAGGTAACCCTAAATTTCTTTATACTCCTATAACTTCAAATGTAATATAACAACGTGAAGCAGATGTGATATATTCTTGGCTTTGATACTGGCGAAAGGTTGCCAGCACGAGTCGGTTGTGCTACTTTTGTATCAACAAATGCTTACAGTTAGTATTCATACTGGAAACATTTACAATGATAATAAATAACCGATGTTTCAATTCCCAAAGTTCTGCAAATTTTTCGGATCGCAGCCCCAAACTCCAACTTCAGTTACAGTGCTGCAGGCACTGAGCATTTTCTTCATTGATATTATATGAGATGCTGCTTTCAAAATTTTGTGAAATAAGCAACTGATAACGAATATAATTAACCCGTGTTTTGCTCTCATAAACGTTGAAATTCATGCCAATGGTAATATCTGAAACCTTCTACCATATGAGTTATAATGCATTCTTGAGACATAAGTAAAACATGGCATTTGAAACAATTTGGCCGTAATAAGCAGCGCATGTGGTGGAATATGCACTCAAATCCTGCACGATTCTTCTACTGTTCTTCGAACATTAGTATTTCTAGCGGTTCAAGTGCGCTAGAGTTTTTTTTACTTTAAAAATAAAAAAAATTAACCTGGTCCAAGTTACTCAAATAACGAGTTGAAATGGTTACTTCCGGTTTTAAACAGGAAAATTTTTTTATATTCCAAATCTAATTTTAAAATTAAAAAGAACAGTTGATTTTCTATACCAATCAATATGTTTAATGTTTTTAATATTTTTTTCAACCTCAAAATCGGCTTCCAAAAAAACCCTTCATCAGCTTCTTCAATTCTTCAGAAGCCCATAACTCGGCAACTGAACTTCATAGAAGAAAAAAATTGTGCATCCACGTTCATATCCTCTAGAAGTACCATTATGCATAATATGAAATGCCCATTTACTAAAATGCCCCTTTACTAAAATGATTGCTTTACTAACATGATTAATAAGTTTATGCATTGTTATTTCACCGTAAAATTACATTATGAATTGTAAACAAATTAGTTTTTAGCAGTTTCAGATTTGATTTTAAGTTAATTTGAAGCAAAAATATTTTTTTAACAGAAATAAAAGTTAAAACAGTGGTCCGTAGTGGATAAAAGTTTGAAAACTAGGCCAGGTGCTAAAGCAAACCTGTTTGTTAATATCACACCATTAGTAGTTTCACAATAATCAGTAATTCGATTTATGGACTTGACTTTAAACTAGGTTTTACTACGACAGAATATAATGTATGTAAGTGTAAGAGGGAATATTACATTGTTAGATCTCCCTTTCTAAAAAAAAATATTTTTATTTCATATGTCAGCGTATTCAATTTGGTAGGCATTACTCAATTTGATCTCTGAACAATTTTTCGACTACGAGTGATCATGAAGCTCCAGCTATCTAAATTTTTTCATTTTTGAGAACAAGTAGTATTTAGAGCCGGTATATCTTGTTTTAATTTCTTGACTTCCTAAACTCATATTACTCTGCAATACAATCTGTTCTTTATTTCGTATAAAGTCGCGTGCACATACAACCAGCAAACGGCCAATGATAGTTTGATCAATTCGTTGAGACGATTGATTTTCAACGATTGGCGTTGACTGTGCCGTCTACAAAAGAAGCGATTGTTGTCAATAGCTTTGGGCCAAGGCGTTGGATGCGGTCCGGGTTGAGCTATTGATGAACAACTGTCTACACTTGAACGAAGTCCCAAGGCCAATATATCGCCGGCAGCGCGAACGGCAACCAGGGTCAACGCCAAGGTTGTCCCTTCTATTTCTATATTGCAATAAGCCAATGTTTGGACCAGTGCCTGATTCGTAGCATTTACGCAAGATCTATGTTATAGTTCTAGCCGTTCTCTCTACTAACCCATTTGATCTGGGATAATAAGGGCTCGAAGTAACGCTTTCGATATCCCATAAGTTCAAAAATATTTTCGATTCTTTAGAATTAAATGGTGGTCTGTTAATAAACATTCTTATTTTAGGGATACCATATCTGCTAAATATGGACTTCAAATGAATAATGACTTTAGCTGTAGTTGAAATTTTTGATAATTTAGCAGTTTCAACAAATTTGGAACAGGAGTCTATAACCATTAAATATGTATCATTGTTAAAATAGAAAATATCAACACCTACTTTCTCCCACTTTGTAGAAATTTGGTTGAAAAATTCGGTTGGTGCTGCTAGCTATGATAATTTTCGTGTCTTGGGTTTTGAAAATTCGCTCAGGAAAATACAGCTTTTTGCCCTATAGCTTCCAGTGCAGTCATGAAATCAAAACGAATTTCATATATGGAACTTATTATAGGCATTATTCAGACGGAATCTGGTTAAAAAGCCGCGATAGCTTTGCCCGCTATTGTTGGTTTTGTATTTATTTGCTATATTTATATTAAGCGATGTTATCGTCAAATTTTTAAACGGTATTGATCTCGTAGTGACAACAAACAGCTAATATAAAGTTTTGGAAAATTTGAAAATGTTTGCGACTGGTAGCCCTAAATTTCTTTGTACCCCTATAAATTCGAATCCAGTCATCGGATCAAAACGAAATTCGCAGGGTAGGTTGAACAGAAGATAATAGTCAAATCAATAAACCAAGTATAAATCAACAGTATTTATTTGAAATCTTAGAAAGTCCTGCCACTGTGATTCCAAAAAAGAATAAATCTGCTCCGATCAAGCAATTTTTCAGACCAGATTTATCAGTTTTGATGGGAGTGGCAAGTGCTCTACTCACAGGCTAATTTGTCTGTATCAATAACATGTAGCCTCTACTTCAAGAGCAAAACAGTGAGTTAATATTTATATTGCTTTATTTCAAATTATGTTTTCCCATACTGGGCGCTTTGTTTGAATTTCATGAAAATTGACATAAAAACTTCGATAGCAGGTGGAGAACCAAATTCAAGAAAATTAAATTTCGATTCTTGTCCTTAATTAGAGATTCTTGAGGAGAAAACAGCAAACAATTCAATAAGCATGCTTAAAGGCAGTCATAGACAAATCAAAGACATCGACAGCTGTAAATGTGAAATACTCACAATATTTTATGCTTTTCTCTACGCAGTCCAAACAGTAATTTAATTACAAAAGTTATTCATCAGCCCTAAGCTACTTTCCCATTCTCCTTGACAACGTGCAAATGCTTACTCCCGATAAAAGCGCGTCACGTTCAAAAGGGTTCTTCAGCATAGATTTCGCCTTTCATGTAGAACACATTTAAAATCACTTTGCAAACATGACTTTGTTGACTCGATGTCTGCTTACCTGAAATGTCATCAAAGGCTTCTTACGGAGAAAACCGTTAATGTGGTTTTAATTCAATCTAACGTGCAATATCGACGTGATGAAAACGTTGACAAGTACGCGAATGGTGACAGAGTGAGATGAAAGCTAGCAGTATTGATCGCACCGAAAGAACAGTCACATACAATTCACCTCACTCAAAATGAGATAAAGCTGTGTTCGTGATTCTAAATCGAAAATTTACGTAAATGGATTTATCTAAGGTACGACATCCAAAAATACTAAAATCAGACCACGTACGACTGTAGAACGTGAAATTTTCGATAATATGGCTCAAATGTCATGTATTATTTCGCTGTGATACTCAGTAGATTTTTCAGTGAAATTGGCAAGAATTGAACTCAACTAGAGATATTAAAAATATGCATTGGTGGTTCGGCGTACTAATCGCATGAACGGACAGGTGGTTTTATACAGGTTCATACATTTATAATTTCAGTATCTTCTTGGTTCTGTTATATTTGCGGTTTGAATGACAATGGCTCCATAGCTAAAGCTTCCCCGTTTTATCGTGATAAATTCATGCAATTATATTTGCTTGCCTTACATTTTAACTAGCAAATTGGCTGTTGCTTCGAGATGAGTAATTGGTATTATTCGCACTCATAGTCGAACAGAGTGAAAGCTAATACAGTATTGTCATATGTGTTATAGTTATGCAAAAACTGTTTGCTACTAAAAAAAAATAAAAATAAGAAGAAACAATATTTTGGGTCCTATTCTGAGAGTCACCTCACGTGACGAATGAGATGACTCTCATGATTTCGTATTCTGAGAGTCACGTGAGGTGTTGTCATTTCACCTCAAGTGACGTTTTCGATCTGTTGGCTATTCTGAGAGTCACGTGAAGTGACGAGCGTCACGTGAGGAGAGATTTTTAGTCATTCGATAATATCAAGTGACTGCGAACACAAGTGTACTAGAAATTGAGATTTTACCAAGACGAAGAAGAATTTTGACGAATTTGAGATCAATTATGGAAAAAAGTAAGTACATTTTATGCTGAAGATAATTATATATTTTAATTTTAATCATGCGGCTAAACTCGAATACGTGTTCTACATATTCGTTATACGATTTTGCCGATAGATGTTTGGCTAATACGTTTGTGTTTCTGTGGTTTTGTGTTAATTTTTGGGGTGTTTTATGTTTTTGGTGTATTTCATTGTGTCCTTTAGTGTCTCCTTGTGTATATTAATGTCTGTGTGTTTCGCTAAAATTTTTGGTTTTAAGTATTAGGCTAAAAGTAACCAACAAACGGCGATTCGAATGCCTTGTTGAATTGATGGAGAGTAATCCAAACTTGGCGAAGGGGCACTTTTCAAATAACTTTCCAAACGATCGCACATATTTTAGAACTTGACATTAAAACCTGGTTCGAAAAGGAGTACACATTTTCGCACCAAATGATGAACGTCAGTATACCGCGCATAAGTTTGAATCTAATTTCACAGGTATCAGAAACAGAAAAGAGGTAAAGTCCAATGTTCACGAACCTAAAATTTGAAAAAAAAATCCTACTTACAGTAGAACGTGCATTTTTCCACACCAAATTTTACAAGATATGCGATCGTCTGAAGAGGTTACTAAGCTAAACTGGATACTGCTACTATACTTATACTAGTACCATACTTTTTGTATATAGTTTTTTTATTACGTAAAAATACTCCTGAAAACCGGAATGAAACAAACATTCACATATTCTTCGTAGATACAGAAACTTTCCGTAATTACGAAATGTACATGCCCGAGTCTAACAGTCAACCTTTTATGTGCAGGCTACATGAGTCCTACCATTTATGACCCTACTCCTAATAAAACCGTTTTTCATATCCATCATTACATTTTCATCGTCCTTACATATTTAATATACCTGTTCTAGCATACCTGTTCCACTTGAACATATCCTCCTCTTTTTTAATTTCACAAATCATTTGCTTACCCTTGGAAATTCCTTGTTTGGATTTTCCTGATTTCCAATTAAACTGAAATTTTGTTTAAAATATATTTTACTTCCTTTAAAGTATGCCGCGCTCTAGTGATTTGAAGGGAAGGAAATATGTTTTATGCATGCCAAAACATGCGGCGCTACCAAGCCGTCCCCCATCTAAGGAGAGACCGCGCATGACACTGCTTAACTTCGACGATCGGACAAGAATCGGTCGATGTCAGTGTGCTATGGACGTGGTAAATTTCGAACGATGATAAATTTCAATTGGGTGATAAATTTCAAACGCTCAAGCGTTGCCATTTAAACGCAAATTCGTATTCACCTCACCTAGAGTCACGTCACGTGACTCTCAGAATACCGATTGGTAAGTGACGTGACTTTCCAAGTGACGTGAGATCTTCTGTGAGATGACTCTCAGAATAGGGCCCTTTGTATGTGACCAAAAAATAAGGTTTGCATACAAAAAAAAACATTTAAAAAAACCAGGAACGAAATTCGCAAATTAAAAATACTGGCCCCATAAATATTCATTATTACTGCCGAAAATTGTTAAGCTAAAAACTCTAGCGCACGAAATTCCTTGGAAACACTAAAGTTTGATGAACTGTGAAAGAATCGTGCAGATTGTGGGTGCATATTCCACCACACGTGTTCCAACCTGTTTTGAGGGCCATACACTACTTTGATATCAACAATGCATTAGACTCATAGAGTGGAAAGGTTTTCAGAGTTAACACTTACATGAATTGTAACTGTTTAAAAATAAACGCCTCAACATTTATGGTTCTCACCAATTTCAAGAGTTAGCAGAGGTGGCTAGTACCGTCACGTTTAGTCAGCTGGTTCAGTTTGACGAAGCGGTCACTTGACAGGTCTATCAAGCCAGCGGAAGGTGGCAAATGGGTCGAAACTGGTGGCCTGATGATTGCCGCGTACCCGGCAAATCTCTTTACTACCTAACCTAACCTATATTCATTACCGGTTTATTGTCTTACAAAACTTTGAAAACAGCATCTTTTGTGACATAAATGAAGAAAATGCTCAGTGTTTGCAACACTTTACCAGAACTGTAAGTTAAAGTCCACAACGATTGCTTCAAGTCAAAATCAACCTACTTTATGAATCTAGTTTTCGTCGCATGACTTCATCGAGAGTTACAGTGATATAAAGAGCTGCCATCCGAAAAATTTCAAGAACTTAGAAAATTCAAACACTGCTCGCTCATTTTCATTGTAAATAATCGCGATATGAATACTTCATGAGCATTTATTCACACGAAAAAAAAACCTTCGTGCTAGCAACCTTTTGTTAGCGCCAAAGCCAAAAATATAAAACATCTGGCTCATTTTAAAGTTATTCTGTCCTGCGGATTTTGTTTCGCTCCGATGACTGCATTGCAAGCTATATAGGTACAAAGAACTTTAGGGATGCGACTAGCAAAAGCTTTCAAATTTTTGAACTCTTAATATTTGTTGTTTATTGTTACTGCAAGATCATTACCATTTAACAATTTTATGATAAAACCGCTTACTAAAAATTTGGCACAAAATATAAAAACAACCAAAGCTGGCAGCCCTATCACGATTTTTCAAACAGACTCTTACTGTAGGAGTATATTGCGTCTAATAAGAAGCATTTATCATAGAAATTTCATTTTGATTTGCACTGGAATTTTTTGAATTAACACTGCACTGGAGGTTATAGGGCGAAAAGCATTATTTTGATGAGCGAATTTTCAAAATTTAAGATTCCAAAATTACCATAGCACGTTACCAATTAGCTCGAACCTAATTTTTGAAACAAAAACGTGGCTTAGAAGAAAATTCAACTAATGTGCGAATTTTATCAGCATCTGGCGACTGAATCAGAATTTATGAGGCAAAAAAGCATTTTTTTTTCTCAGTGATTTTTCAAGATGGCACCACTGGCTCGGAGTCGCCAAAATTTCAAAATCGCTTCTATCACCGCTGAAGCACACTGCGACGTCGTCTACCGCAGCCAGGCGCAGCCAAGCTGTCAGTTGAGTTGACTATATGGGTTTTCCATAGCAGCGAGCACACCAAGTCGCAGCTATGCGCAGCCAGGCGCAGCTCAGGTCGAAATGGATTCAACTTTTGTCGCAGCGAAGAGTTGCAATCAGCTGTAATTACTTGAGAAACGCGCGGGATTTGAAATGTATGCGAAGATGTAAATAGAGTTGATTTTATATTATTAATTTTTTGAGGAATTCGAAAACAATTTTTATTGGTAATAGCTTAGATAGTTAAAGGTAAAATAAAAAGATAGTTAAGAGCAAATTTGAAAGATAATTAATAGCACATTGATTATAGTAATTTAAAATACTTGAGTAGTCTAGTTGGTAGATTACTGACTTCTTGCTTGTGGGATCTCTGATTCGAATCCAAGTTCGGACGAAGGCCCGCGAACCAAGCTTTGAGTTCACCTAGCTCTGATTAGGTACGTGGTTAAAAATCAGGGGTAATGTGAGTCGTCGAATTCCACACTCGTATTCACTTGATTGAAAAAATTGTAAAGAAGCTCCTCACCAGCTTCAACTCCTAGACCCGTATGAGGGTTGTCGTTGGATTACTTTTAATTTAATTATGGTTTAAAGACCAGTTTTTTTCTCCTACAAGCCAGATCTAGTCGAATGTACTTACATATTTATAACGAGGGCTATTTGGCTTTCTCCTCAAAGCCCATCAGTGAAATATTATGCTAATAGTATAACAAACGGATGCTTAATTTAAATAACATTGGAAAATGTTTAAGAGCCAAGTAAGATTTCAAAGGTGACTATGGTAAAAGGCAAGTAGTAAAATAACTTTTTAAAGCATTCGGCATAAATATAAGGTTGAGTTTACGTTAGAATTAAACTCATTTACAGTGCATAGAAAAGAACACCCTCGAATAAATCAAAAATACATCGCATTTTTTCAAAATGCAGTCAATTAAAGATGCAGTGTTGGATAACGAGGTGACAATAGAGATGCTGATAGCCCAAGTAAAGGAGCGTCCGATTATTCATGAGAAGGCTACAGGCGGATACAGAGATGTCGCTGTGAAATTCAAACATCAACTGAAAATTCTTCTACTTCACTGACACTTAGGCCAATGACAGACAGTTCGGTTTCACCGAAGCGTTTAACGCTTCGGTTTGGCGCGTCGACTGCCACACACAGCGGTTTTCAGAAGCGTTTATCGAGTCGGTTTAGTTACAAATTACGTCAGAGTATCATATTTTCCTTCCCCTATCCCATGCATTCATCAATGCATCCAGAAAATTTCAGCTCGATCGGACTACGCAGCAATGAACTCATCGAAAAACGCTCGAAAAACGAGTCGGTGGGTCATTTCTCTCATCAACCGACGCGATTCCGAAACCGAGAGGCGGTTCGCACCGCGGTGTGTGTCATCACAATGCAAAAGTAATGTACGACTATACCAACTCGGTTTTCCTCTCGGAAAACGCCTCGCAAAAACCGCTCTGTTTGTCATTGGCCTAAACCGAGTCGGTATAGTCGTACATCATGAACCAAGAAGACAAGATCACGACATGCGCATGTCAACACCCTTTTTGTGACGTAAACTGCGCCAGCACGCCCACAAACCATTCCGAAATGACCTGTTTTGTAGGTGATTCAGGGTATTGTTTTTTGGTTGGCTACATTCGGCTAAAGACTTGAAAACATTATCGTCTTTATTTTATAATTCATTAACGGATTATTTATGACTGCAAAATATCGATAGATTTTTCATTCACGTATTACTGTAAGGAAATACAACACTCACATTTTTCAAAGCATCATTAAAATTACCATACATACTACATTTTGAACAAACCCTATTTTTCACAATATTTCTCCCTTTTCGCCACTTTATGCTACATCATATATTACAACTTGAACGACGCTAAATTAAATCATTCGCAGAACCAGACGAGTTTGAAATTTGCCATACCATCATCTTCGGATGCATGTATTTTTTCTTTTCACCACATTTTTCTTGGTCCACCGCTCTCTGCTACGTGACGTAAACTGCGCCAGGCGGGATATGCGCAGAACATGACGAGTTTTGAACTCGCATTGTCGTGATCTCTAGTATTTGGTTCATGGTCGTACATTACTTTAACATTGTGATGACACACACCGCGGTGCGAACCGCCTCTCGGTTTCGGAATCGCGTCGGTTGATGAGAGAAATGACCCACCGACTCGTTTTTCGAGCGTTTTTCGATGAGTTCATTGCTACGTAGTCCGATCGAGCTGAAATTTTCTGGATGCATTGATGAATGCATGGGATAGGGGAAGGAAAATATGATACTGTGACGTAATTTGTAACTAAACCGACTCGATAAACGCTTCTGAAAACCGCTGTGTGTGGCAGTCGACGCGCCAAACCGAAGCGTTAAACGCTTCGGTGAAACCGAACTGTCTGTCATTGGCCTTAGTCACGTTTCAGTGTAACCAGGCGATTTCGTTGGCTGCGCCTCGCTGCGTCGACTGTACTTCAGGCATCAGACATGGCCCTACTCAAAGACATTACATTCTGTGAATTGCAGATGTATCTGATTATCGGGTCGTGAGTTCTGATATCAGATTTTAAATGTTTTAAAAGTTGTATGAGTTGCTTTTTTTCTAACAAGCGAAAATTTTCCAAGGGGGTCCGTGCTATGAAGGCTTCCACTTTCAGTTCCTGCCGTAGCAACAGGGTTGCCAGGACGTTCATAAAGTCTATAAGATAGGAACATAAATATGTCCTGTAAGTTTTATAATGATCTGATACTCCTATCAAAAGCTAACGCAATTCAAAAAATTTAAAAGTTTTTTGTTTTTTTTAGGCACCTAGCGCTCACCTAGGGCTAACATTTTCCAAAATGCTATCACATTCACATTTAAAACACGTTCAAAGAGCACTTTGCAAATTTAATTTTTTGGAGGTGATTTGTTGATAAAATTATAGGGATATTTAAGATATATGTAGCTAAATTGGCCTCCGGCGCTAAAGAGCTAAAGATAATCAATATTAAACCTGGGCCTTTTCTACATATAAACAAATTTTTCCTAAATATTTCAGCTCAATCGCATGGCGTGTTCCCGAGAAATGGTCACTGATTTTTTTTAATAATGGCATACATATATATTCGAACATTGTCTTAATTGTAGAGATAAAGTAATGGTCTATTTTAAATAACATTTTGAAACAATCGTATCTTCGAAATCATGCGTATCCTTGGAAAAGCTAATTTGTGAAACCTTTTTCAAAGAGCCATTATTACTAGTAACCTCTTCAAAAGAGCTAAGAAAAGATGATGGTTCTTTTGTGAAATATTTGACATGGTTAATTCTATGACTCAATTTAACAATCATTTGACACAGGTAGACAGAGAGACAGAGACACAGAGCAGGTGCGACTTTGCAGTAAAAGTATTTTTATAGGTACTGATTTTTGTTGTCATTCATAGTCAGTTTTTATGCTTCTTTTTGAATATTGAGGTGTAGCTACAGAAGATTTAGAAAAGTTTCCATATCTGCGATTGGAATAGAGCCCATATCTCGTGTAATAGGCAAACAGCAAAATTAAAACTATTTTTTTACGTGGTGCAGTAGGTTCTCTATATAATATGAGAGGTCATACAATTTGTTTGTTCGCTAAGAGCTTCTGCCTTTGATTTAGTCTCCATCTGCGTACAAGTATTTGTTTGGTCGCTCAAGGTGCATTAGTGGACGACACCTTCTATGTCCATGAAGTATAATTGCATTACTGTCCAATGTTTTTTCTATTATTTGTACCAGCTTATCTGTAGCTGATAAAGTTAGCTAAAGTTAGTTAAGGAAATGTGTTTTGAGCAATACTTCTAATGTGCCAAAGTCATTATTTTATCTGGAATTTGAAGCAATCGTATGTGAACTTGACAGCCTAGTCTCTAGGATACTATTAAGCCTCTTACTGAAGGCGCTCTAAGCCGTTCGATGGTATTTCCTTAGCTGTTTGTTGCTTTTTGGTGTTTTTTTTTTGTAAGCTTCATAGATCCATACATTTTATTCTGGATCCTCTTCTGGTTTCTAGTTTCTCAGGACAGTTGTCATGGTCATATTTGAGGATTATTTTAATGGCTTTAATTTCATAGCGTTATTGAAGATGTCAATGCAAAAACAATATAACTAAATTATTTGAAACTTTTTGGAAAATGAAAAAAACTAAAAAAAAAAAATCAACAAGACCCCCCCCCCCCCCAAAAAGGAAGTTCAAAGTTTTTTATTCTAATGGCTGTTAACTGTTGATTACCTTGTATTGTTACGGGATTGAAAAATCTCATGTAAATTATTGAAATAGTAAATTATGATTAGATATATATTTATTATCATAATAATTGACTTATAACTTTATTTATTATCATAATAATTCAATCTAAATTGAAGATTGAGTCATGAATGTATGAATTTTCGAGGCTTTTTGAAAAATTCTTGAAGAATTTCGTTCTCGGTAAGTTCAATGCGAGTATGGATATTCAAAGAAGCAAGGCCATTCAGGCGCTCCTGTCCCATCGTGTTCCTCAAGTAGCTTTTGATCCTTCTCAACGTCGAAAATGATCGTTCTGGAGTTGCTGTACTTACAGCTAACACTGCTAACACTCGCAAAATCTTAGTAACATTTTTGAATGACTCGCTATTGATTATCTGAAAAATAGCGTAAGTTTAAGTTTTGCATATTACCTTTTTCTGCACTTAAAAATTGTAATCGAAAAATATTTACCAACAAAGCATCAAGTGTATTTTGGATATTCAGCTCCTGAATTCGTTGTCTCCACATTCTGACTTCTGAGATGAAATTCCCCTCTGAGCAGTCCAATATCTCTTCATAAAATTTGTAAAGGTCTGCGCATTTTTTTTGATCAAATTCTTGTTTGAGGAACAATTGTCCAAAACTTTTAAAGATAGATTTGTGTTCTTCAAAGCGACTTTTAAGATGAGAAATGAATGTATCGAAGAATGGAATGTAGAATGCAATTCTATAATAATCTTCCACATTTTTGGCTTCAACGTTGCAACGACTTTTTTGCCGATTGTAATGACGTGGAAATTTCATTGCGATCTCGTATTGGGAACAAATTCCAGCAACATGTTCATAAATAACATGGAAAGATGAATATGCATTTTCTCGCTTCTCCCTGCATTCATTCAAAGCGTCATCTGCTAATTTGGTGGCTTCGCCTAGATCTTGGTTTTTCGATTGCAATTCCCGACTCAAAGGCAGAGCAATCGAAATAACTGATTCCATAATGTGACAGGCGATTTGGAATTCAATCGTCGAAATCGCAGTCAAATGTTGCGTTGCATTTTGTGAAGTATCACGATCATTCCACGTTTTTATTTCTTCTAATGCCTCAATAATGGCCAGCTGCAATTCGATGTACGTTGCAACTGCTTCATGAGACTGAGCCCACCTTGTAGGGCAAGTAGACTTTAATTTTTCTTTCTTTCGATCACTTTTTTTTATTTTGGAAATTTCTTTCTTCAGAATGTCCTGTCTTTTAGGCCAGTGGAAAAATGTTTGAATTGATCCGATAGTTCCCAATGCGTTCTTTATTCCATATACTTCGCAAGCTGCATTCAGAGCCAAATTGAAGCTATGTGCGGCGCAATGTACATAAATCGCCAGTGGGAAGAACGATCTCAAATAAGCCTGTGCACCACTAAATTTGCCACTCATTGCTGGAGCTCCGTCGTATCCTTGACCATACATAAATGAGCAATCAACGCCAACATCATGTAAATAGCTTCTGATTGAATCCGCCAAACCTTGTCCAGAAACGTTGGTAACTGGCACAAATCCAAGAAAATCTTCGCAAATATTCAATTTTGAGTCCAAGTATCGAATGCAAATGGAAAATTGTTCTATGCTTGATATATCGGTCGATTCATCTGCTAAAACTGAGAATCCCTCGGCTTTATTGACTGCGTCAACTATTTTTTTCCTGATCAATTCATGACATATATCGATAATTTCATTTTGAATTGTTTTGCTCAAATATGACGCATTTTTCGGAAACGACATAATATTTTTTTTCAAAATATTATCACCCTCAGCTCGATAACGTAGAACAGCACGGAAATTCCCTTCGTTCAACTTTCCTCTCCAATCATGTTCGTTGTTAGTGCTAGGCCCACTCTCATTTTGATAAAAAGGTCCGTCGTCCCTATGGCCACGAAGAGCTATTCCTTGCCGTCCACACAAAACAATAGCGCTTACAATAGGTTTCAGTATTTCATAATTTTCTCTTTTGGCTTTTTCTTTTTGTTGGTCAAGGTGCATATCAATTGGTTTACATTTTCCAAGTTTAACATCTCGCAGGTGTTCGAAACTCAAAATGGATTTTTTATGGTAATCATTGTTCTCGTGGTTTCTAAAGATTTCTTTTGCGTGCTTCCAAGCGTTGAAAGGTTTTGTAACGATGTATTCCACCGGTTTTCACACCAAACGCTACGCAGTACTTACAATATCCACCATCCTCTTTAGCAGAATATGATAGCCAGCTGTACTCCTCCAGCCACTTTGTTTGAAAAGACAAATTTTTGACGCCTGATTTTGGAAATATGAATTTGGCCGGTGGCACCTATGAATCATTTGCTATTTCGAGTATTTCACATGTGTTTTTTTGACTCCGGAGTGTACTGGCAATTATTCCTATGTCGTTCTTAGGGAAATCCAGAATATCATTTCGAAGACGAGTCGACGAATTTTTTAATGTCTCTTGATCAACTAGGATTACTGCACCATGGGAAGTAGAAGCAATTTTATTTATTTCAACCAAACAAGGCGTACAAAACACTTACAATTAATATCTAACAATTTATATAAATTTGTATAATTAACAACAACGGAAGAAATTTAAAAATATATAACCATCTTTAGTAGGGAATTGGATAGGGCATTCATGACGTGAGCACCTTAGTCAGAGCAGTTTTAAACCTAGGTCTGGAAATGGGAGGGGAATAGTATTTTGCGAAGCTATTGAATATTTTACAACATCTATTGATTGGCTCATTGTTGGCGTAAACTGTGTGGTGTCGGTATTCATTCAGTAAACGTGTGTGTCTCGTCTGCCTTACTGATTCGTTGAAGGTGATCTTATTGGACAGGGACACAACATTGATCAAGCCCCTAATAACGTCAAAAGTAAAGCAGAAGCATATGACTATCCTCCGCGAAGATAGACTTGATAGATTTAAGAGACTTAGCCTGTATCTGTATGAAGGTAGATTTTCAAATTCGTAAGGATTATACAGATCTCTCAACGCAAATAGCAAGAACTGCTTCTGCACCGATTCGAGCCTATCGCTATGGACATCAAAGGTAGGGTGCCAGACAATACATGCATATTCGAGCAATGGCCGAACTAGAGCTATGTATAAGGACTTCGTGACCCATAGGTTTTTGAATTCCTTCGCACGTCTTTTGATAAATCCAAGCTGCTTATTAGCCTTGCTTAAGACTTTGTCATAGTGTAAATTAAAACGCAGCTTTTTATCCAAAGTAACCCCGAGGTCGATGACATTGTCAACATTATTGATTGTAACATTATTGAGGCGGTAATCAAAATTTATATTACTGGTTTTGCGGGAAAAACTAATGACTTGACATTTACTGACATTAATGTCGAGATTATTTTGTTTGCACCACTGCTCAAGAGAAAGCAGTTTCGATTGAAGGAAAACTGAGTCAGATTTCGATTTAATTGTGTGGTACATTTTCAGATCATCTGCATAAAAAAGGTGAGGGATGTCTGATAAAACTTCAGAAAGATCCGAAACGAAAATATTGAATAAAAGAGGCCCCAAGTGACTACCTTGTGGAACACCTGATAAAACTTCGATTTTTTTGGATAGGATACCCTGAAACTTAACGTACTGCGTCCTATTTCGAAGATAAGAGTCTAACCAGTTTAATAAGAGACCCGAGATGCCAAATTTCTGTAGTTTGATTCGAAGAATATCATGATCAACCCGATCAAAGGCCTTGCTGAAGTCTGTGTAGATGGTATCAATTTGATGCCCTTTTTCCATGCCACAGAGAACATCTGAGACGAGAATCACGAGGTTGGTACAAGTTGACCTGCCTTTTCTAAAACCATGTTGTTGTTCATTTAGAAGAGGTTCTATTACAGTAGTGAGCTTATCACAGACAATTTTTTCAAATAGTTTAGGCAATGCTGAAAGTATTGCAATACCTCTGTAATTATCAATTGACCGCCTATCACCACTTTTAAAAATCGGGGTCAGATGGGATGATTTCCAGAAGGAAGGGAAAACCCCACAAGAAAGTGATTTGTTGAAAATTAAATACACGGGTAAGATAAGCGGCTCCATGCATTCGAGTATGAAACTAGGAGGTAGTAAGTCAGGACCAGGACCCTTGTTGACATTGAGATCTTTGATGGCCCTGGCAATCTCCTCTCTAGTTAAATACATTTCACAAATGATATCTGGTGGGAATGTTTGAGGGAGAAGAATGTTAGACATACTTGTACATGAACAAAATACTTCCTGGAAATGCTCAGCGAACAGGTCGCAAATTTCGTGAGGGCATGTCGAACAAAGGTTCTTTTTGTGCATCGAAGTAGGGTAGCCCGAAGTTTTCCGTTTGGTGTTCACGAAATCAAAAAACTTTTTAGGATCATGAATTATATTTTCACCCATGATATTAACATAGCGCTCATACGCTTCACGGGATTTCGACAGGAATTCTTGAGCTAATTCATTATGTTTATCCTTGATATCATCTCTGACATCAGTGCTGGTGGTAATTACTTTGTAAAGTTTATTTCTTTGATTCCGCAAATACCTTAGATTGCTATCAAGCCATGGTTCAGATATTTTGTCTTTTCTCTTAATCTTTGGGGTGAACTTTTCAACGGCGTCAAAAACCAACTCATAGAATAATGATACAGCATCATCTAATTCTAGCGTTGAAAAATTACTAGCCCAGTCAATTCTGAGAAGACAATCCGTAATGCTCTTATAATCAGCATTGCGAAAGTCATATACAATAGAGTTATTGTAAGATAGGGAAGCGAACATATCAGATGTAGATAATAACTCAACTGTGAACGCAGAGTGGTGAAGAGTGTTGCCAAAAAAATTTTCTGCATCAGCAGTTGAGTTAGCCACTACATCGTCGTAGCTATTAGTAAATATGAGATCTAACCAATTTCCATTTTGGTTAGGTGTCGGAGCTATTTGCTGCAAATCATTGCCATAAAATGTACTAACTAGATTGAAATCGCTGGAGTCAAGAAGATTAAAAGGAATGAGATTATTATCAGTTTCGTCGGCCGTAAATTTTAAATTTGGGCGAATGAAATCACCGAGAATTATAATTTTATCCTCCTCATTAAGAGATGAAACTAAGTTAGAAATCACTTCGCATACATCATTATAAACGGCTTCGTCTGAACCGGGTGGGATGTAGAATATTCCGATGTAAATGAAACCTTTGGACCAGGAAATGCGAATAATCTTGTGATCGAAGAGATTATATGAGCTGTTTTCGACTAGTTCGCTTGATAGCGAGTTACGAACAGCTACTAAAACACCACCACCTCGAATTTCCGGGACAAACCCAGCCAATGTCGAATATTCGATCTTGTTCAAAGAAATATTTAAAAATTAGTTTGTGTCAGAATATGAAATTCGTTTTTTAACCCATGCCAACCAAAAATTTCTACATAAAATTCAAATTTTTTTTGTTTTTTTGTGTAATATAAATTTTTTTTAAATGTTCAGCAGTTTCAAATTTTTTATAAAATATGAAAATATCTAATTTTAAGATGCTTTTGGGTTTTTCGAAAATAGTAAATTCTTAAGGAAATTGCTTTAATATAATTTTTTGCAGGAGAAATCATTCGTAATGCTATTGTTGGTCGTTTAGTAGAAAATGATTAATTTTGGATCATCCTTGCTGACATAAAAAATCATGGACGAACTCCTTCCATTGCTGGCTGCGGAAATAATTACAAGAACTCAGATATGGGCAAAATATTTGTTCCTTACCGCGCCATCGACGGGGCACTGTTGTCAACTTGCACGGATCCTAAGGCTGCTTTTTCATTACACGCTGAAAAGTAGCGAGACAATGCCACAAATAAGGAAGCACATATATTACGTTCCTTGTTCGTTGCATTGCGCTCATTGAGTCTCGCTGGTTTTTAGCGGGACATGAGAAAGTAGCCTATGGATTCCACGTCTTGTTCACTGGGTTATTTAAATTCACTAGCTTTAAAAAGTCAAAGTACAGATAACACACAATCGAAAAACATTACGTATAAGTTCGCAAGTAAATTTTAATTTTTTAATATTAGTATAAAAATGGAGTCCGAAATATTATAAGACTTGTTATTAAGTAGTGATCCGCTAGTAAAAATTATGTGTATGTCATTTTTGTACACAAAAAGATAGAATTTCATTGAAAATTCCTCAACTTACCGATTTCTCTCTTCTTTTATTTTCTGGTATGGATTGTGGATCAAGCCGAGTGAAATACGAACATAAAGTCCTCTTCATGTTATCTAGCTGACGAACTCGGAGAATAGAAAAGCCTTTTTTTATCACAAAAACAATTTTCTTCAATAACAATTAAAGACACATTTGCCGTGCTCCTTTCCTACTAATTAGTACTTGCAAGTACTCGGCAGTTGATCATGAATGGAACGCTATTTTCTTTGACATTTGAAGATTTGAATCAAAGATTCCAACCTTTAGCATATATGCCGTGCTCAAATGTAAAAAAAGTTTTAAATTGATAAAAGAATTCATGCGTAAAAATCATCACATTCGATAGTAAATGTTATGGAAACATACGGAAAATTGCGCCGTTTGCCTTTCTTTGAAATTTCATAGTTTTTTTTTTCAATTTTCCGATAGCCAGATTTTTCAGCATAGCCTGTAAATTATCAAATACACCTCTTGGGCATAATTTACCACCTGGCGGGAAAAAAAGGCGTAACTACTAATCATTTAGTACTTGCGAGTACTTTTAGCCAGAAGTACTTGCAAGTACTAAATAGTACGAATGGAAAACGGG
This sequence comes from Nemotelus pantherinus, assembly GCA_963978885.1. Taxonomy (NCBI): domain Eukaryota; kingdom Metazoa; phylum Arthropoda; class Insecta; order Diptera; family Stratiomyidae; genus Nemotelus; species Nemotelus pantherinus. The sequence continues at coordinate 78,703,917 of OZ022265.1, read as the reverse complement.
CGTTGACAACAGACAGGCTTACCGACGGAAACGGGAAAACTTCGAGAAAAATATGACAAGACAGTGCTGCTATCGGTTGTCGTTGGCGTGGTATCCAAAATATTAAACACGTAATGATGAAAGATTTCAAAATTGTTATGGTTTACGAGAGCGTATTGGTACTGAACAAGGATGTTTTTATTTTGGGCACTTCAGTTATCATAAAATATAGTTTAGTCACTGTTTCGTAAAGCAAATTGTCCAGGAAATGATTAATTAAACTTATTACTTCGTTAGGTCATTTTTTCCAATGCATTCATCATACATATGCATGAAGCTTTTTTTAGTGCTACATTGAGAGATGCAGAAATAAAAATATCGACAGAGAAAAATAGTTTTATATATATAAATAAAAATAGATATGAATCAAATATTTTCAATAACGCTGTATCAAAGTGGTTTTGTTTAGCACAAAATGTTTTGTTTTACATTCAATGATGAAAATTATGATTTGAAAATAACATTTGTACAATAAAGTGGAATCATTTTTATTGAATGTGGGGGCTTATTTAATTCACATAAGACTCGTTTTTTATTTAAAAGTGTTTCAACTTTTGATTTAGGTTTGATTCTATTAAATTTTAAGTGGTGAAATTTTTCTGAGTGTACAAATGTAGGAAAAGTGGGAACCTTGTTGTCCAGAATTTAATTTGGTCCGCTGGTATGCTGACGTTTCATATCAGGTGAAGCATTTATTTTTTTGATTAAGATTTCAGATAGTCTTTTAGCTCGGCTTTTTGATATACCATGGACTTCGATTTCTTTTGCTTTGCCACTTGCAAAATATTTATTCTGAAGTCTTGTTTTTGCATTTCCAGTAGAAGATCAGCGCCGTTTTACTGGTTGTTGTTGTATTAACTCCCCCACAAATACACATCTAGTTTTTCCTCATCACTTAGAATATTTAACTCTTTGAAAAATTCATGAAAATAACTTCATTTTCCATAATTTTTTTTCCAGTTACAAGGTTTGTCTATTTGTTTATTTATATTTTTGTTTGTCTATTTGTTAATTTATATACTATTTACCCTTAGCTCTCTTTCTTTTGCTCGCGTTTCTTTTCCATTGGTTTATATTTCGTACTCATATTTTTACCTGCAAACATCTAGACAACCTACATATATTACTCACCGTATGAGATTCACTAGATTTAATATCCAACTACCTTGTTGAGCACGTAATGTTATTTCACTATTGTTATTTTCACTACTTGTTATTTCAACTTCACTCGCAATATATCCTGATCCCGATATTAAAAAGTCGACTTCAGATTCACTATCCATTTCGCTGCGTCGAGCTAACAGTTTCCTCGAAAAATAAATAGGTGCAACTGTTCTTCGAATGCAATGCCCGGACATGCTCAAGTTTTTTAGTACAAAAACTAAATAATTCCAGGAAATTTCTTGTTTTTGCTCCAAATAAGACGAACCGATAGCTCCAATCATGAAATAGTTCATTACATAATTATATAATTTACAGTAACAAAATGCATTTTGAAAAAAAATGTGGAGCTATCCGGTTTTTATACTGGTGCCTTCAATTCAACTGCACGTAGAGCCTCTGTAAAGCCATGTTGATAGTCTTCTCATATTTCTTCTTTACTCTCTTTATCATATCTTTTCCAATGTTACATGTCTATCTATGTTCAGAGAACAACGCTCCTGTTAGTTCATTTCACTTTTTGACTAGATGTGACTTTTTGACTAGTTTACAATAATGACGCTAAAACTTTTGAAGTTGCCCAAAAACCTGACGTTTTTTTTTATGATAATGCCAAAGCTCAAGGACTATCCCTTCAAGGGAGTTGTTTCCAAAGGCAGTAGGTAGAAACATATGTGAGAAGCCGATTTAGTTATTCTACTCAAAATTCGTACGTGCCACACTTTTCATTTCTAGAACGCTGGTCTTACACTAGTAGTCATCGGCAAAGTGATGATGCAACAATTATTGAAGCGCTGGTTTAACAAAGCAGCACGACCAAATACAACCATCACCATACGGCAGGATTATAGCCGACGGACAGTATAGCGGTGCATCAGACTGGCATCGCACAGAGCAGAGCTACCGACACGTCCAGAGCGCACCAATTGGCAGCTGGATCTGCACAGATTGTTCGAATGATTTTTCAGATTAACTTTCTTTATTTATTTCAACCAAACAAGGCGTACAAAAAAAAACACTTACAATTAATATTTAACGATTTATATAAATTTGTACAATAAACAATAATGAACGAATTTCAAAAATATAACCATCTTTGGTAGGGAATTGGATAGGGCATTCATGACGTGAGCACCTTAATCAGAGCAGTTTCAAACCTAGGTCGGGAAATGGTTGGAGAATAGTGTTTTGAGAAGCTATTGAATATTTTGCAACATCTATTGATTGGCTCATTGTTGGCGTAAATTGTGTGGTGTCGGTATTCATTGAGTAAACGTGTGTGCCTCGTCTGCCCTACTGATTCGTTGACAGTGATCTTATTGGACAGGGACACAACATTGATCAATCCCCTAATAACATCAAAAGTAAAGCAGGAGCATATGACTATCCTCCGCGAAGATAGACTTGATAGATTTAAGAGATTTAGCCTGTAGCTGTATGAAGGTAGAATATCAAATTCGTAAGGATTATACAGATCTCTCAACGCAAATAGCAAGAACTGCTTCTGCACCGATTCAAGCCTATCGCTATGGACATCAAAGCTAGGGTGCCAGACAATACATGCATATTCGAGCAATGGCCGAACTAGAGCTATGTATAAAGACTTCGTGACCCATAGGTTTTTGAATTCTTTCACATGTCTTTTGATGAATCCAAGCTGCTTATTAACTTTGCTTAAGACTTCGTCATAGTATAAATTAAAACGCAGCTTTTTATCCAAAGTAACCCATAAAAAAGATGAGGGATGTCTGCTAAAATTTCAGAAAGATCCGATACGAAAATATATACACCTGATAAAACTTCAATTTTTTTTGGATAGGATACCCTGAAACTTAACGTACTGCATCCTATTTCGAAGATAAGAGTCTAACCAGTTTAATAAGAGACCCGAGATACCAAATTTCTGTAGTTTGATTCGAAGAATATCATGAGCAACACGATCAAAGGCCTTGCTGAAGTCTGTGTAGATGGTATCAATTTGATGCCCTTTTTCCATGCCACAGAGAACATCTGAAACGAGAATCACGAGGTTGGTAGAAGTTGACCTGCCTTTCCTAAAACCATGCTGTTGTTCATTCAGAAGAGGTTCTATTAGAGTAGTGAGCTTATCACAGACCATTTTTTCAAATAGTTTAGGCAATGCTGATAGTATTGCAATACCTCTGTAATTATCAATTGACCGCCTATCACCACATTTAAAAATCGGGGTCAAATGGGATGATTTCCAGAAGGAGGGGAAAACTCCTCAAGAAAGTGATTTGTTTAAAACTAAATACACGGGTAAGATAAGCGACTCCATGCATTCGAGTATGAAACTAGGAGGTAGCAAATCAGGACCAGGACCCTTGTTGACATTAAGATCTTTGATGGCCTTTGCGATCTCCTCTTTAGTTAAATACATTTCACAGATGATAATTGGTAGGAATGCTTGAGAGAAAAGAATGCTAGACATACTTGTACATGAACAAAATACTTCCTGGAAATGCTCAGCGAACAGGTCACAAACTTCGTGAGGGCATGCCGAACAAAAGTTGTTTTTGTACATCGAAGTAGGGTAGCCCGAAGTTTGATGTTCACGAAATCAAAAAACTTTTTAGGATCATGAATTATATTTTCGCCCATGATATTAACGTAGCGCTCATACGCTTCACGGGATTTCGTCAGGAATTCTTGAGCTAATTCATTATGTTTATCCTTGATATCATCTTCAGCTGGGCTGTTATATACCATGCGAGCAGAACGAATCCTTTAATATTTGAATGCTCATTTTTGTATCCACCATTCGATAGATCAGTCAAAAATTTAGAAGTACTTCTGAATTAATCATTCACAGTTGGCACTGTGTCCGCCAAACTACCGTGTTTCCTTTTGGACCAAATCTATTAGGTCAATATTGAATACATTTAATATAGGTTCATACGTGTGTCTTTTTTGTCAGCTTTTCGTGGTAGGATCCTATACACCAAACCCTTTACCAAATCCATTTAAATCTATTGCGAGCGGATACTCAAATTTATTGCCATCAAGATTTTGCAAAATTATACCCCGTTCAATTTTTGAAGGCAACCATCGACTTTAATTAGTTCCTGAATCGACTTAACTGTAACGGGTGAAGTAAGTGAACCACTTCACATGCCCTCATCAGTTGGCTAAAATAAAATAGTATCCCCTAATGTCCCCAGACTTTTGTCTGGTTGTCAATTAGAGGCGGAGATTTCAAGGAAAGAAAATAAGGGTTGGTTAGTAATTTAACGCTATAATTAAAGCACTTTTGAACCTGGATTTGGAGATACACGGGGAATAGAAGTAGGAAAATTTGTTAAATATTTTACAGTATCTGTTTATTGGTTCTCTGTCACCAGAAACATTGTTATGCTGGTACTCATTGAGGAGACGTGTGTGCCTAGTCCATCTTACAGAATCGTTGAACTTTTTTTATTGCAAATATATTTAACGTTAATCAATTTCCTAATCGCATCAAAAACGAAACAGGAGCACAATAACGTTCGTCTTGAAGAAAAAGCTGTCAGATTCAAAAGACTGAGTCTGTAACTGTAAAAAGGAATTCTTCTTCTTAGATCTCTCAAGGCAAAATGAACAAACTTCTTTTGGATAGATTCCGGTCTATCGCTATAAATATTGAAAGTAGGATCCGAGACGATGCACCCATATTCAAGTAATGGACGAACTAAAGATATATACAAAATGTTTGTGCCCCATATCCTCTTGAATTCTTTTGCTCGCATTTTGTTGAATCCCAGCTGCTTGCTGGCTCTTGCAACTATTTTATCGTATTGAAGATTAAAGCAAAGTTTCTTATCCAGAACGCCACCGAGATCCATAGCTCTATCTAAATTCTTCAGTAGCTAATTACCCAGGCGGTTGTCAAACTTTATTGTAGAGGTCTTACGGGAAAAGTTTATGGCATGGCATGTGTCAATTATAAGAAGAAGTTTATTTACAAGCAATAAGAGCTTTAACTGAATGCATTTTGAATCAGATTCAAATTAGCTAGTGTACATCTTGAGGTCGTCTGCATACAAAAGGTGTGAAATGTCAGATGATAGCTCCGAGAGATCCGATATAAAAATATTAAACAGGAGCGGCACTAAGTGGCTGCCTCTCGGTACCCCAGAAGATACGGTCATTTTTTGGAATTTTGCACGGTGTATTCGATTTCTTAAGTAACAATCAAACATATCTAGCAAGTTTCCTGAAGTGCCCAATTTTTGCAGCTTACATTTCAAAACATCATTGTCGACACGGTCAAAAGCTTTGCTGAAGTCAGTGTATATAGTATCAACTTGACGTCCTTTTTCCATATTGCAAAGCATATTCGAGATCATTATTATTATAAGGTTGGTGGTAGCGAACGTACTTTTTCTGAAGCCATATTTTTGCTCGTTTTGAAGAGGATCAACAACAATTATAAGTTTTTCACAAACAATTTATTCAAACAGCATTGGTATAGCTGACAAAATGGCGATGACTCTATAATTCTCAACCGATTGTTCGTCGCTACTTTTAAGAGTCCGCGTAAGATTGCAAGACTTCCAGAAACGAGAAAGTACACCGCATGACAGTGATTTGTTGAAAACATATGCAGGAGCGAAATAATCGTTTCTGCACTCTTAGGCAATCCACACACGGGTCGTCGATCTATCGCCGTGGATACGATATTTCTACGCTTGGTCGTCACAACCTAGGTAGATCAATGGGTGACCGCTAACGGAGCGTTACCCAATCGTGAAGAATGAGAAGCGTAGTCGCTTCATTTTGAGTGCGTCTCAAGGGTTGTGCATTGCAGGTCTCAAGCCGAATGACTAGTCGTTTTTGCAAGTGCGATGGATGACGGCAACGTACAATTCGTGGAGGAGGTGGGAAAATGCCCCGAATTGTGTGATAGTAGTAAGCATTCTGACGTTTTCCTGACAGCCATTTTGCAAGTGCGATGGAAGACGGCAACGTAAAATTCGTGTGTGAGGTAGAAAAATATACCGAATTGTAAGATTTTATGAACCCGACTTATTCAAGAAAATATTGTGTGGAAAAAGCGTGGGCGGAAGTAGGGAAAAAGTTTAACCTTACAGGTAAGAAATAATACGAGTATATGTATGTTTGTTTATAAGAAGAATACGAGTAGATGTATGTTTATATTATATGTGTAAAACCTGAAAGCAAACTGACATTTGACGCAAACGATAGCTTGACAACTCGTCTGCGGACATGAAACGAGAATGACGACAATCGTTTTCTCGCAAGCTTCACGTGTGTCAAACGCATCTCTCGCGCATTGCATGGCTGACGACCCGTGTGCGGAGTGCCTTAATTATGAAGCTCGGAGGAAGTAAGTCTGGTCTGGTGTTTGGGAAAGTGGCATATTAGGTTTTTGTGTATATGGTATATGCAGTATTTATAGCAGGTATTACATGCAACAATATACACTTAACAAGAAATGAAATTTCATAAAGTGATAAAGTGAATAAACTGAGTAATGGAACTCATCATTTTACACTCATGTCCATTAATTGCGAATAATTTTCGTAGGAATTCAACCCATGACCGCAGGTGGTTTGCAGAGCAAAGGTTTCATTTTAATTTTATTTCGGAATTACGTCAGTTTTCGAAGTTGTCATTGACCTGAGCTTACATCAAATCACATACATTAAATTACAAAGCTTCGTTTTCATTTAGTTTGGTTGCCTAGTTCGCGTAAAAGCATCCTAAGAAATTGTTCGAAAATTCATATTTTGTGCAACGGAAGCTCACTTAGCAAGTTACACAATTTCAGCTTCATAATTGCATCTCAAAGGAATGGCATACATGTTTCTACGAGGACGAACATAAATTGTGACTACAGGCTCCACATCCGTTTCATGCACGCTGCAAGCAGCTGTTGTCGTTCGTGCGTGTTCGAGATGCAGTCATGTTTACATTTAATTTTCATTTCGTATGAATGCAAAAAGGGTTGACCTGTAGCCGACTTGTGCGCGTTCCAATGCTGAACAAACCATATGCTGCAATGCCACTCGTCCGAATGACACTGAACAACGAAAGGAGCTGGTATATGCAAATGACTACTCGGTCGAGAGTGCACTCCAGTAATTTGTTTATGAAACGAAACGTTTTCTCTGCTGCTTTTGGCTCTTTAGTTTTCCGCTTCAAAGCTTGTCGTGGATCTTATTTTCATGAATAAAAACTATTTATATTGTCAGAGTAGAGTAAGGAACAAGCATGTTAACATGCTAGAGAATAAAACATAACATGCAATCTGCTTACGGTATTGCTGGGAAGAGGGCTGGTAAGCTTTTCGGCTTACTTGGTGCTCGAGTCTGACAGAAAGACTTGTGCATTAAATGCAGAAATAAACTGTGAGATACTTTATAGTTTATTAAACATGAAACTAAAAGTTCACGTCAACGGTCACGAATACTGATGATCATAAAGAGCCAGAAAACTTCTGGGGTAGTCAAAGACGTGTCCAAGTTTTTCAATTTTTCATCGTTTGCCACGTTTATACAAGCAGAAGCTCAGTAGCGGGATATGTGCATTTTATAACAATCTCTTGAGCTGCGATCAAGTTTCAGGATGATGAAAATTATCAAATGGAATGTGTATTTTTCGCGAGTGTTCATCGTGCTGTGGATACATTTTTTGCTTTAGAAGCTGCCATTCAGCTCGATTGTTCAAAGTGTTTTTATCAACCAGATAAAGTACTGCAACTGAATGAATCAACTAATTCAAATATTTTTCTCTCTTTTAAATAAACTTTTTTTCGCAAGCTAGATATATTTCAATTTCTTGATAGGTATCGACGATAATCGGCCTTATTCTAGAGTGCCTATCAATATAATCCTAAACCTGTACTGAATGGTTATCCTCTATACTATGTATATATATATATATATATATATATATATATATATATATATATATATATATATATATATATATATATATATATATATGTATATATATATATATATATATATATATATACATATATATATATATATATATATATATATATATATATATATATATATATATATATATAGTATATATTTACACATATTGATACATATATGTATAGACTGGTACATAGTTAGTAAGTAATAGTTCTGGTAGAGAAGCAGACATTTTAAATATTTCAAGCAAAGTGAATAGGTTCGCCAAAGATGAGAATAACAAAAAACAGGAGGATTCCAACAAGGAAAATAAAGTAAATTGGAATTGTTTTTGCGGGATGATTAAAATTGAACAACTTTTTATTTACATTAAAAATTTCAATCTACATTGAAAATTCTATTTTGACAAAGTGGTTTCGAAAGTATGCACTGATTCTCATCAGACACCAGCACACAGTGCATACTTGACTGGCGTGACCACTTGCAGTTGGAAATCATTACATTTTTATTTATGCTAGTTGTGACAAATTTTAACATCTCCGACTTATATCCATCGATATAATTTTACTTAGTAAAGGTAATTGAGTTTGATCACAGTTCCCTTCTTGTCTATAAATCAGCATGGACAACGTATATCGTCTCTAAAGCTTATCAAAGCTGAGAACATTGAAACGGGAAATTCGATCGTTTTGCGGAATCAGCATCCAAAAGCAGAATCAAATTGCACTTGTTTTTGCGGGGTGATTAAAATTGAACAACTTTTTATTTACATTAAAAATTTTAATCTACATTGAAAATTCTATTTTGACAAAGTGGTTAGTAACTTAAAAGAGGAAAGAGTAACTGAGAGAAAGCAACTATCCCCAAATATGTTTTAAATAAGCGACGATCCAATTTGCAGGAGAACAAATGAAGTTGTGGAACCCAGGCTTGAATTATGCTGGCAGAGAACTTGCATTTCCAACAGAAGATTTAATGATACATATAGAAGTAGCAGTAAAATACCTTGCTGTGGAGGAGATACCATAAAATGAAGGAAAAATATGTGGCTGGACATGTAATACCAGGAAGTGAAGCGGTACGTAGTGGAACGCTGAAAAGACGCAAAGCATAAGTATGTTTTGAGTTGGCTACCAAACTGGTGTTTCATATTAACGTGCATTAGGAAAGGCTGTAGCCATAATAAACAAGGATAAATATAATGGACTAATCACAGAAAAATGGAACAACAGAGACTATCAAGAGTCGAGGAAAGATCCTCTGGCCAAATCTTTCAAATGATTAGAAAAGATTTTGAAACTATTGAAGAAAGCAGCAAAGCGCAAACTCTAAACCCAGCGTTTTTAAGAATCCAATGATTTCCCAAAATTCACATTCAAAGAATATGAGCTAAGAAAGATTATCCCTGCCCTAAACGATCCAGCATAGAGAATTGCAAAATGAATTGTCGACGAATATTGACCCTGTGGAATGCTTAGCGATAGGATTTGAAAGCCACAAAGAGCCAAAACAGATTAAATTTATCATATATTTCAAAGTAAATACAAATGTTACGTTTAAAAGCTAGATATGTTTCAGTTTCTTGACAGATATCTATAATCAGATGTAATCTGCCCTTTTCCTAAATGTCTATCGATTTGTTATTAATGCAACTGAAAATTTCTTGTTTATACCGTACGGTTCTTCTTAGTTAATTACCTTTAAAAGCATATCACCGTCTTAATACTAGTTTTTGTAAGTAAGGTACACGGCAGCCCTGTTCAGGTTAAGAGTTTGAAGCTGAAATATGGTTTCGTTTATAAATTTACAATCAGTGATTTATCCATTAAACTACACGGATTTGTACATTTAGGTGTACTAGTGTCAATAATATAACGATTCCAATCAGCTGAAACAATGTGAGGCACAGTTGGCCTTGCGAGCTTTTATTCGTCTATTAGACATGTTTGGGCTCTTGATTGAATGTATGTAGGTTTTGGAACTGCTACATTGTATTGATCAAATCAATATTGTCTATGTTACATTGTGCTTTTTGTCTTCTAGGATGTTACAAATGATAGCACTTTATAAATATTTCTTTGCTTCACTGAGGTTCTTTTCCGCTTGTATTCAGCCAATCTAACGCCAAATATTTTTTAAAGTTAGAAAAACAACTATTGAAAATCTTATGGCTGTTCCATATTTTTCTTCTGTGAATAATCTGTTATCGTGATCAGATTATTTTCCCGTTAAATCGTCAAAGAGCTTCGATAGACCAAGGCAGGTAGCAATCGCCAATGTATTTTTCTTTCCATATTGCTATCGGCTGCCACTATTAACCAAAGGCAGCTTACCGTCACGTTTGAGAGCTGAACTGCCCTAAGTTGGGGGCAACGGTGCAAATGGAACCGGGCATGCTATATGGACCGCAAGTTTGGTCCAGCGTGATTACTCTTTGACAGTCGGAACATGCCATTGGAAATTCCACAATGATACACAAGACGAAAGAAACTCGATGGAAACAGTTAGATTTTCAGGATTTGAGGAAGTTGTATCGTTGTTTTTGCCACAAGATAAATTGTTTTCTAGTAAGTGGAGTTGATATTGCCTGGCAAAAGACATAGTAGAAGAGTGTTCCATTGATCAAAACCCAGCTAGTGATTTAATGAGGCGGAGAACCTTGATTTACCCGAAAGATACGATTTACATTTGTGTATCAGTGATACAAAATTATTTTTGGTTTATTGCAGGTCGTTTTCAGAAAGAGGTGCGGGCGCACACTGTCGGTTTCATTAGCAGCAATAATGCAGATTCGCTTCACTCCAAAGAGGAAGATGAAGACTTGAAGATTTACATATCCCGGAAGGTTAGAAGACCTCTCAACGTTTCTTGCAAGAAGCTAACGAAGGGTTTGGACAGCAGCCGTATTGTGGAATTTTTTCTTGCTGACACTTCCGACTGAACTTATCGCGATCGGGCGTCGAAAATTTCTGGCCTACTAGTGTTTTGATAAAGAAATTAAGAAGGTGGAAAGGCCCGGGTTCCGCCAGTTTAAACAATTCCGGTTTGCCTAAAAAACATAGTTTTTGCCTCTATTATCAGAATGTTCTTGGACTGAGAATCGAATTGGTGCAAATCAGGCTGTCCTTTATAATTGCTTACGACGATTTTGTCTGTTTGGCAGAAACTTGGCTTTTTGCTGATACTTTTAGCGACGAGTTCTTTCCCTAGCATAAAGTTTTTAGATATGATCGCAATCGTGATTTATCGAATAAAGCAGACGGTGTTGGAGTCTTCTTTGCCATTCGTAAATCTTTGTATAGTACACTTTGTACAAGCTTCGTGGTATCTCATCATGTTAGTACGTTGCTGTCCGTATTTCCCTGTCACATGTCTGTTTATTACTTGTATCTGTATATATGCCTTGTAGTGCATCTGTCTCCACGTATGAATGTTTTTTAGTAAGATGTCTGACTTTATTATCTCTTATCATCCCCATTTTCTTATTGTTGTGTGTGACGATTTCAACTTCCGTTACCCTTAGTCTTTTGGCTTTTCCTATAAACAGCAAATCTTTCTTTTCGCCGCCAATTACGCTAAACAGGACTGCAACTGTCACACGTTCCTTTGAACGTTTTCCATTTATACAGTTTTTGTATTTCATGCATAGTTATTTTGAAGTGTTACTATAAGAAATAATCCTTTCGTATCAAGAATATTAATATTAAAAGCATCATGGCTATTTTGGAGTCTTGGACTGTGTCTAAATCAATATAAGCTTCCTTGCCATAACGTGTGCCGTAGTGAATATTGTAACGCTTTTCGAAGGATTCCAGCCATCCGTTTGATGCCTTGAGTTCAAATAATTTTAATTTTATAGAGATTTGACTGGCTTTAGTTTGAAATATCGAGAAGGATATTGGCAAATATTTGGAGTGTTCATTAGGGAACCGTTGATGCAAAAATTTATTTATCAGGCAGTACGGTAAATTTATGTTGAACCGCTTTCTTTCTGTATCTTCGCAATTTCCCAATTCCGCAATTTGTTTTATTTGGTTTTTACGTTTTTTTTTTTGGTTACGTAGCACCTGACTCTTACTAATTTTCGGAAAGTTATGCAGAAATATTTCGAAGAATTTTCTTGGCCAGCAGAGTGGCTTGGAAAACTAATTTTTTACACTTTTTCATGATGGCCATAAAACCGATTTAAAAGTACAGGCGGGCTTCGATTTACGTCGCCTCGATTTAAGTCGTTTCGATTTACGTTGCCTTACTTTTTAATTCCGAGTTTCGATTTACGTCGGCAAAATTTCGATATTTTTTTTGTGCATGAACATTTGTGGGAATTTCCTTCGTTCTTCATTCCTGCTACCTGAAATGCACACCTGTACAATGATCAAGGAAGTTGTGCATAGCGAACATTCAAGAATCCAGATGCCATTAGCTATCCGAAGAAGAAATGTTGCCTGAAAATGCTTTCCAAAAATGACGTGGAAGAATTTGTAACTTCTAACGAACAACCCCTATCTACCGAAGAACTTTTAGAATATTTGAGCGATCATCAGAATCCCAAGAACGCGTGTTGAAGACCAGAGATGCACATTAACATTAGCAACTACAGCCTTGGCCAAAAGTTTGAGCCCACCCTATTTTTCGGCTGTAACTTAAAAATACTTAAATACTCGTTATTCATCGGTTGTTCCTCAACGGCGAGGCTACTTATTAACTGCAATAACATGATTTTAGAAAGTTTCTTGAAAAACCCGGACACGGGATGGGTAACAATGGAAAATTCCGAATTTTCCTACATAAGCCTTTGCAGTTTGTTGGTCTGTTACAGTTTGCGTACGCTGTTTAAACGATCAACAGTGATTCATTTAGTGAGTTAAAATTCTTTGTTCTCGAAAATGTCCAAAACAAAGGAGGTAAGTTCAGATATGCGTGCACAAATTCAATTGCTACATGCAGAAGGGTTCAGTTCGAGATAAATTGCCGTACGCCTTGGATGTTCGCGCGGAGCGGTTCGCTCGACTTTTCGACGATTTGAGCGAACCGGTTCGCATAAGGATTTAGCAAGGAGCGGTCGAAAGAGAATAACAACCGTACAGGAGGACCGTTTGATGGTACTTGCATTTTTGAGAGATCGGAAAAAAACATCTGCCAAGTTAGCTGCTGAGCTGTCCGACGAGTTTGGGAAAAAATTGTCATCCAGAACAGTACGGAGACGCCTGTGCGAAAAAGGGCTGAGAGGCTGTAAGGCGAGAAAGAAGCCGTGGCTGTCACAAAAAAATCAGAAAATTCGACTAGACTGGGCTCGGAGGCATCAACATCTCACCGAAGAAGATTGGTCGAATATTATCTAGTCAGACGAATCTAATGTTGAAGTAAGTTCTCAAAATGTGTGTTTTTATCTGAAAGCATCTAATAAGCTCAAGGTTAGATGCATTTTATGTAATGGGATATTTTCAAGGAGATATTTTTTTTCACTTATTGCAGATTTTTGGAACACCGGGTGCGGTCTTTGTGCGACGACGAATTGGTGAAGCGTACCAACCACAGTGTGTGGTACCAACTGTGAAACACGGAGGAGGCAGCATAATGGTTTGGGGTTGCATGGCTTCAAGCGGAGTTGGAAATTTGTGTTTGTGTGAAGGTCGAATGGATTCTTCAAAATACATTTCTATGCTTGAAAATGTACTTTTCGAATCGGCCGTCAAGATTTTTGGGGAAACCAACCTTGATCATGTTCGATTCCAGCAAGACAACGCACCCTGCCACAAAGCTCGTGTTGCGATGAGCTGGTTCCGTGAGCATGGTGTAGAGGGTATGGTTCAATTGTTCAGGTGGTCCGATCATACAGTGTCCCGATTAGCAGGTTATATTGTACCTAGAATACTAAAAAGCCATGATGAGCATCAGTTTGGTTCTTTGTCTAGAGACGTATTATTGATTTGTCAAGACGTATTATTGATTTGTTAACTTAGCTTCTTCGTTGTATATATTGTGTTTTGTTTTTCTTTTCTCTTTATTTGTTCTTCTATTTTTATATTTATATTCCTTTTTTTCTTGCTTTATATTCAGGATTTTTTTTATATACTATCTCATTTTATAATTGGATCAATCTGTTAGATGAGATTTGAATAAATAAATAAAGTCAGAAAACAAATCTTCTTGCACTCAGAAAAATATGAATACAATTTTTACTTTATCTTATTTCAAGTAAGTAATTTTCCTCAAATTTAGTAAATTATGCCTACGAATTAAGTACATTATATCTACATCGCGAACATGTTTTTTACGTGTTTCAACATCAACCACGCTTCAACATTCGACGAAAAAATGGTTAGTTTTTATGATTTCTGTCAACATGCACAAATGAGAAGTTGGTAGGTATCTTAGCTCGCTAACGCGCCAGTCCGAAGCAGCGATCTACTGCTCGCGGGTACGAATTTCGCCGGTTGTATTTGTTCGTCTTCAGTTGTCTTAACAGCCGACCACTGGGCATAATACCAGCGCTCCATTGTCTAAGTGTCACATTATAGTTTTAAATGGTGACTAGCGCTTCAGGAAATAAGAAAAAAATGTGGCACTTAAAAAAAAGTATAATGGAATAATTGATATCGGCTTCTCTTATATGTGTCTTCTTACCGCCATGGCTAAGCATTCGCTTCAAAATGTAGTCCCCAGAGCTTCGGCACTGTCAAAAAAAAATTACTTATTGGAAGTTCAATATTTATCTGAGGTCAAACCATAATGCTTTGGCACTTGAAAATATTTTGTTTTACTTATGTTTATTTTTTTCACTCCCTTCAAAGTAAACCGCGCTTTTGATATGAAGGGAGGCAGATTTTTTGCGTGCCAACGACATGCGATGTTCTCAAGCGGTTCGCAATCTAAGTAGTAATCGCACCCAACACTGCTTAACTTCAGTGATCGTACGAGAACCGATTGATACCAGATTTATGGCAACATTTCCTTGAAACTGTATCAAATTTTACTCAGGGCAAGTTCAATATCAGTTCTTTGAAATGAATAAATTTCTTTCTTTCGACTGAGTATCACGACAGAATCATTACAAATTTGCTTTGATAATGTGTTCATTTTTCCTCAAAAAATTGAAGATCCAAACAATCCAAACACTGCAATAAAACTCATAAGGTAAAACTCACAAGCGGACTGCACTGCATCGTTTAAGCTAATTTCTAAAAACGCTGCAAACTGCATCAGCTGACATTCGTTTGAGAGTAGTTGACCGGGCAAAAACCATTTAAATTGAGGCGGAAATTCCGTTCCAGGCATTAAATTGTAAATGGACGAAAAACAGGTGCAGAAAATCTAAATATCAAACCTCCACAAATTAATTTGTCTTTCATTGTCAGAACACTGCACTGCTTTCAATGTGCTTTCCAATGCGTGCACTGCTTCAGCACCGCGCTGCACTGTGCTGTACTGCACTGCACTGCATGCCAATGTAATTCAGGCTTTACAACTTCAACAGCTTCACATCAAAATCAAACTTTTCTATAAAGTGCATTTTCATCCGATGGCTGCATCGAAAGCTGCAGGGGTAGAAAGTTGTTTGGGTTTCCATGCGAACAAATGACACAAAATAGAAAATTTAAACAATAATTATTTGTTTTGATTGTAGATGTTTTATTTAATGGCAGCACCTGTTAATACGAAAATTATTACCCTATGCCAGCACCAAAGCGAAAAGGGTACTAGATCTGAATCAAGTGTATATCAGCTCACCCGGTAAATTTCCTGTGGGTCCAATGACGTCCATTAGTTAAGTTAGGTCAAAATAGGGGAAGAGGACTCCGGATGAAATCACCGTTGATCACGATGGCAACATGCAAGTAGTGTGGACTGTATTTTTCCAGAAAGAAAAATGCTCAGACGCACAGGAGGTACCAAAAGAAACAAAGCAAGAAACAGAGCGATAATAGTGCAGCGCCTAATGTTTGTCCTATTGACATCGTTACAAGGTGATCGCTCGCTAAACATAAAGAGGTTATATGCGTGGTGCGTGAAAATGATAAAACTAAATTTCTCGATGACGACGATCTGAATCTTCAAAATAAAGTACCTTGAGCTTCAAAATGTTTGTTCACTTTTCAGTGTCGTAACAGTCAGGTAACCTCATGGTCCGAAGACATTGCTTTTTAAATTAAAAGGTACTGTTTTTATTGTATTTTCATAAAAAAAAACATGTTCTGAAAATATTTAAGTTTTTTTTTAGGCGTTAGGCAGGTGGGGCTGGTGCAGCTTAAAACTTCAGGTGATTAATGGACGAGTCCTTAACGGGGTAAAAATAAATTGAAGAATACCACAACAATATCATCATTACCTTTTAAAAATTTTTATGATTACTAAGGAAATGACATAAATTTAGAAAAATACCGTAGCTGGCAGCTATTTTACCATAATTTTTCAACCAATTTCCTACCAATATTGTTACGCCATAAGACCCATCACTATATGAATTTCGTTTTCATTTTATGACTGCTGCGGAAATTCTTTTTGTTTGCAATAAAAAAGCGGATTTTTTGCTGAGCAAGTTTTCAAGGCTGAGCAGACAAAAATTACCATAGATGGTAATTTTTAACTCAAATTTATATCAAACTAGGCCCAGAGTTAGGTCCAGCTACTGTGGTAATAATCTGGTAAAATCTGGCAACTAGATCGGACTTATACGGTGAAAATAAGTTGTTTTTTTTCAAGATTGCACCACTGCCAAAAGGCTGCCCACACCGTGGATTCTCACGAACAAAGAATTCGGGTGCTCAAATTGGAGTTCATTTAGTAAAGCATTATTATTCTTATGCAAAGCGAAATTTAGAAAATTTTAACTTGGCTGTGTACAAAAAGCTAAAATATTTTCGGAGGGTCATTCAATTGAAGGTTTTCTCGTGACGTATGTGCCGTAGCTTCAGAGTTATCCACACATATACAAGTTACGGTGATCTTCCCTACTTTAATTAAAGAAACACCGTTTTATATTAACAAAGTTTTATTTGCCGTTTTGTAATAACAAGTTTTCGTTAACTAACGTGCGTTTGGTAGCACGCGTGATGAAAAACTGCCTAAATTCGCTGATTTACCTGACATATTCAATTTCAACGCCAATTAATCGAATTGAAAACTTTAATACAATCGCGAAATGCAAAGTAGTTGTGGTGAAAGGTGGAATTTAGTGTGGAGTAGAATGTGCTAACTTACATATCAAAAAGCACACTAGCATAATTCCTGTGCTGATAAATGTATCCTGTGAATTTCGTAATGTCTTGTTGACTTTGCGGGAAGCTAATTTTCTCAATTTCAAATTTTCTTTGTCTACTGACAAGTGTAAAGTAAAACATAACTGAAATTCGTTTCCTATCCTTGTTTTGTAAAAACTAGTTTTTAATTGTGGATTTATCGCAGATAACGCAAACAAGGATAAATCCACATTGATATTTTCTGATGAGGGCTTGAGCGTGTGGGACTATCCGTTCTGGTAGGATACTGGAGAATATCTGACTGTAGGTGCTCAACAATTTTATTTATATGGAGCATACCTTTTCGCCAGTCTTCTGGCACTTATTCACACTCCCATACATGAACTATCATTCCATGCATTGCTTGGCCCCTGTATTTTGAACACTCAATCGGCATTGATAGGTTTCAGCCGTGTCTTTTTCAACCTCCGACATTCTCGATGGCGATAGCTTAGGATCTTCTCCTTGAACCGGTAGAGACTTCACATTATGGTTGAGCTGGCTGTTTGGCAATGCATTAAAGTGCTCCTCTTATAGCCTCAGAGTTTGCAACAAACAATTATGCTGCATACGTTATACTTTGAATTCTTCAGTATAATTCATAGTGGACAATTTTTTCATGATTTACCAGTATCCTGTGTATGACGTTTAAGGACCATGACACGTAACGCACCACCCTTTTCTTTGATATATCGTGATCTGACTCATACTTTGTTGGTTGATAGGCGTCTAAGGTATTTTCGTCATGCAGTGCAGCTATGTTGATCTGAACTGGATCAACAGATGCAATAGACAACCATTTATTTTCTATGTTAGATTTATAAATTAAACACTTCTGGATGTAAGGTTTGGAAATATGATACAAAAAACAACAAAAAGATGTTTCCCATAGAAAAAATCTCCATAACTCTGTAAATACATCGCAAGTAGTCTTGCTCCAGCTCAGAAGTCAGATTCAGATTGTTTTAAGAGTAAGTGAATGATCCAGCATAATATCCAGAAGTATTATTTGATAATATATTATACTTTCGCTCCATTGTATAACATTTACTTACTTAAGATAATTATTTTTAGGAACAAGTTTTTATCTGATAACTAGAAGAATAGATTTTGTGTGATTTTCCTTGACAACTCTGATTGATTACATTGAAAAAAATCACGTTACAAGTTCATTAAAATCAGTCATCTGCTAATCGAAGAAAGAACAATCGGTATGACCATCATTCATCTATTCAACCATGCCGCGAGCAATTAATTTCTTTTCTTTTATCCATGTAGGCTGACATACTTCCTCTGGCCAGTTCAATGTTTTCTGATTCGCACGCTCGACAAAAGTCTTTCTCTGCAACAAAGTAAGAACCTCTTTTTCTCAGAACTCCCAGCCAGAAGCAATTTGAAGCTCAGAAAATCCAAAAAAGCTCATAGTCATTGTTTGAACTTGTATCGGAACACTAAGCGACTGACCTACAATAGCTGTCATGACACGAAAACCATAAATAATGAAATCATGACCCGAATTATTTTCAGGCAGCGAATTGAATGGGACACAAATTATCTTGTACATCTACATCACAGCATATGGTAAAACAAATGGAACTGACATTTAAAGTGCTTGATCGACCCTCAGGGTGGCGATGGCATTTTTTTCGGGCGGCAAATACCTCATTTTTCTATTCTTCACAAGGATCAGAACTGTCAATTTCATTTTGTTTCGCTTCGGGTAATGGTCTCTTGAAAGCCGTAAAAAAATCAGATTTCTAAATCGGGTTCAGTATGAAGTTGATTTGTGTTTCAATAATGTGCCCGGAGCGTTTCGTGAAAGGTTCAACTGTACTGAATGTAATATTTTCAGGATCTTTTTAAAACTGCCTGCTCAAAGTGGTTTTGCATAACATTTGCTAGAATTATCTTGTGTCCTTAATTTTAAACTTTGGAAGGGAAAAATCATTGAAATTCAGCTCTGAGACCGAATTGCAAAGAAGTGTAGATTTAAAGTTGTTTACTTCCAACGAATCAATATTTTTACAGGAAACCAACTTAATGCTTGTTCGCTCACAGTTAGAATTTTTATATATTTTTAAAAAATTGTGGCATGAATACTTTATGAAATATATGCATCTGTATGTACCTATATACATATTTATTTATAACGATGCAAAAACAAACTGTAATATTCATAGGCTCTTAAACGATAAAATGTAATGCATGTAAGTTTTACAATATTTTTCAGCACAAGTGAGGAATGCCGTCAAAATACCGATGCTATTTAGCATGTTCAGAAAAATATAGCTTTGAGAAAATTCGTTTTGATTGAAAATCGACCACGCAATCCCAAAACTTTTCATCACAATGGCTATTGAATTGTTAGACAAATATATTTCCATGTAAATACTTCAGGCCATTGTTTACTCTCACTTTCAACTGGATCATTTTTAACAAGACATAAAGCATCCTGCCTTTCAAATTGAAGAACTTTCAAATGAGTTCACCAAAGCGCTTTCATCTCATCTGCGGACACTACGAGAAAGAAACAACTTGAACTCAACAGCAATTCACAATAGAATACACGTTTTTGTTTATCCTTCAGCACTCAAGCAAAAGAAAAATTTCAAATGAACGTTCGAAGGATACCACAGAGGTATGGCGGCACGAGGAAAACTTATTTATGTAAACACCGCGGATTACTGATAAGACGAACAAGATACCCTTCTACGTTTCGGAACTCCATAACGGATCTCATCAGCTTTTCGAAGAAATCAGATAACTGAGAAGTAAAATAAATTGTTCGTGAAATAGGAAAAATACACACAGGTAACAAGCTCAATCCAACAGCCCAGATTGGAGACACGATTGTCTCAAGCTTTAGACGGAGTAAAGTATATAAGTAAAGTATTCGAAGGATTCGTGTGGGTCTTACCGAAAGGGATTTTGCATGAGTTTTTAGGGAACACTTTAAGATCAAGGGAAGATGCTAAGATTAATTTTCAAATTTTACATCGAATTTATTCAGTATCTCGGATATACAGTGGTTTATGGTTTTTGAAAGTTTTATCTACAAGTACCGATTTTATGGCTTTATTCCGTTCAATGATGCTCGTTGGACTTTTATTGAGTGGCAAGGCAATTTCCGTTCCAATTCGTTCAGAAACGATTGTTCATTTCCTATTTGATTTAACGGGAGTGAATGTGTATGATACAAACAAAATAAAGCCACAGTGTAAATTCACTATCCAGAAAATTACTAGAAGAGTATCTCAACCAGACAGAATTGGTTAACGGGGTCCCGTAAATTCGAACACATGAGTGATTTATTGTGTACCTTTCGTTCTCATAGTTTCGCAAAAAAAGTACCGTTGTCAGTCCACATGTTATAACAAAAAATACGATTTGCATCAGTCTTATTTAGATAGTGGAGTTCGATGGAATCCATACGTGAACTTATTATATAAAAATGTATTAAAGGAATGAAACTTTGTGAAATTGTTCCGGACCTACGAAAGCAAGAGATAAAGCAGGACTTCGTACATAAAACAATTAAACGTTACAAGGAAACATTTTCTGTTAAAAATCAAAGGATAAATGGACGTCCACGCACTGCGCGTAGTAGCAACTCATTAAGATCGTAAGAGAGCAGATTCGAGAAAAAAAAGTCGTTCGGTGAGAAAAATAGCTGCAAAATTGAAAATCTCAAAGCCATCAGCACAATTAATACTCACCAAAAATGCAAGAGCAAACCCTTACAAAAAAACAAAAAATTCATGAAGTTTCAGTCTCATCCAAGGAAATAAGAGGTGCTGCAGTTGATACCATACTTACTTGCCACGGTGGTAATTAGTTCGTGTTTTCCGATGAAAACCTATTCACTTTCGAGCAGCCATCCAATCCACAAAATGATCGTTTGTGGGCAGTCATAATGGAGGGAATTTCCGAAAATGAAGTGTATGTGCCCAGATATCAAAAATCATCCTCAGTCATGGTTTGGGACGGTTTTGTTGGAAAGGCAAATTTTGCCTTGTTTTTATTGAAAGATGTCACTGCTGAATTTTACTTCCCCTTGTTTTTATGTGAAAAAGGTCAACGCTGAATAATAGTTGAAGCAAGTTCTTGAATCAGTTGTCTTTCTAAGCTGCAAAAAGTTCTTTAAGATTCGCGTGTTGTCTCTTGCGGTGAAAGGTTGTAGCCGGAGAACTGCAGTGAGTGTTTTTCTCCGAATTACGGCCTTTCTCTGGAATTGACAAGACGTGAATCATCGTGTCTTGAACTGCGTGTTCGCGTCGTCACGTTGTTTGAGATGCTTTTGTGTTGTAATTAAGTGTTAAAGTTTATTTATGAGCAAACCCACCATACGGATGTTATCGAATCCGATGGCTGATACCTCAGCCGAGTGTTTGAAATAGTAAACAAAAAATGTGTACATAATTAAATAAAAAAGTCCAACCCGATGGCCAGTGCCGATAGGACAAGGCCAACCCCCCGGTTCATGAAAAATTGAACTATTTAGCGAAAAAAAAGTTTGGAGATGATTATTACTGTTTTCAACAAGACGGAGTGCCTTCGAATACCGCGAATGTAGTTCAGAGGTTGTTTTCTGATAGCTTAACCGACTTTTTATCGAACGATGAATGGCCTCCAAGTAGCACAGATTTAAATTGTCTAGATTTTTTCAGTTCAAGCAAGTTATCAAAACAAATTGGGAAACAATGACCATGGAAAACGTTCGTGCCGTTTGTAACTCTTTCGAAAAGAGAGTATTGAAAAAAAACAAACACGAGGTATTATCAGAAAAATGAATTGTAGGTTTTAAGCTTTTCATTTTAATAAAAATCTTGCCAAAATATTAAATACTTGTTCTTATATCTCAATATATTTTTGTATTCAACCATATTGGTAGCCGTGTCAATATTATTAAGTCCCTACTGTCGAAAACTGTGTAGATAAAAATAAATCAAATATATGTTAGCTATAATGAGTGTTTCAACTTCAGACATAGATGATGGTTTATTTTAAACTATAGATCGATGAATAGATCATTTTTTTAAATTTCCACACGACCATTTTTCAGATCCGATTTAACTAGTTTTATTCATTCCAAGAAATTATATGACGTTGTCTTTTAAATTCTTACTGCTATCAAACAAGCTTCAAACATCAGCTGTATCCTACGAATTTTTCAAATCACCGACACCCGAAAAAAGGCCAAGCAACGTATTTTGGAATGTCATTTCAAATGGCATGAAAAGTCAAAGACTTAATCCTACTGCTGAACAATAAAAGTTGATCATGTTTAACGTAAGAAATGTTGCATTTGAAGAACGAACAACGTATAAATCAGTGGCGGCTCGTGGTTTTGAGACTTAGGGAAGCACAAGCAAAATATACAAGCATATAATATACATATATAAGTATACTTATGAAGCGCGTAGTAAACTTTACATGCAATTTTTTTGAAATATCGTGTAAAAAATCAATTAAGTATTGCAATGCTGACCATATTTGTATTAAAAGTTAGTGATTGATTGTCAACAGCTCATTTCAGTGATATTCTTAGTCACTAAAATCAACAATCTCACAAAAGTTCAAATTATGTATAGTGTTTGAAAGCAAAAAATTACATTTTATTTTCTTTAATTTTTTCAATTATAAAAAAAAGTTCAGTTGAAGACATATTACAGGATAAACAAGTGGTGGAAGTTTCTTAATAGCTCAAAGTTGAGGATATAATGCATATTTTAGCAAATTAAATTAGATAGTCAATACCACAACAAAAATAAATTCTTCATATAATTTGCAATACAAGTGCTGCAAACTTTTGCAAACAGTTGACTGAACGGGATTAGTGGTCTTGGTTGCCAAGAACCAATAAGATCCTTTTTCCGCTCAATCGAACTAGATGAAAAAGATTGCTGCAGTAAATCCTCTATGGAACAATCACAGCAATTTTGGTTTTCCACTTTGAAATCCATATTAAACGCGTAAATATTAACTTTTCGAAACAGAATCTTTTCAATACGCTCTCACTTTAACGGGTTTTATGTTATAATTTAGTTTAAAAACTAGACTTTTATTTATCTTTAGCTGACCATATTAATACTGACAATACAAAAAATTCAAGTCCAAAGAATTATAACAGTGCGTTTTTTTGCGAAGAAGACATAAAAAAATTTCCCTAATGTAAACTATAAATGCTAAAGAAAGCACTTCAGGAATTCAACATAGAAATAACATCAACATAGGCGAAAGCAATCAAGTGGTCATATTCACCCAACGCACCTGAGCCGAGAAACTCATTTTGCGAAAGTAAGCCCAAAGCAGATACAAAAAAAAACCGATCTGGAGAAAATTGCACACGAAATAATTTAACTCCTACATATTTTCCATATCAACATCACAATAACCTGCACCCCTTGCACCGTACATACACTATGCGAACAAAGCATAAAAGATATCAAATCAGAAGGGGAACAGCTCGTAAGAACAGGAGCAGAAGATAATCTACAAACTCTGTAATGCCGGGTTTCCACCAAAGAGACAAAACAAAAAACACGGACAAAACATGTTTTTCTGAACAAAAACACGAATGTTTTGTAAAAACTGAACAGTTTCGCGAGCATTTTTGTCTCTGAAAACTGTTTTAGTAAACAAAACACCTTTTTTGTCCGTGTTTCTTGTTTTGTCTCTTTGGTGGAAACCCGGCATAACGTAGACCATGACGGGAAACAGAAACAAAACAGAGACGCGGATGACTTTCCAGCGTCAACATAGGCGTCCAAAGCTATCAAGTGGTCATTTCACCCAAAGCACCAGAACTGAAAAACTACGTCTATTGGGAAAGCAAACCCAGAGCAGACACAAAAAACCGATCTGGGGAAAATTGCACACAAAAAAAGGTAGCTCCTACTCATAGATATAGAGAGGAATGGATACGAAATGGGCCGAGAGAAATGAAGCAATTTTCGACCTCTGGTGTAGTTGTGTGAGCGAGAGGTCGCAATGTGTTTGTATGACGAGGGCGGCGTGAAATATTGTAAAATTAAAGGGCAACTTTTTTGGTGCAAATAAAAATTTGTTAATATTGATGTAATGTAATTCACGTCAATAGCGAATCAATGAGTTTCGATTTGCATTAAAACTGTGCGTAGTATTTTAATTAGTTGTGCGGCAGGTGAACAGGTTTGTTTTTTATGAAAATGATTAGCTCTGAGCAGAGCTGAAGTCTGTTCGCGTACTTTCAGTTACAGAATTTTTGTGAATCATGTGGTGGGGGATATTCAGGAAAAGTACGAAAACGCTCTGATTGCATTTCCGGAAAAGATTCAGTTGTCGGTTTTTATGAGAACAATAGTAATTATAAAGTCATTCTAAGTGGTGATAAGTTATCGCCACAAAAATATTCGATCTTCAAAACAACATTACGCAAAAATATGTTGCTTGCCGCGCACATTTGGAAATTTTTACTCGCGACACGCGTTTCACATTTTTCACTGTTTTTCAATAGCTCAGACTCTACTGAAATTTACTGAAATAGGCAAAATTTTCAGCATTGAGTAAAACGAAGTGCATAAACGGCTTCATTGCAATTAATTGTAGCACGCGAACAGACCTAATTGTTGCCGTGTTGCCACATAACGCAGATCACTAAGCATAATTCCGTGAAAAAAAACTTCACTTGGATTTATTTGGTAGAGAAATTCTAAATTCAATTTCAGCGGCACTGAGTCACTTTATTAGGCTCAAAAACTATTCAAATAAAACAATCTGAAATAAATGTTTTAATCTAACAAGTATTAAAAAAGTTTCAAATTATATATACACTCAAGACATTTACGCGCAAATAATGTTAGAAAATTCTCGGCATCCACAAAAAACAAACAATTTATAGAGGTTATTGATTTGTGATCTGGTTCCCTTCTAGTCTATAAATCAGCATAGACAACGTATATCGTCTCTAAAGCTAAAGCCGATAATATTTTATTGTATTATTTAAAATGGTACTATTTTGTAATTTTGAAGGTACATTTTTATCCCTTCAAATGCGCTCAAGCTGTATAGCCTTTGTCTGAAAAAATCACTTCACATATCGCGGCGTCTATTTCGACTCAAGTTTTACTTGCAATATTTGCTGTGGTAAATTCAAATATTGTTTACTTACCGGAAAAAAGAAATCGCCCTCGCTCTGCGTTTATAATCACAATTCACAACACTACACTTCATTTTGCTCAATACGAATATTAACGCTTCCACTCGACGTAAATTTTGCTTTCAAAATGTGCGAATACAAATTCTTCGCACATTTCTTGTACGAAATGATCCTTAAGCACATGTTTTTAATTACCTTTTTGCCCGACAAATCGTCCCAACGTCATATACAAAATTCTTCGCACTTTTCTTGTAACAAAAGGATATATTTCTTTCAGGTAAAACATATTTTTTTCAAAATTCATGATCCCTTTGTTTTACATTATGTTCCCACCCTACAAATTTGTCCTTACATCGCATGTAAAATCTTGGCTTTTTTCAACCACGGGGACGTATTTATTTCAGGTTAAATAGGTTATTTCCCGAAATTAGCGATCCTTTTGTTTTAAATTATCTTCCCACTCTACAAATCGTCCCTCCATTGTATGTAAAATAACCGCACTTTTTTGTAGCAAACGGACATATTTATTACAGGTAAAATAGGTTTTTCAAAATTAATAAATTACGTTTCCACCCTAGAGATCGTCTTTACAAAGCCCAGGAAAAAGAAAGTAAATTGGTATGCTTCATACGAAAGAGTGGCAAGAGTGGTATACATGTTTTTTTATATGAACGAGCTCATAGATTTGATTGCCATAAATGCAAATTTGATTGCCATAAATTTGATGCCATAAATGTTCGATCGGGTTTAAGTTCGGTAATAGCATTTGGACAGTAACAAATAGCCCAAAGCCTACATTGCTCCAAGTACATGTGAAAATTGTATAAAATGCCTTATTTTTCAGCACTTTGTTTAATATTTCTTTTAAGAATACCCAGGCAACACGTTTGATCCATCCTACCATTCACAAAATCTATATATAGCATAATGTTTCCTCCGCTGTATTTTACAGTGGAAGTAGTATGTTCCCTCCTAAACTCTGTATTAAACATTCGCCGAACATATTGCCGCTTATTAGACTCAAAAACATTAATTTTTACTTCAGCAACAAAAATTATGGACTTCCAGAATTATTTTGGCTTTTTTGCGCACTCTTAAGCGAAACGTTATTTAACAAATCAATTTTTTTTAACTGTTATAAGGTTAGCTTCCGCCATTCTGCCCTTTAAATTCGTTTTCTTTTTTAAATTTCGAATAATTTGAGTAGAGACTTTCTTTTCAACTCGTTTGTTCACCTTAATTTGTAAAACTGGGGCACTTAATTTAGGGATTTTCATAATTTTTCTGATAATCCACTTTTTTCACACTCAGATAAGATTTTAGGCCTTTCTGACCGATGCTTTGTTTCAAAAAATTTGGTTGATTTATTTATTGTTATTACATTTCTCACTGTATGTCTTTTATAATTAATTTTATACCTATGACGCAAATAATGCAACAACAATAATATTATTTCTTGATTAGCCACCTTATTCAACGTATTTTCTATTAACATAAAAAAGTAAACTATAGTGTAAGAAATACCATTTAGAAAATTTAATTTGCAGACAAACACAGCCATCAAATCTAAAATTCCCTTAAATTCCCTAAAATAGATATATTTGAAATCAAACTGAAATAAAATTTTCGCGACCAAAACACTTGCTAATTTAATTTCAATCAACCGGTTTGCCTACCAACGTAACATAAAACATCTACATGCGTATAGATCATTTAGCATCATAATCTGCACGCAGGATTCGTTAATAGTAGCCCAAGTCAATTACGAAGTTTACTTGTGCTACTTTAAATCGTTCATTCACACCGGTTTTCATCGTTCGAACAATTTTCTTCACCTAAATGACGTCAATTCAGATAATTGATCAAACTTAATACCCCTACACGCTATCAAGCTTTCCCCGCCTATGAACAAAAGCAATCAATAAAAATGGCGATCGGGCGGTTTGACATATGTTTTATTTTCGTGTTTTCATCAATTAAAAGTATAAATGTTTAGATTGATCAATAAACAGTGTGAAAGTAAAAAGTGTTTTGCACCAATTACTCATAGGATTTCGCCCTAGAATGTGTGATGTAAGTACAAATTCAATTTGAATCAATGTACCTCTTTTTACCGGATTTAGGATAGAAAGCTTTCGAATTGTGGAAAGAAATGGTTGTTATATGTATGCAAGCAACATTTTCGACCTCCCCTTACAAAATAACATCAAATTTCATTCAGAAAATTTGATTAATTTTGAAATGTGTGCCCCATGTGACACATATTTTATTTTCCCTGCTATTCCAACTAACCCGAAAATCGACCATGTTCACAACAATAGAAATGTATGGAAATGTTTGTTTACATAGAGAGTCAACAGCGCAGAAGGGTATAGTGTGCGGCATTGAGGGGAAAGCTTTTTTGCAGAGAGTAAGTTGCATATGTAGTAAAAATGCTTCGTTCACGTACGGGTTCATGGATTATCATTTCGTGTCCATTCTTTATATGTCTATGCTCCTACTATTCTATTCTCCACATGAACATCACAATAGATTGCACCGTACATGTGTGGATGTGAACAAAGCAGAAAATGCATCAATTCCTAAGGGGAAGGGCTCGTAAGAAGAGGAGTAGAAGAGAATCTACAGAATCATGAGGGAAAACAGTAACATAACAGGAGACGCTGCTAGCTTTTCAGCGTATCAAGTTCATTCATTAACAAAGATTTTCGGGTCGTTCAGCGGGTGGATGGGGCAAGACTTTGATTCGAATATAGTTCGTGGTAATTAAATATATTGTTATTTATGTTAATGTTATGCTAATATTTAGAAATATATTTTGCTTAAA
The DNA here is from genome assembly GCA_963978885.1 of Nemotelus pantherinus. Lineage (NCBI taxonomy): Eukaryota > Metazoa > Arthropoda > Insecta > Diptera > Stratiomyidae > Nemotelus > Nemotelus pantherinus. The sequence continues at coordinate 78,675,606 of OZ022265.1, read as the reverse complement.
CGTAATCATTATTAATTTTTAATTTAATTTTTTTCACATATTTCTCAAATACTTAAATCAATGCAGCATAAATTTCTGAAATTATTCCTCATATCGTGGCCTTCGACATTTTAAATTAACATTGTAGACCAGTGAATGAATCGCTGATCACACGGAATTTCAGTGTCATAGCCAACCTTTCTTTCACACTTGTTGCTTTTTTCAGGTTCGTATTTATTTTCCCGACATCGAGAGCGATAAATGTTACTAAATCCCCAAAAATTTCCGTTTCCATGCGCAAAAAATTTCTTATGATCCCAACGGGAATCGCGGTGATGTATTCAAACAATGCTAGTAATGCGAATTTCCTATTTCCAAAGCTATTTTCCAGCAATTATTAGACATACTCGTATACATGACTTGAAGCATGGGGAATGCTGCAAGGGAGAAAGCTCATATGTTATAAGTCCAAGACTGGCCAATGAACATCACTCGCAGAAACAAGGGGAAAAGAGCTTGCGAGCATACATCGGTTATGGGTAGTCTGCTATATAAAGCGGAAAGATGAAAATTTCGGAGCATTTCAAATCATCACAGGTAAGTAAAATGTATGAAAACAATTCCCCCTAGTACCAAAGAGCATGCGCTATTGAAATTTCCAATGGGCCTAACCACACTTGTATTCTTGATGCACTCCTCAAACGGGTTCTCTGGGCAAGGGACGGAAGAATCAAGGGAAATTATCTACAAAAAGTAGAGAATTCCCCTTGATTCTTCCGTCTCTTGCCCAGAAAACCGGTTTGAGGAGTGCATCAAGAATACAAGTGTGAAAAGGGCCAATGAGCGTCACAATCCCTCAGCATGCAAAAACCACACATGCAGAGATACGATCGGCAGCCGGCCAAAGCTTTGATTCATATTTATGCGTATAAATACGAGAATACGATGTCGTACTTTCCAAAAAGCTCTTATACATAAAGCTATAAAGCTAAAAGCATGAGTTTCCCCTTGTTTAAGTCTTCCCAGCCTAGGACATGCAATGTCAAAAAGACACAACATGTAATGGTCCGGTAATGCTTCCACGCATTACGCGAAATGCTTACCGAATATATCCGTAAGCATTATTTTTCCCGTTGGGATGTTGGGGCGAACTAACACCACGGCACCACTACTATCGCGAATTGGATGGCACTCGCCTCTTCACCAGAACATCGACGAAAACCGTGCGCGTCGCAACAACGCAACATAAACGAACCTTCTGGAATTTTTATTTTATCAAATCGTTACTCGTAGAAATTAAGTAAAGTCAATAAAGTAGTTTGTATAATAAACACGATAGAGTTTGGCTATTATAAACTACAAGTGGTGACCCCGAAGTGACTCCACTATCATATTACTATTAAGGTGATTCCTTTATTCACCTCGCTGACGGAATAATTCATTGCACCATTAACGCTTATTTTTGTTGATCTTATTTTTTTGCACAAATATATTAATGTTTGGAGGTGCAACTAACGAGCCTAATGCCATATTTGTTTCATCTAAACTAATAGCTCATTTGCTTTGCACAATGAAAACACCAAGGGCAAACGATCAGTTTCACGTAACATCTTCTGGACTCTGTTTCGCGAAACAGTTTCGCGCATTGCAAACGCAGCTTTAGTTTAATAGATGAAAACTTCTGACGTGTCAATATTTCGCATATCTAAGAATTTTCAGAATCTCATAGTACGCTAGAAACGCATACATCAGGACTTACGCATGGATACCATCCGCTATGAACCATAGCTGTGCGCAAGACCACTCACAGATAGAAATGAAGTAAGTGTGAAACTCTTCATTAGCAACCAGGATATATGTAGAAAGTAAAGATATTATTTGTAAACAAAAGTATAAAAAACTTAACTGTCAAGAAAATGCATTAGCAAATAGCTGAATGTAAACGCAAATGAGCTATGTATATCTACAAATTGTGATTTTTATATTACGGCAGGCGTCAACAGGACCACCAGTTTTTGTGCCACTGATGATGTGCAATCACGCTGAAAGCCTACCTACGTCATATTGATTGACCATTTTTGTTAAGTTTTAAGTAACTGAGCCCACACATTTTAAATACTCAAGATAATTTAAACAGCGCCCAGTGTGGGTTCATAGCTACAATTTTCTGGTCAAAACCGGAATATTAGGCGAATTATTGATGTAGTGCTGAATTCTTCATTGAAACTACTATCTGTAAAACTTTGAATGTTGCCATTAAAAACATTTAATGGATAAAGATTATTGATATCCTAGTGCACCTAATTGTTATAGAGCCATCTGTGGGTTTATTACTTTGTCTGTTAGTTTTTCTCCTAATAGTCTTGTATACGACTAGCTATGATTTTAATAGAAACATGTGCTATGATTGTTTGTATTCAAATGAACGATCTATCTCAAAACTAATATAATTATTCTGGTTTCAGTAATTTCTGCGCTGATTTTTTTTATGTTCGAAACATCTATTTGCAGAAATATTTATCAGTTAAAATTAAAAAAAAAATTGGATCTTATTTCAAATACTGCATGTCGAATCGGCCTAGTTTTCAGTGAAGTTCTTCAGTTTCCTCCATCCACCCAAAAAATTTTGGTTTTGTAAAAAAATATCTTATCAAAATCCGGCAACTGGTAAAAATGTAAGCCCATTGTATCATAGTGGATATATTCAAGTTAGTAGCAGTGAATTGTTTCTGAAGTGATAGTTTCAGAAACTATACCAATCTACAACGGAACTTTCAAACGCGATACTGTCTGATTATATAGCGTGCTAGAAATATGTTGTGCAACAAAATAGACTTCTCGATTCGTGTACCAACCACAAGTGTGTCCTTTTTCGTGGGAGTTCCCAGTAAGGTCATTACGCCTAAAAAAATAAACCAAAGTTCTTGCCTTTAAAAACGTGCTCTGAAAAACATGTAATCATGCGTGTCAATTCTGTTTACGATTAAGATACCGCATGTTCAATCCAGGAAAGAATATATCGTGAGTTTCCTTGTACAATACATTTTTCAAGCTTTCATTTAAAGTACGCCAGGCTTCCCAGCCTCTCGGGTTGTTTATTTTTTTGCACGACGCTAACAAGACCAATTTATGAAGTGTTACCTGCGAAACTTTCTATATTCGCGTTGAGAACGATATGTAAACCGCCAACAGGCGCTTGATGCAAACAAGCTATCGCACTAGCTGAGGTTTGTCATGATTTTATTCGCCTCGTGGCTCGGGCAGAAGAACAAGTTGCTGTTAATTTATGTCGGAGGTTTATTACGGAAATTGCTTCAGCTTGTAATTTATTCATGAACCCGGTCGTTCTTATGCCGCAGGAATTTTCTTTTTCCAGTTAACAGTTCCGACAATATGAAAAGTTTTTGCTGATAGAAAACAAAATGAAATTTTTTGTGCGTGCAATGTTTGTATTTTGTTCTACATATTTCTCTCAGTCTTGCATACATTCGCCCTAGCACGCTGTGAGATGTTAGGGTCGAGAAACAAGGAACGTTTTACCGCAAATTTGTCATTTAGATCACCTTGAAATAAACGTCGACCTTTATTCTCATGTGGGTAGCTGGTTTTTTATTATGTCTAATTCCGTAACCAGTCTGCACGATATGTAATTATGTTCGAACACCAAGGGTGAAGCCGTCTGTTGTGGGTGAAAGTCGATTCATTCGAGATTAGAGGGGATGTTATATAATAATAGTATTCCTTTCTCTTCAAATTAACGACGCAATTCATGAGATATGTAGCTTAGAATTATCTTAACGTTTTTCATTGGAGCAAAGATCCGTATTACTAAGAGCACCAACATCTAGCAAACGAAACCACAAGCAGCAGAAAAAGAAAGGGGATTGGGTAATTAATTCAGCCTTGAGAGTTTTTTTGGCGGCAGGAAGTCTTAATACTTTACTGTCTTGATTTAAGATGCATCTTATGGGTTGTGTTTATGTATATTGAGCTCACTCCGCATGATGGATGCCTAAGTTATACGAAGCTACACCTCCTGTTTTGATTCAGTAACGAACGTTGGCTGAGACGTGGCTTTAGGTTGATATTTTGTAAAAGTGAAATTCAATTACCAAATGAAGAAAAAATAAAAGCAGCCAAACCTTTAGTTATAGTGCTAACAGCCTCATAAAATTTACGATGTAGCTAATTATTTGGGTTGGTAGCGCCTTAAAAGTTGAACATAGCTGTGATTCTCAATATTTTTCACTTGGAAATCTATATTGTTCACATCTATCGTGACGTTGTGCAGTAAAAATGGAATTATGAAATTTGAATATGTTGGCTCTTTAGAAGTATGCCGGAAGAGAGGGATGCATTCTCTCTGCTTTGATCCTTTTAGTTAACGACCTTCTTGTGAACCTCAACAATAGGGCGTTCAGATACTCGGATAACATTATCATACTAATAAGAGGCTCACACTCAAATACTTTGAGATCCAGAATGCTAAACGTCTTATATGAAACACAATGGTGCAAGGAGGAGAATATCCATCAATTCTCATAAGATAAACATAGTTTCAGTAATCAGGAATGGAAAAATCGAGATAGGGATCCTAAAAATTAGGGGTACAGATCTACGTATACAGGAAGAGGTAATATATTAATGAATCCATCTGGATAGGAAACTCACATGGGGTAGTCACCTATAAAAACGTTACTTTGAGCAAAAAAGAGCTTGCAAGCAATTGGTCATTATCTCCAAGGTTGACGTTTTGAACATAAAAAAAAAAGGAAAAAAATGTCATCTTGATGAGCAATGTGGTAGAAGAAAACCTCACAAAAAACTGCTATTAACAGGCTCAACCAGCTTCAAAGGATAGTATGTCTGCTGAGCATAAGAACAATGCTCCCGCTGAAACAGCATTCATGAAGGTTCTTCAAAATTTTGAAAGCTTTACCTAGAAATTTCAGAGGGAACGGCACAGCAGGTTATAAGGCTATAACAGGACTGCTGTACCTTACAAAGCCATCTTAGTATCTTGACGGACATCGTGCCTACAATAAAAATGCTGAGCTTCAGCGATCACATAAAGACAAAGGCAACCTTCGAGAGAAGGTGCAACGGTACTATACCATCTAGGAGCAAATAGCCCACCCTCTCACAGAAAAGGTCGCTTTTGTGCAATTGAAAACCCGGGTGATATATAAACTGTCCTCTTCATATGGAGCCCATTATTTATCAGGCAGAGTTATCTGCTAGACTGAAGGCCACGCGTGTAATAAAGGTAAGGAACATTAAAAAGATCATCAAAAAGATCCTATCGAGTAGTCAAGGTATTTTCTGGACTATCAATCGCAATCAAATACATTCAGCAAGATTTTCGGAGCCGAGAGAGACCCTAAATAAAATAATGGGACAGAACAGCCTCGAGTTTATATAAGCCCCTGGTCTTGAGGGAGCCCAAAGGAAACGAGGAAGTTGATGCCAAAGCAAGGGAGGGCGCTAAATTGCCCTACATTGATCCTTTTTTGTACTGGGACTTTCGGAATACTAGTACATATAAGGATATTAAAGCATGGGCTATGAAAAATATCCAAAACTAGTAGCTAATGCAAAAAAATTTGGGACACTCAAAAGGTTATCTCCGTTTTGATAAAAAAAGAAGTAAAAGAAGCTGTAGGTCTCCGTGAAAACGGGACAAACGCCCTATGTGAAGCTTTAGCAGACCATATTCCTTCCAAAATAGACATGAGAAAGACAACTGCTGTAGATACTGCGAAGAAGTGACACTGCAGAGGCAAGCATATTTTCATAGAAGTATTAAAGAGGTATTGCCACACTATCAGCATAAAACTATTCGAAGAAATAGCATGTGATAAGCTCAAAACTCTATTCGAACATCTTCTGAACTAACAATACCATTGTCTGAGAAGAAGCAAGTCGACTAATACTAATATTGTCACTATGTTTTTTGCAGTAAGGAAAAAGAGTATTTAATTGATAACATCTACACCGATTTTAATGAAATCTTTGATAATGTTGATCATTTCTAGTTTTTTATTGAACATCTGAGACTTTTATCTGCAAAATAGGACTTAGTAGTAAATGGAAATTCAAAATTGCAGTATACTGCTTGAAATTGCAGTAGATTGATTTTCCTGCATGCATTCTCACTTATGTGTGTACTTACATATGCAAAATGTAAAACTATTCCTATTTACAAAAACAAGTATGTTCAGTAATATATATATTTTTTTTAAATGAACTTTTTCTCCGAAATTGCACAAATACTTAAATTTTTACAAAGCTACTCATGAACATATAAATTGAGTTTGAAACTATTGAATTCAACTTGGTTGTTTGGTGAAAAATAAATACAAATATTCATTAACCTCAGTTATGTCAGATTAAAGATAGAAATGCAGTACATATTGTTGTATGCACACACTAAAACTCACAGTATTATTGAGGAAATTCTTGTGTATTGTGATTTAAATGGTAAGTGTTCCAATAATTTAAAGGGAAAATACAGCTTTTTGATTCTATTCAAAGAAAATCTAAAAATGTATACTACTCATAATAAGTACTTACATACATAACATTTCTCACTTAAAGGAATCATTTTCCCACATGAAAAACGTTTATAATTCATTAAAAATTAAGACAAACTAATCATATCTACAAAACTAAAATAACTGACCTACTTCACAAGTCCTTTGGTTGAAATAAATAAATTATATCCGCTAGATGTATTCAAATTCTACGCTATGAATATATACACGAAAAATATTGCCATGAGGAATTTCAAACATCCATCCACCGTCCCTATTGCCGTAGTTTTAAATTTAATTTTTAAATTATTTGTATTCTATTTTTATGTTAGCTTGATACACATGGTTTATATAATATAATAATAAATATATATATTGGCTCTTTAAGCTTAAGAGTCACTTGAACAAAAAATTCTTAGCATTTGAGGAAAGGATTTCTTCCGGATAGAAAATTCTAAATCAAATTTACTTGCTATATGCTTTCATTAAATCATTTGAAGGCTTCCACTCGGAAGTTCAGTTTTTGCAGCCATTAAACCATGCAAAGTAGAAGCTTGCAAACAATTTCTTTTCTCATTTTTTATTAAATGAATTTGCGAAAAAATTCTTTCAACAATAGCACTACTATGTGGCAAGCTTAATAAGCTTGACACCACTTTTTTTACTTTTGGAAACATTGGCTCGTTGGAAACATTTTTTAGCTTAAAACTTTACACCGAAATTCTTTAATATCCTCGTCTACCTCTATATTTAATGCAGAAAAATCCAAATTCGTTATCTAATTCTTCAATCCCATCGTAGTCTGTTATATTTGGGAAACGTTTAATTATATCTGTCAACGAATATCCCAGCTTTTTGGGATCTATAATTGCTGGTAAAGTAACATCATTAAGGCCAAATCTTTTGAAAATTTGTTTAGTCAGCTCTTGATAGTAATTTAAGCAATTTATCTTTACAAGAATGTGATCTTCATTGTCAATATTACTCAATAATATATGCGCTTTTGCGCCTATATAAATATCTTTCAATTCCATAATCTGCTCATCTTTCCAAGATACGTACGAAATTTGGTAGGGTAGTTTTTAAGTACGTTTATATAGTAGGAACGATTAAATGAAATTTAAGAGTTTCCGACTGAAATTCAGCATTAATTTTACTGGATATATTTAAAATGTAAGATAAAAATGTGTAATAAATTTTGTTCTTAACATTTAAATTTTGAGCTATTTGCACAGCTAAGTCTGAATTTCTATCAAATTTTTTACTTGTTTTATATTGATGTAATATAATAAAAAAAATAGAATAATTCGATTAACTTCTTGTTCCAATGCAAGCCACCGAGTAAACGAAGTTTTTAAAATCTTGTGTACCTTGATATTGAACGATTCCTGCAGCTGCTGAAATTCGCTGATTCGTTTTGGGCTATGCGAAATAAGAAAATAAACGTTTCTCGGTAGATTTTCTAAATTTGACGGCAGTTTTTGTTGCAGCTGCTGACGAACATAAATGGAGAGAATGGCAAGTACAGCCTTTAGTGTATATGTTTGGCAATATATTTTTAAACATTCGTTTGATGCTCCTTTTTTCACCCATCATCACTGCTGCATTGCCAGCCGCATATTCAATAAAATTTTCAATTGAAATTGAATTTTGGGCCAAAAATGAAATGCCGGAATCGAAAATTGATTTCGCATTATATTCTATTAGTTATTCTACTAGTATTAGTTATTAGTGCTAAAAATCTATCTTTAGCTATTCCACAACCAAAATCAAAATATTGAATTTTGACTCCCCCTATATCTGTCGATTCATCCATTAATAAGGAAAATTTTTGATTTTTTAAAGTTTCTGTAACGCAATTCATACTTTCAGGTAATATTGCATCTTTAATAGTTTGGACTGCTTTCGTTTTCCCTAATTTGATTTGTTCTGCTATTTCAGAATCTGTAGCTACTGAGTTTTTCAAATCGATTAGCGCTGGAATTAAAGCAAATGACAGATTGTTTGACATCACAAACATAGTAATTCTAAGATCTGCCATTTTAACCAAATTTAACGTTTTCGTAGCTTTCACGTTACTTTTCATGTCTAACAATTTCGGCTGACTCCTTGAACTTCTGACATTTTTGGTTTTGACATATTCGGCTTTCACCGTGCCTTCGCAAAGTGACAACGTTGTTATGTAAAACCTTGGAGCAATGCTGACAAAAAGGTTAAACATTTTTTTTCACTCACCCATTCAAATTTATCCTTCCAAATACTTCTATAGTTCTGTTCGTATTTCGGTTTTTTTTCGCAGTCTGAGCTTCATTATTACTAGACATATGAATTTTTAATGTTTTGTTTTAATTTTCTTACAATAATTGCATATTACTCATATCGTCATGTAAATTTATCGTGGATCTATGATCAGTAAAGTTTTTACCAGTACTATCATCGCTTGCGCTTTTTGCAGGGCAATCATTGCCTTGATTATCATCTTTATTTTGTCTAATTACGAATCTAGGAGAAATTTTTAATTTAATAATCTAAAATTTAACGACTAGTTAAACTTGCAGGTCAGTTCCACAAAGATTATACGGTTACAACTTCCATCGAATCGGTCTGATATTGAATTATTGATTTCTAATATGTATATTAATGTCTAATATCTCTGTTTGAATAGCATTGCTTTCACTTCACTACCGACCGAAAATTTCTCGTCCTATATTTATTGACTTACTTGTCCATTTTGCTTTTTAACAGGAATTTCACCAAAACAACGCTTCTTCACTAATAACCACCTAATTGCAAAAATTGCAATCATATGACAGTACTAAGAAAAGCGCATTCTACTGCTTCGCACGTTACTTTGCAGTTTCTTGCAGCGAAGACTAGGCGGATGTTAATTTGCTCGTGATATTAAATGTGCAGCAAATCTGATAAAATGCCGTAGATGGCACTAAAATGCAATGTTGCAATAGATTCCATCAAATGGCAGTAGAAATACTGCAATTGCAATCAGTGTGGCCAGATATTTGCGAGAAAATATAGCCCAAGTTCAAATTTTCATAGCCCAAAACAGCCAAAATTTCTTATTTGTAGCCCAAAAGCGCCACACCAGTTTTATAACTAAATTAATTCATTTCAGCTGATTAAACTATAATATTTAAAGTCGTTTGAAACAGTAAAAATTTTTGATAACATATACAGATAAAATTTTATTCACAACGTATTTGGAAAGGGAAAAATATGAACAAATTACAGGAATTGTGTGTACATTTTAGAAAAGTCCTTACAAAAATAAGTGTAGAAGGGCACTTATTTTTTCAAGGACTTTCCTAGAATGTTCACATAAAGTAAAAGCTTGCAAAAACAACTTGCAAATTTGGGTGGCACAAAAATTAAATTAGTATAAGAAACAATCTTAATGGCTAGAAAGGCTGAATATTTTATTAAAAATGTAAATATTTTATCCGATCTCATACATTCAAAACTATGAACGCAAGTTTTGAAATAAATGATTTTTTCGATTCGACGATCAGCTGTTAACATTATGTTTAGACTTTTAAATACTTTACAATAAAAAAAATACAAAAAATTTGACTTGTGGGAATTATTTGAAATGAATTATTTTTAAACATTGACTTAGTTTATGCGAGATCCCAATTTAACCCCGATTCAGGATTATCCCAAATATTGCGTCGTGTAAAGGGGCGAAAATGGATTTTGGGTTTTCCGAAATTCGTTTTGCATATATCTATAGAAACTTGTTTTGAGGAATAGCTTACACGCAAATAGAAACTGTACTGTATAAATGTGGCAAGATAAGAAGTTTAGGTTACGTTGAACATTTCAGTTAACGTACTAAGAAGGCAAGAATGACTATGGAGAAACATTTAGCGATAGCTGTACATTTTATTAAATCGTTTTTGTTTTTTCTGCGGCGTCGTTCCAAATCAAGAATGAATTCCACAAAGAGGGTAATGGATAACAGACCAAGTGAACAGCGTTTACCAAAAATTGGCCATGTTGAAAAATCACTTTCATTTACACATTTCATATGCACACTCACAAATAGTCATCTAGCGTAAGCCCAACTGTTCGGGTTTGAGCTGAAATCCGAATTTGACCGTTTATACGACGGCCTGACTGGTATAATCCCAAATCGGGATTATATTGGGATGTCGCATAAACTAGGTCTATCAGAATTAACAAAAGCTACTATGGCTTCTTTGGTTTAAAATTAAAAAAGACATCATCATCTTTTAAAAAAGGCATCATCATCTTTTAAAAAAGACATCTACTCAATCTTCCGGGAGAGATTCGTTTGTGGTCGTAAATTGATCGTATCCTGCCAAGTTTTGAATGTCTGCTAGAATATTTGAATTCTAATCACTGTGAATTTGAATTCTCATCACTTTGAATTTGAACTCTGATAACGATCCCGCTTTCGACCTTCAGATTTCGACCGAATCTTTATTTCGAAAAACACTTTTATAATTTTAAGTGGAGACACTTTATTCCAAGGAGATCCTAATTGCCACAGCTTCAAATATAGAAACTAATTCTATTGGGTCTGAAGAAGGATCAGTATTTTCCAGAGCTCACAATATGAGGTTCATCATATAAGTGCTGTAATTTAGTTTTATATTTGGTATAGCTCTGATGTAAGGGCTGCAAATAAGAAGTGCAAGTTGGTGGAACAAATTGTAGCTTCATGTCTTCCAGATTATCAATGCTATCACACCTAGCTTTATCAAAAAATATGGTGATGTTTCGGTTTTGTGTTTGCATTTCAATATCAAGTGTGCATCCATTCTTTAAAAATAGCACCTGTTATCTAAAATTTTGTGTTAGCTCGCCAAGTTGTGCCCAAACTTCGCTTAATGTCAATTCTTCCCAACGATCTTGGTCTTTCGGTTTTTCCTATGCAACTTCCATTGAAATTTTCACGCGTTTCTTTCAAGGTTTTCCATATGTACATTTTTACTAATGTTCGAAGAAGAACATTAGTATTAAAATCACTTTAGCGAAAAATTCATATTTCTATATATATATATATATATATATATATATATATATATATATATATATATATATATATATATATATATATATATATATATATATATATATATATATATAGATATATATATATATATATATATATATATATATATATATATATATATATATATATATATATATATATATATATATATATATATATATATATATATATATCATCAAAAAATTTCAGTGAAAAAATGTCAGGCACGCGCCATCCGATTGAACTGAAATTTTCAGGACACATTGGTGTATATGCAGAATAGTGCCAAGTCTCACAAAAAGTCTCACTTTAGCGAAAAATTCATATTTCTATATATATATATATATATATATATATATATATATATATATATATATATATATATATATATATATATATATATATATATATATATATATATATATATATATATATATATATATATATATATATATATATATATATATATATATATATATATATATATATATATATATCATCAAAAAATTTCAGTGAAAAAATGTCAGGCACGCGCCATCCGATTGAACTGAAATTTTCAGGACACATTGGTGTATATGCAGAATAGTGCCAAGTCTCACAAAAAGTAAATAATTTTTAACCCTTTGGCGCCGGCGGCAATTTAAGTGATATTTTTAATATACCTATTATTGCGTACACAAATAATTTTTGCAAAAATAAAGTTGACGAAATAAAATTCGAACGTGTTTTACATGTGAATCATATAATGTTTTGGAATTTTTTAACCCTATGTGTGCGCTGGGTGCCTAAAAAAGAACGGGAAAATTCGAAAAATTTTAAATTGCGATAACTTTTGACAGAGCTATTCAATCATTACGAAATTTTCAGAACATATGGGTATTATTTAGTTGTAGATTTGTGTAGGTTTTGATGAGCGTGCCGGTAACCCTGTAGCTAGGGCAGGTACTGAAAGTGAAAACCTCCAAATCATCGTTACTCTTGAAAAAACGCCGTTTCTTCAAAAAAAGCCACTCATATGTAAATCTTGTGCTTTGTTTACATAAAAAAAAAAATAAAATTTGATATGGTATAACGAGCACGCCTGGTAACCCTTGCCCAATTTACCTATATTTTTAGCATCAAAAACTTCTGTTCACGGAAACTCACGATCCGATAAGCAGAATTAATTGAAATTTGCAGAATGTATTGGTCTTGAATAGGACCAGGTCTGATAGAAGTGATTTTTAAATGCGGGCGATTCTGTGTCAGTGGTGCCATCTTGAAAAATCACTAAAATAGATAACTGCTTTTAGCCCTATAAATTCTGATTGAATCGTTCGATTTTAACGAAATTTACGCAGTAGCTGAACCTTACTTCAAACCACGTTTGGTAGAAATTTGACCGAAAAATTCGGTTGGAGCTGCCAGCTATGATAATTTTGGTGTCTAAAATTTGAAAAAAATCAAAATTTGGAAGTGAAAACATTCAAACCATCGAATATCCTAAAAATGTCCGTTTCTTACAATAAAACCAATCTGTATACAAATCTTATGCTTTATCTACACGTTCAAAGTAAAACTTTGGAAATTTCATGTCGGACAAGAACGGTAGCCCTATTCCAGTTAACCTATATTTTTAGCATCAAAAACTTGTGTTCACGGGAGCTCACGAATCAATAATCAGATACAATTGAAATTTACAAAATGCATTGGACTTAAGTAGGACCAGGTCTGATAGAAGCGATTTTGAATTGAAGGCAACTCTGTGCCAGTGGTGCCATCTTGAAAAATTACAAAGAAAAAACTGCTTTTTGCCCTATGAAATTCGAATAAGTTCCCAGATTTTCATGAAATTGACACAGTAGCTGGACCTTACTTTAAACTCTGTTTGATAGAAATTTGGTTGAAAAATTCGATTAGTGCTGCCAGCTATGGTAATTTTTGTATCTTTGGTTTTGAAAATTCGCTCAGAAAAATAAAACTTTTTGCCCTATAACTTCCAGTGCAGTCATGGAATCAATACGAATTTCATACAATTAATGGAACCTATTATGAACATTATTTAGGCCAAATTTGGTTGATAAGTCACGATAGGGTTGGCAGCTATTGTTGGATTTGTGTTTGTTTGCAATATCTTTATTAAGCGGTTTTATCGTAGAATTTTCAATTGGTAATGATATTGTAGTGACAATAAACAGCAAATATTAAGCTTTCGATTATATGAAAAAACTCGCTGCAGGTAACCTTAAATTTCTTTATACTCCTATAACTTCGAATGTAATATAACAACGTGAAGCAGATGTGATATATTCTTGGCTTTGATACTGGCGAAAGGTTGCCAGCACGAGTCGGTTGTGCTACTTTTGTATCAATAAATGCTAACAGTTAGTATTCATGCCGGAAACATTTACAATTAAAATAAATAACCGATGTTTAAATTCCCAAAGTTCTTCAAATTTTTCGGATCGCAGCCCCAAACACCAACTTCAGTTACCGTGCTGCAGGCACTGAGCATTTTCTTCATTGATGTTATATGAGATGCTGCTTTCAACATTTTGTGAAACAAGCAACTGATAACGAATATAATTAACCCGTATTTCGCTCTCATAAACGTTGAAATTCATGCCAGTGGTAATATCTGAAACCTGCTACCATATGAGTTATAATGCATTCTTGAGACCAAAGTAAAACGTGGCATTTGAAACAGTTTGGCCGTAATAAGCAGCTCATGTGGTGGAATATGCACTCAAAACCTGCACGATTCTTCAACTGTTCTTCGAACATTAGTGTTTCTAGCGGTTCAGGTGCGCTAGAGTTTTTTCTATATAAGACAGTGATTTTTGAGGTGTTGCTCTTAAAAATACTCCTGTCCCATCAAGATTATAGATATTTGAAACATTATAGCCATCACATAACATTCTTAGCTCTGATTGAAATTCCTGAGCTGTGTCTAAATCAACATCAGCTTCTTCGCCTTAAAGCGTGCCGTAGTGAATATAGTAGTTCTTTTTAACGGATTTTAGCTTTCTGTTTCATGGTTTCTGTTTTAATTTTGTATTGATTTGACGGGCTTTACTGTGAAGTATCTGGCCGGATATTGGCAAATTTATGACGTTGTCTGGACAAACGTTCAAATATTTACACCATAATTATCAATTGAATTACATTCATACTTGCTTAAAGGGAGAACATACAACAATGTTCAAATAAATCAATATTTTATTGTTGTCAGGATACCAATAAAATTCAAGCTATCTATAACATACCAAATTCTAACCATTAAATAATTTTTCAGTAGAAAATTATGCAGCTAATCTGGTTCACGGTCCAATTTTAGAGGCTGCCTGATTACAGAGTGAATATTCTTCAAGAATTATGTTATAGCTCAATTGTTCAGATGGTTCGATCATACAGTGTCCCGATTAGTAGGTTTTACTGTATAGCCCAAATATAGTTTTTCATAAAAATATATAACCCAAAAACCGCCAATCCGCGAAATGAAAAAACGTCCCGCGAATTAAAATTTTCGATAGCCCAATTGGTGGGAAATAGCCCAATCTGGCCACACTGATTGCAGTAAAACGACAGCACTTTCCACTCTTCTGGCAGTTCGGAAAGTTGTGTTTGGGTGCAACATATGCTTTGCGAGGTTTACCTCGGCGCATATACATCGCCGCGTAACCAGACTCATGACTGTTTAAGTTTTGATTGTACCGCAATAACGTGTCGCCAAATGTTGCTGATAGTGGCATAAACCTTGGTATTATTTTAAACAAAAAGCTGAGTTTTTATGGCATTGTCTCAAGCAAGGCAAACAGGAAGCTGCAATTTATTGAAAGACATGGAAAAGATTTCAAAAACTTGTAGGTCACAAAATCGTTGTACAGAGCTTTGGTTCGTCGGTTGCTAGAATACGCATGCATTGTCTGGATCCCTACTTTAGAGGTCCATAGTGCTAGGTACAAATTGGTCCGCAGGCAGTTCTTGATCTTTTCCTTGAAATATATTTATAATTTACACAGGCTTGACAATTGATCATCATACGGATCCAGATTTAATCTTCTAAGTCTCACAAATCTATCGTCGTGAAGAGCTGTCATATCCTGCTGTTTAGCTTTTGATATCATTAAGAACTTGATCAATGTTGTATCTCTATGAACGGATCTATGGACAAGGCATCAGTCAATCGGACTGAATGAACATCAATATCATATATCTACGCCGATAATAAACAGATGCTCCAAAATATTTTACAGCATCGGAAAATAGTATTCCCAAACTATTTTCAGATCCAAATTTAACAAATCTGAACAAGGTGCTAATGTTAGAAACTACGCAAACAATTTCTCCCAAAAACCAATCAATAATTTTAGTGCAATTTTTTTATGTACATCAAAAATGCTATTAGTTAATTAAGCTTTAATATGAGTGTTCTATGTTATTTGCGTTCGTCTTGTTTGATTTGGAAAGAAAAACTAAGTTATATTCTATTGATATACCAAACTACATAAGCCAATCAAAATCTTACTTAGCACTTGTAGCGTTATTCCAGGATAATCAAATGGTTAAAGCGTAAATAAATTTTAATGTAACTCTGTGAATTGAAATGCAATGATAATAAAAAATGTAATTAATTACCGTTTGATGATGAAAAGTTCACTCCAGAAAAGGCATTCCTTACATAAGTGTAAACCCGGCGCAGTAACGGTCGCCTTCTATGTCGCACTCGTTTGGTTCCCTGCTCCACATCTTTCGTCTTGTTGCATTTCTTCGATGTGGAGTCGACAAGAATCTCCACTTGCGATCCGGAAACAATGAGTACATCACTACTGCTAACACCCGATCGTGTTTCTTGCTGTTGATTATTGCCCCGGCCATTGCTGCCACCCACGACAGCAACGCTACTAATAGCGCCACCACCGCCGCGAAAAAGGACACTCCCGCTAACGCCGCCACTGCACTCATACGGCTCGGACGAAGCGGGCTGCAGACCTGTCGTTGTCCGGGCACCGATTTCACTATATCCTGTCGCAGTCGGTCGTTGAATCTGGGGCCCGGCCATTTTAAAATCATCGCCTCCCGAAATCGAGCGGCCAACTCCAAATTGTCAATCGATCTCGAAACGAGCCGACCCCGAAAATTTACAGCACAATGGCGCACCGCTCCCATCCTTCCAGCGAATACGAGACCAACGAATCTACGTTTTCAAATTTTCGCGCTCGCGATCTGCACATTTTCACCCGCAGCGGAACGATTTTACAACGGATTTCCAACACTTTCCTCTAATGGTTAGGGAGCACTTTCACTGCGAGCTTGATATAAAATCGAATAATTTTCTAATTGATTCAATTGCACGCACTTCCAACGTTTTGGCACTACTTCCGATTATTTTACAAGACAAATTGTAACCGACCCGCAAATGAAAGTGAAGCGAAATTGACGTTGCGCGAAATGAAAGCGGGACAAAAGCAAGCGACTAGGCGGCAGTTTTTCAAAAATTTCTAGTTTGCATAAGAAGCTTGCCCAATGAGCCGCAAATGCAATTTTCCGTGTCGAAACTATACGAAGCTTTTCGGGGTCTGCAGTGTGGCAAGTGTAAACTAATTCTTGGGATATTGCGTCCGAGCTTGAGCCTGTGCTACAGGTATTGTGTTGGGTTTATTTTCGTTTTTGGTGGAATTTTGGTAGTTGTTTTCTTGTTTTATCGAGCATATACTGCAGCAGAAATAGCAGTGGTAGTAGTAAAAAGTATCTATTAGTAGCGCTAAGCAGCTTGTTTAGTAGTTGTGATATAGCAGTTAGCCTCGTGTTCCGTGCAACATTTTCATATCTGCAAAATAAATAAAAAGAGAGCAACAAGCACTTGTTAGTATACTACGGATTGGCTGTGAATTCGAGTGCGTTAATTCAATTATTTCAGGCGCACAGCTATTTTTAGTAGTGCTATCTTATTTTAGACACAAACTTATCTTAGATTCTAGACACAGCGAAATTATTATTGTTAATTGTAGCGTCGCATCTGCTAATAAATACGTTGTAGAGTGAGCTCTTAGCGATGAGAAAGTTATTTATTGAACAGCTCGTACATACATATAGCAAATGTGCTTTTAGTTCCACGGCATTCCGTTAAAACAATAGACGATATCGAGATACAAATATTTGTTGGCATCGTAAAAAATATTTTGCAGCTGTTGTTATTGTAAGCTGTGAACAGGAATTTCGCTTTCAACAAGTATTAATTTTCAGGATACCATTAACAGAAATATGGTTTTGCATAATGTTCACTGTTTCCTTGTATCTATTTTGATGTTTTGATGTTTCATACGATCTGCAGAAGTTCTTTGCAAGTGTTTACAATGAGCAAATTTTAATTATCTTCGCAAACACGTGGGATGTAATTTCAGTTTGTGAATTATTTGCAGCTGGAAATCTCCATCGTACATTGAAAAGAACTTACAACTTCCTTGCGCATAAATTGTCATTAGTACTTAAACAGAAATCGTTAGTCATTGAATTAATTTTGTTTGGTTTTCCCAGAAAATACAATCTTCTTAAGATCGGTTTGATTTTTCAGATATTAATCTTTTTTGAGAAGTGCCATTCCAAATTGAAAATTAGTATTCTTCAACTTTGAAGTTTAATTTGTACATAAGTCAGTTTTGCCAAAACAAACAGCGTCACTTTTCAGTTTAATTTAATTGAATGATTTTTCAAAAATAGAACATCCACAACGTTCTGTAAAAATTGGAGCAGGACTAAAAATTAATAAGAAATATAAAAATTATTAAAATAAATTTAATTAAAAATTAGCAATATTTTTGATAATCGAATATAGACAGTTAAAAACTGAATTTGTAAAATTCTTATGTACTTAGATGCATCACAATTAATTATTTCATACAATCGGATACGTTTGACTAAGGATATTATCTGATCTTTCTCTTATACTTGAAATTTCTCAAGATGGAGAAATCGATCGATAAGGAATCATTTATAATGTCCAGTCCTGTCTGGCATTATTTAATCTCTTTAGTAGGTCCCGAGACAGCGCACACTAAGGTTGTATTTTGTGCCGTTGGCGATTTTTTTAATTCTTGCTATGACAGCAGGAGCGACCATCAAACTTTGCTACAAACGTGACCATTCTCCGGCGGAAACTGTTCGTATGATTCAAAGAGCATTCAGTGAAGAGGCAATTGTGAAACTCAAGTGAAAATGTGGTACAAACGTTTCAAAGAAGATTGGGATTTAGTTGAAAGTCATCTAAAGCCTGGCCGACCTTCATCGAGCAGAAGCGATGAAAACATCGAACTTGTGAGATCAACTATTAAACAAGATCGTCGATTGACTGTTCTGACGAAAAAAAACCGCCAACGAGAAAAAACACTTTAGCGCATCAATATCACTAGAAGCACTAATGTTCGAATATATTCTACCCCACGTGCTCTTTATTATAGCCAACCTGTTTCGAAGGCCATGCATCACTCTGATCTCAAGAATGCATTGAAACTCATAGGATGGAAAGGTTTGATGGGTTACCACTTGCATGAATTCCAAAATTTTGGAGAGTGAATTAGTCACCTGTGTTCATTATCGGATACTTACCTTACAAAAATTTAAAAGCAGCATCTCCTATAACATAAGTAATGAAAATGTCAGAACTGGCAGCATTGCAACCAAAAGTAAATCGCAACTTTTACGTAAAATTGATTTATGAATTTTATTTTCATCCGATGACTTGGTCGAAAGCTACAGGGATAGAAAAATGTTTGGGGTTGCCATCCAAATTATTTCCGGAATTTGTACACTTATTACTTATTTCCATTGTAGATTTTCGCCACATGAATACCTGGTGTTAGCATTTATTGGTATTTATTGGAACAAAAACGGCTCATGATGGCAATGCTTTGCTAGCCAAAGCCAAATAAATATCACATCTATTTGACGTTAAAATCAACCGACCCTGAGAATTTCGTTTCAAGCTGATGACTGCATACCAAATTATAGGGATACAAATTAATTTAGGGTATCCACTTTTTAGCCTTTTCAAATTTTCAGCAACCAAATATTTGTTCTTTATTGTCACTACAAGATAATGACCAATTGAAAATTTAATGATAAGTTCGCATAGCAAAAATTCAAAATTACCATAGCTGGCAGCCCTAGCATGAACTTTAAACCAAACTTCTATCAAAACTGGTATACTTTAAGGTCCGCTTGCCGTATGAATTTCGTTTGGATTTCATGACTACACTGGAAACTCTAGGGCAAAAAGGTATATTTTGCTAACTGAATTTTCAATATTCAAAACACATAAATGATCATATCTGGCAGTTCCTACCTAATTTTTCAATCAAATTTCTACCAAACTTGGCTTAAAGTTAGGTCCAAGTACTCTGTGAATTTCAATGAAACTGTTTAATAACATCGCAATTTATAGGACAACAGTTAGTTTAGCGATTTTTTAAGATGGCGCCACTGCCTGAGTGTTGCTCATATTTCAGAATCACTTCTAATCGATTTCGATTTATTTAATTTCAAAAAAATCTGTGAATTCAAACTGGATCTAATTACCAGTTTATCAGTTCTCGTGAACGCAATTCTCGGGAGCTTAAAATTAAAATAATTTGGTGAAGGGTTTCTGATTTTGTGCATAGGGAGATTTCAAAAATTATAATTTGAGTCTGTAGACAAAGCATGAAATTTATCAAAAAATTATATTTATTTTCATAGATCGAAAATTTTTCAGGATTTATTTTTGATTTGAAGGCTTTCTGTTTAGGTACCTATCATAACCACAGGGCTACCCACACACTCATTCAAAATCACACACGTGTATTTCTTGCACATACTGATGCGTTCGGCAAACTTCGTGACAATCTGATTTGCTAGGAATTTATTGCAATTTAATATTTTGCAGATATTCGTTGCCTACTTTAGGCACTAAGCGCCTACGTAGGGCTTTGAATTAGCATAACAATATCATATTCAAGCTAAAAACATTACGAAATTTCAATTTCAGTATTTGATATTGCAAATATTAAGTCTCCACAGATATATAGGGGTATCTAAAAACTCACTTAAACGCCAGCCGCCGTCATCAAAGGGCACAAGATATTTGGCTGTAAATCAAAAACACTTTACGACTCATATGCACCAAAAACTCCTGAAAATTTAAGCATGATCGGAAGATACGATTCAGAAAAAAATCTGGATGAAGATTGTGTTTATATATATATATATATATATATATATATATATATATATATATATATATATATATATATATATATATATATATATATATATATATATATATATATATTTATATTTATAAATATATATCAGGTTATCTCTAGAGTAAAAAGGTTTCCGGGATAAGTTTCCAGAGTTTCTGAATTTCAAAAAGTAAAACACGTGATAGCCTAAATGATGAAAATGTACTAACACTGCGACTAAAAGTCTGCCACAATACATGCTGCAAATATGCACGGTATCGCAAGTTACAGGGATTCCAAACCGTTTGGGGTTGTCATCCGTAAAATTTCCAAAACTAGGAAAATTTAAATTTTAGTTATTTGGTTCTACTTTAGGTGCTAGTCATATGACAATTTCATTGTACTATCTGTTTTTACGAAATAACGACAATGTTTGGTTCTGGTAACTCTATCCGAACCCCACAGACAAAAGTAAACCAAATATGTTTCTGTTTGATTTGATAACTGTATTGGATGTTATAAAAATCGGTATATTTGAAGGGTTCCCGCTAGAGATGAGGCGTATATACTGGAACAGGTATATGGAACAGGTATTTTTTTGGAACAGCCAGTACCTAGTACGAAATTCAAAAATACTAGTTACGAGTATTTTTGTGGACTATACATGTAATCAAGAATATAAATAATAAATTAATAATATATAATAATAATAAATAAATTTAACAATAAATTTTGTCCATTCAATTCATTTCAATCAAACAGTGACGTAATAGTATCCTAATATTAATATAAACTCGTATTTCATACTTGCAAGTGCTTTCATACTCACGAGTATCCCGTACGCGAGACGAAAATATTTGCAAGTACGAAAATACTCGATACGAGTATATACTCGTATAGTTCCAAAATATTCGATACGAATATACTCGTATCGTTCCAAAATATTCGAATACGAAAATAACGTATCGTTCCAAAATACTTGCAAGTATTTTGGAACTATACGAGTATATACTCGTATCGAGTATTTTGAAACTTGCAAGTATTTTCGCATCGCATATTTTTGTATAGAGTATTTTCGTGCTTGCGAATATTTTGGGACTTTAGGTTTAGGTTTTTAAGGCAAAAGTAGCTGAAATCGGACAAAATCGGCCAAGTTTGAGTTAGAGTTGTTTGGGACATAACGGGCCAAGACCTATTGCTGTGTTACAAAAATTTACGTTTTGTAGGGGAGTAAGGGGTTTTTTTGGCCATTGTTTGGAAAAAATTGCCTTTACAGCGCTTTCGATGATTGAAAGTGTTCGGGAAGTATATTAGTGATATTTTAAGGACGAAACAATTTTTGATAGGAGAAATTGGGAAAGCATTTTATTCAATTATTCAAAAAGGTTTTAGGGCAAAAGTAGTTGAATTCGGGCAAAATCGGCCAATTTTGGGTTATAGTGGTTTGGGGCATAACTGGCCAAGACCTATTGCTGTGATACAAAAATTTAGGTTTTGTAAGGGAGAAAGGGGTTTTTTGGCCATAGTTTGTCAAAAACTGCCTTTGCAGCGCTTTCGATGATTGAAAGTGGTCGGGGAATATAATAGTGATATTTTCAGGGCGAAAAATTTTTGATAAGGAAAATTAGGAAAAAAACGTTCGTATTTTACAAAAAAATTTTTTGGTCTAGCATGAATTCGGGGACATTTCTGAGTTGTTTTGGGCGAAATTTCCATACAAATCTGGGAAAAAGCGGCCTAGTTTCTAATATACGGCAAAAGGAAATCCGCCGGAAAAACTGAAAGTAGCACTAAATATGTGGAGATCCTTTTTGGTTCGCCAGTTTGCTTCTCAGGCTGTGCTGAAGCCCTCCTCGTGACTGCACTCCAACCTTTTCGGGTTTGTGACTCATGTCCAGCCTTATCGAAGAGGTTGGCCTCCAGTGGGTGCAAGTTTAATAAACGTAACATTTTTTTTTTATAATATCTTATTAACATTTTCGACAAAATTCATGCTTCAGTGAGGCGAAGTGGAAAACCGACTGTTTTATATTAGCCAGGAGAAGTTTGGTATCAGAGATCGGTTGATGAAAAGTTATATAGATGGCAACAGGATTAGTTGGTCCTATCTTAGTAAATTTTTCGACATTGGTAATTTGAACGAATACATGAAGTGTTTTATGCATATATTAAAATGAAAATCAAATTAAATTGATTGAATTTGATTGTTTTCCCTTAGATGGCTCCTAGATTGGAGAAAGACTTGCCAAATAAATGACCGACCATTGGAAAATTACGGACAAGCTGCACGGACTAATGACTCAGTATCCTTTCACGGTCATCTACACCATCACCATTTTAGCCTGGGAACTTTGTGTCTGGTGGATGGGGGAGGGCATATCATACCGTTTCATTACATTACTGTAAATCGCATGTACAAAAAATACTAGCTAGTATTTTTGGACCAGGTATTTGGAACAGGTATTTTTTTGTACTCGTACTAGGAATACCTAGTATGCGAAAAAGTGAGTATGACCCAACTCTAGTTCCCGCCTGTGAAAGTTTTTTCCATTCGAAATTGAAACTTTGGTTGCTGATGTTCACTAAATATCGTTATCATTTGAAATCCGGCGGAATAATTTCAAGATGATTGATCATTTGGAGGAATTTCTTCGCGTGCCTGCTAAAACTACGGAGTTTTTAGCATCCAAATCCTTTTTTTATATACATTAGTGAGGCCTGTAAGTTTCCTAACGAGACAATATTTTTGTCAGAGGTTATGACAAAGCGAAATTTGAAAAAAAAGTTTCTACTTTTAGGCACTCAGCGCTTAGATAGAGTTATCATAACACGACTTAAAACTTTATCTACTTTAATTGGCACAACTGCTTTTTACTAAAATTATTTTTTCATTGGAAGATAAGAGTACCGAAAAATTCACTGAAAAGTCCGCCACAATCAAAGTGTTAAATATATATATCTTCATTCACACTTAACATACTCCTTAGATCACTCTTTGTCCTCTGAAAACTTCATTTCAATCGAAGTACCTACATACTTCAGAGTTAATACCGTAGAATACTTTTGCTGCCAGGACAAAGTGACTATACGAGGAGTGATCCAAATGTAATGATAATAAATATAAACAAAGGTAATTAGGCTTTAAAATAATGTTTGTTTTTCAGCTAAGTCTCCTAACAAGTTTATACATGTAGTCCACCTTTTCCCCAAACCCAGGAGCCCTCAGAAAAAAATTCTTTATCTTTGTAGAAGTCATCGCGAAATAGAACTGGCGAAAAAGGCAGATGTTCAAGTAGTTTGAATCCCGTTTCTTGAATTACAGTCATCGCAACTGCAGCGTTGTGAGCCGGTGTGTTGTCTTGATGAAACAGCACTCCGGCTCGCAATTTGCTGCATCTTTTTAGTGATTTTCGAAGAAAATTAGTATTAGACTCATTTCGCCGAAAATTCATATTTCTTAAAAAAGGCAAGGATTTATTTTCAAATTTGGATTTATCACAGCTACTGACAGAAATATTAGATCATCGTGAAATTCACAGATCGTATTAATTTTGACTAACACTATTCGCACATGAAATTTCAAGACTGTGCGGTCAGCCTTGTAGCTACGGTAGACACATGAAGAAATCCTTCAAATCATCGACCGCCCATATGGCCCAGTCACTTTAGCATAAATAAGGGGTCAACCTCGGAATAGGAGATAATAAGCTGAATTTTTGTATATACCTTCATTTTGGGGTCCCCAACGTTGCCTCAAATGTCTCATAAAATCTCGTGTCTGCGTCGAAAGTTATTCAAGGTCAAATGTGAGAAAAAACAGTTTTTTGCGATTATCTTGGTTTCTATTGCTCCAATGATGTTAACACTTGGATTGAAATTTTAGAACATAAAATTTGCGACACATTTTATTTGAAGCATTTTTTCCTGCGCTCAACCGTTTTTCCGATAGAGGGCGGTAAGCGCGCAGCACTCAGCCATATGTACTGTAATGCAAGGTCAACCGTGAAACCTTCAGTTTTGAGTTATTTATAAAAAGTTCGAGTAAAAGTTCGAAGCTTTCCGCTCGAGACAAAGGTCAGACAGGTCAGCAGGAGACAGGTCAGCAGGAGAGAGAACATCCGATTATGTTTAGTACCTTCTGTGAAACATGGTAGTGGTTCTTTTATGGTATGGGGCTGTTTTGGTGGAGATAGAGTCGGTGACATCTGCAGAATTAGACTGCGTGTTTTAAAAAAAACGATTCATATTTCAGCAAAGCAATGACCCGAAGTACTGTTCGAAAACCTGCCGAGAGTATTTCAACCAGTTATCAACTGAGGGAGCTCTTAAAGTTATGGTTTGGCTACCACAGTCGCCTGATTTCAACCCCATAGGGCTCTTGTGAGATGAGCTGGACAGTAACGTCCGAAAAGTCTGCCCTACATTAGCTGAGCATCTGTGGAGTATTTGACAAGCAGAATGGATCAAAATCTCATCAGAGATCTTGGCAAAATTACTTCGTAGGATGCCAAAACTTTGTGACGCGGTTATTACGACACATTGATGAGACCAAGATTTAATAATAGTTTTGCCGTTTCGAAACTTTTTTATAAATATAATATGTACTCTAAATATACTTTAAATACTATTCATAGAAATTTATTAAATAGTAAATTTATTACATAATTGCTTTCAATTCCAAAAAGGACCATCAGTTTATAAAGCGTATGATTTCAATCATTACAGCCATAGCTGAACGGACGCGTGA
Organism: Nemotelus pantherinus; assembly: GCA_963978885.1. NCBI lineage: Eukaryota > Metazoa > Arthropoda > Insecta > Diptera > Stratiomyidae > Nemotelus > Nemotelus pantherinus. The sequence continues at coordinate 78,650,118 of OZ022265.1, read as the reverse complement.
CAAAATGTATCAGACTATCAACGGAGCAAGTTGCTTTCGGCGACTTAACGCGACGCACCAGACCGGTTGCAGCTGTAAGCTATCTTTCAAAAAAAACTCCTCTAAAATATAATTTTCCACAAACTCATTAACTCTTCTGCAGCTCCGTTTTTCGGATCCGTGGGCGTACTACATTTAATTAAAACCCCCGACGATATCGAATTCCTTGTAAATCATCCGCCTGCACCACCGTATGCACCAGTTATACCGCCACACCTCTTCACACGCCAGATCATTCTTCGGATTAAGAATGGTGCCGCGAAATACGTTTCAGCTATGGTCCTGATCAATAAGACTGAAAAACTAGCACAGTTCAGTCACGAATTGAACTGTCCCAACCCGATGAGTGGATTAGTGAGTGATCAAACCTGCGATCCAAGTAAACCGGAAACTACCTGGAATCCGTACGGAACTGGACTACTCTACGAAGACTTTCCGTTTCCCATCTACTTCGTCGGCGAAGATGAAGAAATCAAAAAAATTATCGATTGTTTCGAGAAATTCAATAATTTCGATATAGAAAATCAACGCTCTAGATCGCTGTGCAGTATTCAAGTGAATGCTTTGATGTCAGCCGCGGTCAATTCGGAGGTGTGCATGCGAAGAACGTCAGCGTTGAACAATCTGACACCGACGCGATTTTGTGATCCGTTGCAGGGACGGAATATTTACGGGACACTGTTCCCACGAAAAGTAGTCGAAATTACTCGAAGAACTGTAGATAATACAGAAAAATTCATTCTTGTGACTGCGCGACTCGACACCACTTCATTCTTCGATCGAATCGGGCTAGGTGCTATGGACTCGTTGGTTTCTTTCGCTACCCTGGTGAACATTGCCCACTTGTTATCCACAATCCTTCCCGAGCCTGGTAGTAGTAGTAAAAACGTGTTATTTGTATTGTTCAACGGGGAATCGTACGACTATATTGGGTCACAACGTTTTGTGTATGACCTGCATGGAAAATCTTTTCCAACAAAATCTACCAGCACAAACATCATTGCAATGGAGAATATCGAGTTCATGATTGATATCGAGACAATGAATGACATAAACAATCTTAAAATATACTACGCTACCGATTTCCCGTACAAAACCAGTTTTATTGACGCTCTCAAAGAAAGTAACGATACGTTCAAATTGGGAATTTCGATAACCGAACAAAAGTCTACAAACTTGCCACCAACATCCGCTCAATCTTTCCTTCGTGAGAACATCTCATTCCCGATTGTCATAGTCACATCAAATACCACAAACAAATATTATCATTCCATTTATGATAACGGTGCAAACATATTGTTCCGATATCGTAACATATCCGAAGATTTCACGAAACTTGACGATTTCAATTCGACGGGATATTTCCAATCAAATTCAACTCAAATTAAAATTCGGAATACAGCATCAGCTTAAGCTTTGGAAGTTTACCGTTTAGTTGCACAAGAAGTCTATCAGAGGGAGAAAATTGGAAGTTCGGTTTTGGTTGATGAATTCCGTTACTGTTTCCTGGAGTCGGCAGACTGTCCATTGTTTAGAGCGGCTTCGCCACAAAACAGTTTGCCAGGACTGCCTGTGCCACCGTTAAGGTAATAGAATGTAAATGTAGCTGGATTTGATATTGAAATTTACTTGTATTGATTTCATTTAGGTATATAAGTGTAGCCAGTGGACCACAAGAATCTGCCGGTTGCACATAACGAATAATGGGATTCCTGACCGGAGTGAAGAAACCTGCGCTGAAAAAAGAAAATTGCACGGAATTGCCGCTGCACTGGTTCGCTGGATTCAATGGTACTGGAGAATGCCGATTGACAAAAACAAATTTCAGTTTGGCTTACAGTCCAGCGTTTACGGTTGAAGGTAAGATTGTTTGGAATTTACAGCTACTTGCACTAGAAATTATATTAGTTTTTCTCATTTTCACCAATCAAGGTATAAAGTAAGCACAAATAAATAAATACCAATTAAAACAATGTATAAAATACATATAAATAAATAAGCCACAAAAAAATAACAGTTAAATATCATATTTGTAGCTTGCGTTCTCTAGTGGGTAGAGCAACGGCTTTTTGCGTGGGTGCTCCTGATTCGAATCTAGATTCGAGCGAGGGGAAAATAAATGTGTTGCCCCGCGAAAAATAAATTTCTTGCCCCGCGAAAAATAAATGTCTTGCCCGGCGAAAAATAAATCTCTTGCCCCGCGAAAAATAAATTTCTTGCCCCGCAAAAAATAAATCTCTTGCCCCGCGAAAAATAAATTTCTTGCCCCGCGAAAAATAAATGTCTTGCCCAGCGAAAAATAAATTTCTTGCCCCGCGAAAAATACATTTCTTGCCACGCGAAAAATTAATCTCTTGCCCCGCGAAAAATAAATTTCTTGCCCCGCGAAAAATAAATGTCTTTCCCGGCGAAAAATAAATTTCTTGCACCGCGAAAAATAAATCTCTTGCCCCGCGAAAAATAAATTTCTTGCCCCGCGAAAAATAAATTTCTTGCCCCGCGAAAAATAAATTTCTTGCCCCGCGAAAAATAAATGTCTTGCCCCGCGAAAAATAAATTTCTTGCCCCGCGAAAAATAAATTTCTTGCACCGCGAAAAATTAATCTCTTGCCCCGCGAAAAATAAATTTCTTGCCCCGCGAAAAATAAATGTCTTGCCCAACGAAAAATAAATGTCTTGCCCCGCGAAAAATAAATGTCTTGCCCCGCGAAAAATAAATTTCTTGCCCCGCGAAAAATAAATCTCTTGCCCCGCGAAAAATAAATTTCTTGCCCCGCGAAAAATAAATCTCTTGCCCCGCGAAAAAAAACTCTTGCCCCGCGAAAAATAAATCTCTTGCCCCGCGGAAAATAAATGTCTTGTCCCGCGAAAAATAAATTTCTTGCCCCGCGAAAAATAAATGTCTTGCCCCGCGAAAAATAAATTTCTTGCCCCGCGAAAAATAAATGTCTTGCCCCGCGAAAAATAAATCTCTTGCCCCGCGAAAAATAAATCTCTTGCCCCGCGAAAAATAAATGTCTTGCCCCCCAAAAATAAATTTCTTGCCCCGCGAAAAATAAATTTCTTGCCCCGCGAAAAATAAATATCTCGCCCCGCGAAAAATAAATGTCTTGTCCCGCGAAAAATAAATGTCTTGCCCCGCGAAAAATAAATCTCTTGCCCCGCGGAAAATAAATCTCTTGCCCCGCGGAAAATAAATTTCTTGCCCCGCGAAAAATAAATCTCTTGCCCCGCGAAAAATAAATTTCTTGCCCCGCGAAAAATAAATGTCTTGCCCCGCGAAAAAAAAAACTCTTGCCCCGCGAAAAATAAATCTCTTGCCCCGCGGAAAATAAATCTCTTGCCCCGCGAAAAATAAATCTCTTGCCCCGCGGAAAATAAATTTCTTGCCCCGCGAAAAATAAATGTCTTGCCCCGCGAAAAATAAATGTCTTGCCCTGCGAAAAATAAATCTCTTGCCCCGCGGAAAATAAATCTCTTGCCCCGCGAAAAATAAATTTCTTACCCCGCGAAAAATAAATCTCTTGCCCCGCGGAAAATAAATCTCTTGCCCCTCGAAAAATAAATCTCTTGCCCCGCGGAAAATAAATGTCTTGCCCCGCGAAAAATAAATTTCTTGCCCCGCGAAAAATAAATTTCTTGCCCCGCGGAAAATAAATTTCTTGCCCCGCGAAAATCAAATGTCTTGCCCCGCGAAAAATAAATTTCTTGCCCCGCGAAAAATAAATTTCTTGCCCCGCGAAAATCAAATGTCTTGCCCCGCGAAAAATAAATTTCTTGCCCCGCGAAAAATAAATTTCTTGCCCCGCGGAAAATAAATTTCTTGCCCCGCGAAAATCAAATGTCTTGCCCCGCGAAAAATAAATTTCTTGCCCCGCGAAAAATAAATTTCTTGCCCCGCGAAAAATAAATTTCTTGCCCCGCGGAAAATAAATTTCTTGCCCCGCGAAAATCAAATGTCTTGCCCCGCGAAAAATAAATTTCTTGCCCCGCGGAAAATAAATTTCTTGCCCCGCGAAAATCAAATGTCTTGCCCCGCGAAAAATAAATTTCTTGCCCCGCGGAAAATAAATTTCTTGCCCCGCGAAAATCAAATGTCTTGCCCCGCGAAAAATAAATGTCTTGCCCCGCGAAAAATAAATTTCTTGCCCCGCGAAAAATAAATTTCTTGCCCCGCGAAAAATAAATCTCTTGCCCCGCGAAAAATAAATCTCTTGCCCCGCGAAAAATAAATCTCTTGCCCCGCGAAAAATAAATGTCTTGCCCCGCGAAAAATAAATTTCTTGCCCCGCGAAAAATAAATTTCTTGCCCCGCGAAAAATAAATTTCTTGCCCCGCGAAAAAAAAATTTCTTGCCCCGCGAAAAATAAATCTCTTGCCCCGCGGAAAATAAATGTCTTGCCCCGCGGAAAATAAATCTCTTGCCACGCGGAAAATAAATCTCTTGCCCCGCGAAAAATAAATGTCTTGCCCCGAGGAAAATAAATTTCTTGCCCCGCGAAAAATAAATTTAATATTTTTTATAATAAATTTTAATAATTCAAAGCTGAAGGTTTCACGGTTGACCTTGCATTACACTACATATGGCTGAGTTCTGCGCGCTTACCGCCTTCTATTGGAAAAACGGTTGAGTGCATGACAAAATGATTCAAATAAAATTTGTCGCAAATTTTATGTTCTACAATTTTTATCCGATGTGTTAACATCATTGGAGCAATAGAAACCAAGATAATCGCAAAAAACTGTTTTTGACCTTGAATAACTTTCGACGCAGACACGGGATTTTATGAGACTTTTGAGGCAACGCTGAAGACTCCAAAGCAAAGGTATATACAAAAATTCAGCTTATTATCTCTCATTCCGAGGTTTTATGCTAAAATGACTGGGCTTATAATTTTTTTTGGCTTTTTGACAAAAAACCATATCACTGATAAATTTTAACCTTTGTCTACCATGTCAATTTGATACTTTCAAAATTCCGAGCTAATTACCTCTATGTTCAGCACTCGAAACTTTTTTTCATGATTACTGACGACCGAATAATCCGATCAGCATGAAATTTACAGAGCATGCTGATAGTAACTAGCACCAAGTATAATGGAAGTGACTTTGAAATGCAAGCAACCTTGTGGTAGTGGTGCCATCTTGAAAAATCACTCAGAAAAAAAAACTGCTTTTTGGTCCATAGCTTTCAATTCCAATTTACATAGTACTTGAACCTTACTCTAAGCCACATTCGGTAGAAAAGTGGTTGAAACTTTAGAATAGAGTTGCCAGCTATGGTAATTTAAGTCACCTAAACTTTGTAAATTTGATCACCAAAATAAAGCTTTTTTCCATATAATTTCCGATTCAATTATGAAATCAAAACGAAATTCTTGTATCGAATGGACCTTACTGTAACTAACAACAAATATTGAGGTTTCGAAAATTTGAAAAAAAACTGCGGATGGTAGCCCTAAAATCCTTCTCAGCTCTATAACTTACAGTACAGTCATCCAATCGAAACGAAATTCACAAGGTGGGTATACTTAGCGTGAAGCATTTATGGTATATTTTTGGTTAGGCTGCTAACACAGGTTCTGCCAGCACCAAACATTTGCGTAAATATTGCGCCAAAAGATGCTTCTATTATCTGCTCATATGCAAAGCATTTACAATAAGAACAAGCAACCAATGTTTAAATTTTCCAAGTTTTGGAATTTTTTCGGATAGCAGTCCCAAACATCGTTTTTTCGCTGAAACTTCGGATAACATCCTCGGACAAGAAAAAATTCAAAGGCAAGATTTTACAAATGATAAATGTAGCCATGAAACTGTGTTTCTCATCTATTTACTGTGTGTAAGTAGCCAAAGAAATATAGGGGTATTTGTATTTTTATGGCTGCTTACACTTTGGCTACTGCAAAGAAATATAGGGGTACCTGAAAATTCAAGAAAATGCCCTCCGCCGCTAAAGGGTTACAGATATCTTAATTTTGATTACTTACTGCACTCGTCTTCATATAAGTGCATCTTTGTCCTCTGAAAATTTCACCTCAATCAGATCACGCAATCCAAAGACTATATCTATTAATCTTTTTGCTGTATATATACATATAAGTATACATGTACATATATATACATACATATATAAAAATTTATGAATTTATCGAAACGAGTCTGATACTAATTTTCTTCGAAAATCAGTAAAACGCACTACTCATCAAACAAAGACCAACCGTCGCACAGTGGTCTTTTTCACGAAAAAGGTGAACTTTATTCATGAGAACCACTAGATGTATGAAATTGATTGTTTCTTGGGTTTTCAAACATGGGAAATCCATTTCTGAGGCAGTGTTGGCTCCAACTTTTAACAAAAAGTTTCCAAAAAAGGTCAAAATTTGGAAAATTTCACTTTGAGCAAAAACATTTTTCTTGTTAATAAACGAGTGTAACTTATCATTTTCATAGTATTTTTGCTGGCTGAATACGAAATCGCTGTCCAAATCCGCCTATCGTGCCTCAATGTTGAGGAAAATATCATTTTTAGAATTGTTTCCTGCTGACGCAATTTTTATCAATATTGTGACGTGATAGCCGAATTTTGGATCACATTCGTGACAGCAGGCAAAAATGCTGTGGAAATGATTATTCAAATTTGTTTGACACAAATGATGTCGGACAGTATTATTAATTTGATTTGCACCCCTACCCACAAAGTTTAATCGAAACAATTGTAATTATTTTGAATAATTTTTTTTCTAATAATAAATCAACTAAACAAAAATAACATGCGGAAATCTATATACTTATTTGAAGTAGTGAAAAAGCCTATCTACAGCATATAGCAAGACACATATCGAATTTACAAATATTATCATTCATCCATGCATGCATATTTACAATTTTAGCAATTAATACCTAGCACGAAATTGTTTTGTACAGGTAAAAATGTATTTTCGATAATGTTGCTTTGCATATAATTTCGATACTAAGCATAAACATACCTGAATTACTCTATGATCATACATGAATTATCATATGAACATATTTCATTGAATTGAATTCAGAAGCAAGTTGCGAAATTTGATGATACTAAAGTACAGGTGAATGAGTAAATAAATGTATGAACACCCAAATAAACATACGCCACTTGAAACTTTACCAATAATATAACAAGTAAGTGTATGGTTTAGAAACTATTGTTTTATTTATGAAATTCAACGTTGTGCTTATGTCAATCTCACGAGCTTCAACCTGGTACAAATGCTTGCTATTATGTGCTAGTGCAAATGATAAAAAAATACTGCAGAGCACGCGGACTGGGGCAATAAGCGCGCAAAATGTTGCATTTTATGCAAGGGCGCTGAACTTTGAAAGGAGTTTACGAGCGTAGCCGCAGCTAGCCGCAGGCAAACTAAGTTTGGATAGTTACTTTGGACTTTAATGAATACAACTAGACGTATTTCGTAGCAACTCGTTGTGACCCGCTAAACTTAAAAGGGACTAGAAGTTTTAAACACCGAATTCCTATACTATCTGCAGTATGAACACGATGAAAGGGGGGAGGCTAAATCATCAATGTCTTTCATAGCTTGATAACGCTGTATTACTCAAAGGTATTTTGATCTTCATATTCATAATTTAAAAAATAGGTTGAAAGACAGATGCAATTTTTGGCTTTTTTCAGCACCTGTGCTCTTACCCTTAAACTTATGAAACCCAATTACCACCTCAAATGATGGGGGCCATATAGAACAATATTACCCCCAAGTTTCAACTTCATACTTAAAAGTCCATAATTTGAATAAAGTTCACCTTTTTCGCGAAATAGACCACTGTGCGTCGCTGCGATTTTCCAGCAGCTAATTCCTGTCCAAGTTTATTATATTTTGTTTATTGCATTTAATAGCTTCACTGCATGTTTACCCAAGGCAGAATAGAAAATGTAATTTATTTTCATTCATCAGAATCAGCGATCTTCGGCTTGATAATCTGGGACATGATATAATGCATTGACAAATCGTAATAAAACTTTATTTACCATTCAGCGAACATTCGCCTTAAGAGTGAAAAGTGACCTTTATAGCATACTCGTACAATACGAACCACTACGCAAATGCCAATCTGATTATCTTTATGTAGTCGATGAAAGTCTCGATAAATCAGCATTTCTTAAACTCTTTTCCTCTTACATTTGCGACAAGTCGACCAGTCCTCGACTAAAGTCCTTCATGACTAAACCGCATTATAACCCGTAATGGTCTGTTCACGGACACAGCTCTACCGTAGGACCATCTTTAGAATGCGAACGCCATATGCCGTTATTGTACAAATTTTGTAGCATTAAAAAATCGTAATATTTATTTATGCTTCCCAATAAAGTTTAATAGTCAATTAGCCGTGAAGCTTTGATATTTCTCGTGTCCCTCATGGGCTATAATGTTGCCGTAACTTTGAGAATTGATATTCGTCCTCGCCCATTATGGTTCGCATAATATGAAAATCATGTTAATTTATATCGATTTATGTATATTCAGCTCATAATTAAAAAGTTTGGTCTTATTTTTTGACTTCTCAGAAGGACTCCTTGGCATCTTGCTTTCAATTTAAAGGAAAATATAATGACAAAAGATGTCCTTGAATGACTTTCTTACTTTTTCTTCGGTGCATGCACTATTTAGATTAAGAAACTGACCGGATTATTCGTGACTTAATTAAGTAAACTACATAGGCTATCTTTGGCGCTAAGAGTATGTAAAAGTCCACATGTACTTTTTCGCTCTTGATTACATACATATCCGCTATGCGTTGTGTGTTAGTTTCTCCGGCCTATCCTAACTCGACTGGACAAGATGGACGCCAATAGCATTCCCTGATGCGGAAGGAAATTGCGAAAATCGTAAATATGAAGCTCAAGAGATAAGTCGGGAACAGCATTACTAGTCCCCGGGGATTCATTATGATTTTGAATGTGCCTTATACGCTACCGCTGGCCTGAAGCCTCGTCGAGATGATCTGTCAAAATGACCTTTACTGCTGATAACGGTAACTGCTCGTTGGTGCTAGCTAAATTGAAAATATCTTGTATGATCCATTTTCATGCGTATCTATCGTCGTACATACTAAAGCTTTTACTCGTTATATCTGCGGATTGATATCTTCCTCGGACCGTTAAGACTAATGTGCGTGAGCAAATGTACCCATACTTATGTATACACATCTTGAATTTTTACTTTTGTTTTAGTTTAGGCGCATGTCGGCATTCGCCCGAACAAATCTCCCTCATACGGCACCACTCCACTATTAATCGATTTACTTCAACAGGTGGAAATCTTAGAAGAAATGTATTCAGGAAAGGTGTGAGTTGTTAATGCTACAAGTTGCGTGCTATCGAATCGATTCGAATCGTAAATATTCCGTTATTATAGCTAGTGAGTTCAAGGAAAAAACTGCCGTCCTTTGTTTGACATAGAGTATACATGCAGAATGTCGATGGGCTGTTAAGAACTAATTAACACTTCTACCAACAAGCAGTTATTTATGTTAAATTAATTATCTTGTTTATTGAAACGAATCGAGAGTTAAACGTTTCGGTTTAGATTCTTTGAGCATACAAGTTCATTTTTATTGGAATGCTTTAATAGGCTTTACAAGAATAATAATGTCACCCTGGACTAAGCATTAACAAAACTTCGAATGATATAGCAGATGTATGTACTGAAGTGAAACTATACATTGAGTACAAGCAAAGGCTATGTCGTTTTTGGATACGTAGCATTATGGTTTTTGGATGCGTAGCATTATCGGTCGTCAGTAAAGAGTTAAAGCAAAAGTTAAACCTAAAGTAGCTTTGAACAAATGAGTTAGAATATGATGTCTGGTTTATGTACTTCTTTCCAAAACTCTTGTCAGTTTTCCGTAACATTCAGAATCGTTACATGAGTGAAGAAAAAATTCACTTAAGACATTGCATACCCGATGAGTTCTCAAACGTATAAAATGTGATGAAAACAGCAAAAACTGGTTTTAATATGCATGAAGAGATTATAGCAACTGCTTCAAAGTGCCGAAGATGCTTTAACAAATTTCAGATCGGGAAGGCCATCAGATGTGAACCATGAATAAATCCACAGAATGAACTTTCTTTTGCGTCAGGAGATAGGACTTGAGCCACCAAGTTGCAAGACTGAAAGATTTTACTCACTTACAGACCGACAGGAAAACGGACTGATTTGAAATTTCGGACGCACGAGAGGACATTATGAGCCATTTAGTAGTCCGGCGGAGACAGCAATTCATGGACATGCGGTTCAATTATTTTGGCATCGCGAAGGATTAGCTAATTGTAGTTAGACAGAAGTCAGACTAGATTCAGTATATTTAGTTTGGTTTTTACTTGTTGTTCACCATTCGAATCTAATCTACAGTATGTTCCACAAAAACATGTCTCAAAAAAGAATTTTTTCACACCCAATAATTTAAATCCAATTTATATCTTAAAATATACATTATTAAAAGTTTCGCACATTAACTCAATACGGAATCCAATGGCCGTTGTTATTTAGAATTGCTCGCGATTTTGGTTAAGATTGACAATTGTTTTATGTTAATTTTTTATGTCTATTTATCAAGCTGAATGAAATTTTCGTTGGCTGCAACAGCTGGCAGGTGACGACAACATTCGTTGTTGTCAAATCAGCTGTCACCGACGTTGATTTCAAATAAGTATTTTCTGCCTCCCATCGAATTTGATCTTGGAACGCACACAAACAACACTATTGTCAAAAATCGCATCAAGGACCTAACAAATCTCCCCTCAAATTTCACGCCAAACGATTTTTGTGCCACAAGAGAAATCGTTCAAAGATAAAGCTCAGAATAAGACAGACAGATAAGCTCAAAAATAAAAAGACTCCAGGAAACGATAAAATTTCAAACATTGTTGTCCAAAACTTTGGCCGGAAAACGGTGGTTTTTCTAAATTTCATTTTTAAATGCGTGTCTTAATCTTAGCTACTTCCCAACCATCTGGAAAAACGCAGTAGCTGTGCCAATACTAAAACCTGGTAAGAACCTTCAGCTACCAGATAGTTACCGTCCTATTAGCCTTCTCTCCGCTCTAAGCAAGGTATTTGAGAGAGTAGTTCTGCGGCGGATCAATAAGAAGTTAGAGAGCTCGTGCATTATACCTGACTGCCAATTTGGATTCCGTCGAAAACACTCCACAAACCACCAGGTTTTCCGGGTCTATAAGAATGTCAAGGACTCGATCAATCGCAAAGAATCTATGGGACTTATAATCCTGGACATCGAGAAAGCCTTCAATACCGTATGGCATCAAGGTCTCATATACAAGCTCTTAAACTTTCAGTTCCCAATTTATCTGGTGAAAATAATATCATCGTTCCTGTCATCTCGTACTTTTGTCGTAAAAGTAGGAGAAAAATACTCCCATGCCCTCTCCATACCTGCTGGAGTCCCCCAGGGCTCCTGCCTAAGTCCTACCTTGTTTAATATATTCACCGCAGATGTACCTCAAAACCCCAACTGTAATATGGCAACATTCGCTGATGACATGTGTATTTAGAAAAGTGCAACCGAGGCTAGCTTAATCATCGATACTTTGGAAGAACAACTGGCAAAACTTTACCAGTACTATTATAGATGGAAAATTAAAATTAATCTGTTAAAAACAACGGCTATATTCTTCTCTCGTAAAAGCAAGACACTCCATTTACCTAGCCAAAATATAGATTTCCTCGGCAAAGAAATCCTTTGGGCGGACAATGTTCGATACTTAGGAATCGTCTTCGACAAGAAACTTACCTTTAGAGACCATATTGAAGAGACGTGCACTTAATTATCTAAAGCCATTTGCGCTCAGTATCCACTGATAAATCGCAAGTCAAAAATGTCCACAGAAAATGTATTACTCTACAAGGAGAATCCAAAAAGAAGCCTATGTATGCAACATTGATTCCCTAGCAAGTTTACAGTCTTCCAGCTTTAAAACCAACACCCGAAATATTCAAAACCCATTAATTAACAGGCTGAGTTATGTAGTTAATGTCCGCTAAAGTGCCATATCCCTCAGATACAATTCTTGACTGGTCGGTTTTTGTTCTAGGTTTCGCAAATTTGCAATACAGGCTGACAGTCTCGGAAAATTTCGATAGATACTTTCCAAGCTTGTTCGCAGAAGCAAACACTATGCAGCCAAGTTTCTTCAAAAACAGATTTTCCGCAATGCTCAACAAGCATTGCTTCCGTTTTTTCCCACGAAAATGCAAACAACAATGTAACCACTTATGGTCTAGTCAGCCGGCCACTTATGTCTCTAGTGAGTCAAATACGAATACTGTTTCCCTTGACAATATGATTACAACTGCTTCTTGCCGAAGAGCAGTCAACCTTGTTAGCCATTTATCCTAACATAACACCTTCATTAAATAGCCTCAGACTCTTTTATCACAACTGTGGTGGTTTGAGAGGAAAATTATGTAAATTATATCTTGGCGCAGAATTCTGCCAATTTAATTTACTCGCCTTCAGGTAAACTTGGCTAAATGTTTCCCATAAGAATAAAGAGATCCTAGATAATTCTTGATTAATTTACGGAAGCGATCGTGACTATTGTGCCACAGGTCAATCGTGCGGAGGTGGGGTTTAACTGGCGGTTAACAACACACTTTCAAGTTAGATTATTGACATAATTTCAAGTGAGATTATTGACATCACCCACAATGTATTGTTTCAACACATAGTTATATGTATTTCTTTGAATAACAATTTCGTTTACATTAGTTTGGTCTATATCTCACCCAGATCGGACGAATCGGTTTACAACGATTTTTGTGAATTAATATCTTCCATGGCAAAGTCTTTAAATGAAAAAGACAATAAAACATTCCTAGGGGATTTGAATCGTCCCAACTTATGTTTTATTCCCGATTAAAATGACGAGAAGGAATCTCCCTGCAAACCTTTCAGATTCCAACGACTTCAAACTTGCAAGTACTTTTCATGGCAATGAATTGCCCAACCGAAATGGTCGTTGGATGGATCTTGTTTTTACAAACGCCTATGATGAAGTAGTGGTAAGTCCAACTACTGACGCTAAGCATATTTTTGCAACAGTTTACACCACACTGCACTATAACTTATTCTTCCTACTCCTGATTTTATTTACTGAAAAACGTTCAATAATTCAATTGTATATGACTTTTTAAATACAGACTACGAAAGCATTCACTATGTACTTGACTCTATAGATTGTACGAATACTCTGAATACTCTATCAACGTTAGATCTTGAAGACTGCAAAAAGAAAAAGTTGTCTGAACCATGGGTTGATAGGAAACTTAGGCATTTGCAAAATCGTAGGAACAAACTATAGAAGCGAATAAAGGAAAATATTGATGTTAATCAATATTTTGAACCCTACTATTCAGGAAGTACATGAAGTACGAAGCTAAGCAATTCCTGACAAAGTCTTGAGATGCTAATGCCAATAGCATTGAGAAAATCGGTGAAAGTATATCAACGAACCGAAAAAAATCTTTGAATTTGTAAATATGAAGCGAAAAATTACCGGTTATCCATCGTCAATGTCCCATAATAATATCACCTACTTTTCTCATAAAAATATTCGCGATTCATTCGCAGACCATTTCCAGAAAATTTCCAATGCACTAGACCTATCTAACTCAAACCAATCTCGTTCTGATTTAGCTCTAACCGCTTTTATCAGCCACATAAAAATATCTCGTGAAGAAATACGTAAAACTATTTTGGAATTCGATTGTAACAAAGGTCCTTGCCCTGATCTTCTTACACTGACCTTCTTGCGTAAGTTTGTAGAGCAGCTAATAGCATCCCTGAACATATTTTTTGACAGGTCACTTTCATCTGGTGTGTTCCCATCCTGTTGGAAACCTTCATATGTGACATTTTATGTTCGATTCCAAAACTTTTTGAAAAAAATTGTCTTCAATAAGCTTTCTGCACTAGTTGATTCCAATCTGCACGAGCAGTCTAGATCCGGACACGAGCAATTCTAGATCCGGACATTCTGTGTAAAATAGAGAAAGGCTATCAAATTGACGCAGTCTACACAGACTTTAGTAAAACTTTTGACAAGTTGATCGTTCTTTATTGACCTTAAAGCTGCACGAATACGGACTTGCTGGGTCTTTACTCAGGTGGCTCAGTTCCTACCTCCAAAATCGTAAAATAGTAAAATTTCAAGGAGTTTTATCACAAAATATATTAGGTTGCTGCAGATGAAATGGCCGACTTAGCAATGACATAAAGTTGGCTGCAATTTTAGTGTATTATGTTGGCACAAGGCGGCGCAAATAGTATGACATATTGAAGTATAAATACTGCTACCTTGGTTTATGGAGTCATTTCTGTTTTGCACTTGATAGTGATCGTAAAAACAAAAAGAGAAAGTGAACATGGAGGTGAATCAAAAACGGCTACTTTTACTTTACGAATTTAAATTAGAGCACAACGCAACGGAAGCAACGAGGAATAGCAACAGCGCATTTCGGCCTGATACAGTTAATGAACGAACCACTCGGCGGTGGTTTGAAAAATTTCAATCCGGAGATATGAACCTTGGAAGTGAGCCACGTGGACACCCAGGACCATCAATCGATAACGGCGAGCTGCGTGCATTAGTGGAGTTCTCTTCTCTCCCGCAACAAAAAGGAACCGTTTTTGCACCGAATTGTGATCTGCGATGAAAAGTGGATTTTATACAATAATTATCGCCGATCGGCCCAATGGCTAGATGCCGATGAAGCGCCAAGACACATGCCGAAACCAAGCCTTCATTCAAAGAAAATAATTTTTTTTTTTTTTTTTTTATAACATTCTATTTATTCAATGTATCTTATTACTAAGTAAATAACATCTTGTTTACAAATCTTACACACTAAAAATAACTAACCTTGGTCCTCGCTACCAATGTTTTGAGGACCTTCGTTTTAGCAGAGGTTGCCATTAACACCAAATAAAAACAAGAAGTAGAAGAAAAAGGAAACTCTAGCGCACCTGAACCGCTAGAAACACTAATGTTCGAAGAACAGTAGAAGAATCGTGCAGATTTTGAGTGCATAATCCACCACATGAGCTGCTTATTACGGCCAAACTGTTTCAAACGCCACGTTCTACTTTGGTCTCAAGAATGCATTATAACTCATATGGGGAAGGTTTCAGATATTACCACTGGCATGAATTTCAACGTTTATGAGAGCAAAACA
Source organism: Nemotelus pantherinus (assembly GCA_963978885.1). Lineage (NCBI taxonomy): Eukaryota > Metazoa > Arthropoda > Insecta > Diptera > Stratiomyidae > Nemotelus > Nemotelus pantherinus. The sequence goes on along the minus strand of OZ022265.1, from coordinate 78,634,825 downwards.
CGGGTTAATTATATTCGTTATCAGTTGCTTATTTCACAAAATTTCGAAAGAAGCATCTCATATAACATCAATGAAGAAAATGCTCAGTGCCTGCAGCACTGTAACTGAAGTTGGTGTTTGGGGCTGCGATCCGAAAAATTTGCAGAACTTTGGGAATTGAAACATTGGTTATTTATTTTCATTGTAAATGTTTCCGGTATGAATACTAACTGTAAGCATTTATTGATACAAAAGTAGCACAACCGACTCGTGCTGGCAACCTTTCGCCAGTATCAAAGCCAAAAATATGTCACATCTGCTCCACGTTGTTATATTACATTCGAAGTTATAGGAGTATAAAGAAATTTAGGATTACCTGCAGCGAGTTTTTTCAAATAATGGAAAGCTTAATATTTGCTGTTTATTGTCACTACAATATCATTACCAATTGAAAATTCTACGATAAAACCGCTTAATAAAGATATTGCAAACAAACACAAAACCAACAATAGCTGGCAACCCTATCGTGGCTTTTCAACCGAATTTGGCCTGAATAATGTTTATAGTAGGTTCCATTAATTGTATGAAATTCGTATTGATTTCATGACTGCACTGGAAGTTATAGGGCAAAAAGTTTTATTTTCCTGAGCGCATTTTCAAAACCAAAGACACAAAAATTACCACCAATCGAATTTTTCAACCAAATTTCTATCAAACAGAGTTTAGAAAAAGGTTCAGCTACTGTGTCAATTTCATGAAAATCTGGTTACTTATTCACATTTCATAGGGCAAAAAGCAGTTTTTTTTTCTTTGTAATTTTTCAAGATGGCACCACTGGCACAGAGTTGCCTACAATTCAAAATCGCTCCTATCACATTTGGTCCTATTTAAGTCCAATCCATTCTGTAAATTTCAATGGTATCTGATTATTGATTCGTGAGTTCTCGTGAACAGAAGTTTTTGATGCTAAAAAACTAGGTTAACTGGGAAAGGGTTACCATTCTTGTCCGACATGAAATTTCTAAAGTTTTACTTTGAACGTGTAGATAAAGCGTAAGATTTGTATACAGATTGGTTTTATTGTAAGAACCGGACATTTTTGAGAATATTCGATGGTTTAAATTTTTCACTTCCAAATTTTTATTTTTTCAAATTTAAGACACCAAAATTATCATAGCTGGCAGCTCCAACCGAATTTTTCAACCAAATTTCTACCAAAAGTGGTTTGAAGTAAGGTGCAGCTACTGTGTGAATTTCGTCAAAATCGAACGATTCAATCAGAATTTATAGAGCTAAAAGCAGTTATCTTTTTTTTTAGTGATTTTTCAAGATGGCACCACTGGCACAGAATCACCCGCATTTCAAAATCCTTTCTATCAGACCTGGTCCTATATAGAACCAATACATTCATTTCAATTAATTCTGCTCATTGGATCGTGAGTTTCCGTGAACAGAAGTTTTTGATGCTAAAAATATAGGTAAATTGGGCAAGGGTTACCAGGCGTGCCCGTTATACCATATCAAATTTTTTTTTGTTTATGTAAACAAAGCACAAGATTTACATATGAGTGGCTTTTTTTTTTAAGAAGCGACAGTTTTTCAAGAGAGACGATGATTTGAAGGTTTTCACTTTCAGTGCCTGCCCTAGCTACAGGGTTGCCAGCACGCTCATCAAAAGCTACAAAAATTTACAACTAAATAATATCAATATGTCCTTAAAATTTCGTAATGATTGAATAGCTCTGTCAAAAGTAATCGCAATTTAAAAATTTTCAAGTTTTCCCGTTCTGTTTTTAGGCACCCAGCGCACACATGGGGTTAAAAAATTCCAAAACATTATCCGATTCACATGTAAAACACGTTCAAAATTTATTTCGTCAACTTTATTTTTGCAAAACTTATTTGTGTACGGAATAATAGGTATATTAAAAATATCACTAAAATGGCTGCCGGCGCCAAAGGGTTAAAGATTATTAACTTTTTGTGAGACCTGGCACTATTCTGCATATACATCAATGTGTCCTCAAAATTTCAGTTCAATCGGATGGCGCGTTCCTGAGATTTTTTCACTGAAATTTTTTGATGATATATATATATATATATATATATATATATATATATATATATATATATATATATATATATATATATATATATATATATATATATATATATATATATATATATATATATATATATATATATATATATATATATATAGAAATATGAATTTTTGGCCAAAGTGATTTTAATACTAATGTTCTTCTTCGAACCTTAGTAAAAAAAATTATTGAGTTAACCCATATATGGTACTAATAAGTTTTGGATTATAATTCAACTAGGTTTGACAATATTAAAGTCTCCTCTTTTTAAGCCTTCGATGTCTGTACGGTTCAGCTATTAGTTTAGCTACCAGCTGGTTGGGGTGTTTCCGCAGCCTATCCTTATATCGTATGTCAAGCTCTTCCATAACATCTACCACGGGTGGGATCTCCAGATCTCTGCTGATGACTTCGTTTTTCACATAGTATGGGGCCGCTGTAATTATTCTCAGAACTCGCATCTGGGCTCTTTGAATCTTCTTAATATTCGTCTTGGATGCTGTCTTCCAGAGCTGAACGGCGTAGGTCCATATGGGCTTGATGACTGCTATATATAGCAAGCGTTTATATTGCAGTTCCAAAGCCGAGAATCTGCCCAACAGCCAGTATAGTGATCTGGCTTTATTTCGTATCTGTTGGCATTTTGCTTCAATGTGTGTGCTCCATGTTAGCCTCTTGTCCAGATGCACTCCTAAGTACTTAACTGATTCCTGATGCGGAATGGCTACATTATTCAGTTTGATGGGAGCAGTGTTGCCTCTTCTTAGTGAAAATGTGACATGAACGCATTTCGGTTCACTGAGTCTTATTCTCCATTTATTCATCCAGGTCTGAATGTTGATAAGGTGCTCTTCGAGATCTCTTGAAGCGATCACTGGACTCTTATGGGCGTAAAGGATTGCTGTGTCGTCGGCGAATGTTGCTGTCATGATGTATTTGCCCAACGGGAGATCTGTAGTGAAGATTGAGTACAACAGAGGCCCCAGAACGCTCCCTTGAGGAACTCCTGCTTTTATTTTCCTCACATCTGATATTGCGTCTCTATGTCGAACTGCGAATGTCCTATCACACAAGTAGGAATCCAGAATATTATGACATGGCTGAGGGAGATATAGCTTGATTTTGTGCTTAAGCCCTTCGATCCATACTTTATCGAACGCTTGTGCGACATCAAGGAAGACTGCCGAGCAGTATTTTCCGTCTTCAAATGCCTTCCTGATATATACAGCCACTCGGTGCACTTGTTCTACCGTGCTATGATCTCTTCGAAATCCGAATTGGTGGTCTGGCAGTATCCGATCGTTTTCCAATGAGCTTCTTAATTTGGCAAGTAGAAGCTTTTCAAATAGTTTCGACATGCAGGAGGTGAGACTAATTGGTCGGTAGGAAGCTATTAGGTTCACATCCTTTCCTGGTTTAGGTATCATTATGATCTGCGATATTTTCCAGATATTCGGGAAATATCCTATTCTTAACATGCTGTTGAAGAACCATAATAGATACAAAACGGCGCAACCTGGGAGTTGTTTTAACATAGGTCCATTGATTCTGTCTGGTCCTGGTGATTTTTTGTTGTTTATGTCCTTCCCAATGGATGACAATAGCTCATTGTGACTCAATTTAAACGGCTTTTCACTAGCTAGTTGGACTGCTGGAGGGCTGTAGATTGGCGCTACACCATAATTCGGAGTGAATACTTTCTCCAAATGATCTGCATACACTTTTGCTTTGGCTTCACTTGATTTAGCCCATTCTCCATTCCGGAAAATCTTGTATTATCGGGCGCGTGAGTCTCCTTGCTGCTTTCCATAGAGAGTAGTTGGACTCCTCATTCGGTGATAGTTGCTCTAAATAAGTCGTGATTTCCTTGGTTTTGCGCAATTTGAGGAGGTTTCTGAGTTCTTTAGTAGCTTCATTAAGCGCATTCTTCGTTTCGGGTGACCTATGTACAATCCACCTTCTTCTTGCTTCCCTCTTTTTCTTGAGGACTGCAATGACATCATCAGGGGTGTAAACCACATCAGGTGTATTTTCCGGGGTGGCTACTTCTGCCGCCTTTACCATTACTTCGCCAAGTGAGCAAGCTGCTTTTTCTATGTCAACAGGAGTTTTAAGCGCTACGTCTAAGTTTAAATGGGAGCTAATATACATTTTATATGCTTTCCAGTTGGTGCGCCTGTTCGTCAAATTTGAATTATAGGTATTATTTGCCGGATTGCCGTAGACAGTGAATTCCACTGGAGAGTGGTCCGATGAAAGATCAGCCCCTGTGTTTGTAGTGATGTGATGTGCAGCAAATCCTTTAGAGAGCCCGAAATCAATTAGGTCAGGGATCTTTCGTCTGTCTGTTGGCCAGTAGGTTGGCTTTCCAGGTGAGCATACTTTGAGATGTGAGCTTTGTATGGCGTTGTACAGTTGTCTTCCCTTTGGCGTGATGAGTCGTCAGCCCCAGTGGGTGTGCTTGGCATTGTAGTCTCCAGCTATTAGAAATTTATTACCCAGCTGTTTAAATAAATTGATGAATTCCTCGGACGCAGTAGAGTACTTAGGAGGGCAGTAAATTGAAGCAAATGTTATTTGTTGATGGTTGCTCGTGATTACGATTGAAGTAATTTGCATGTTCACTTTTGCTATGTTCAGTAGATGATGATGCTTGATCTTGCTCTTTATTAGGATACCAGTACCACCATGGGCTCTATCATCAGGATGAGGTGTACAGTAGAAAGTGTATCCCAATATCTTGAAGTTGTTTTTTGAAGTTATGTGTGTTTCAGATATGAGAAGAATATCTATAGAGTTCATTTTGAGGTACTGCTCTATCTCCAGTTTATTATGGGTTACTCCGTTTGCATTCCATGAGCTCACCTTATATTGATTCATGGTTTATTGAGCAAGTGTTGAATAAGAATATTTTGATTCCAAATGAGGTCTTGCATCATGCTTTGCATCGTATTCATGAACTTTTGTATGCATCGTATTCATGAACTTTGCATCGAAAGAAAATAATGGTAACTGTTTGGTGGTCTGTAGCTGAAGCTATCCACTATTCGTTCCTGCAACCTGGCGAAACCATCCATGCTGAGAAATACTGTGCTCAACTGGATGAAATGCATCAGAAATTGATAGTCCAACGATCTAGGCTTGTCAACAGGGATGGAGTGATACTGCTTAATGAGAACGCACGACTTCATGTATCGAGAACAACGGTCCAAAAATTAAACGAGTTGTGCTATGAGACTTTTCCTCACCCTCCATATTCACCAGACCTCTCACCAACAGATTACCATTTCTTTAAACATTTGGATCACTTTTTGACAGGAAAAAGATTTAATAATGAAGCTGCTGTTAAAAATGCCTTCGAGGAGTTTCTTCGAACCAGAAACTCGGACTTCTACAAAACTGAAATAAGTGTACTTGTATCTCGTTTTGTTTTGATTCCTAGAAGCCGCTTCAAAAAAACCACTCATCAATTTCAGCCATTTTTCAAAAGCCCATAACTCGGCAACTAAACCTCATATAAACCGAAAATTGTGTATCCACGTTCTTATCCTCTAGAAGTACCATTATGCGCAATATGAACGAAATCCAGAGCTTGGATATTTTTTCGTTGTCCGCTTCACGTGAAATGCTCCCTAAGCGAAAGCTCAGCGAATGTCAGCAACATTATCGAATGCAGCAAGTTTCTGCTCGGGATCGTTTTTTTTGCAGCCATACTTTAATCTACTTTGTAAAGGTGCAAAAATCCTCTATAGATTGCTAGATATCAGCTGGAATAACACACCTCAATTGGGAGTTTGAGATCCTTAGAGATGGTAAAAAGCTGATTGCCTGCTCGGTATGGTACACTGCTAGAGGACTATGATTGTGAAATGTGAATATATGATAGGTGTATAGATGTTCAAATTAGGTCAGCTTCCGTTAAGGCTCTGAATGCAGCCCACAGCCTTTGGTGTTGAGGCTATAAGCAATTTGACTCATTGATACCCTGTATGTCGCCATAAAAAGCTCGCTACAAGGTTTTCTTCGCCTTGCACTCGGATTACTTGAAAACGTTCAGATTTGCTTTATATCCGAATTTTTGCGTTGTAAAACTCCTTTGACGCGTGATAGCATAGTAAGAACATTTAGACACTGAAGAATTTGCTGGTAATATTTGAAACTTAGACTCCAAATAATAAAGATGAGCTACCCACGTCACTAGCAGCAGTTTAAAATAAGTTCTCTGCAACGAAGTAGTTTCTGCATTGTGAGTCGGGATGAGAAGTGGATAGTTTACAAAAACGTGGTAAGATAAAGGTTCTATGATGATTCTTCAAAAAGCATTTACGAAAGAATTCATCAATATCTTACGTTCTAAATATAAAAGACTGATCTGAATATATTAGCTAATCTTTAGAGGTCATGATCAGACTTCCACCAGCCCAAATAGATACGACACGTGCTTATTTTCACAAACTGTAGGTTATTCCCCATTTTCGGCTAATACATGATTTTTTTATCAGCAAGAAACCGACAACACGACATATTTCTAATAGTTTGCTAATATTTAAATAAGTGCGTTTAACACGGTTTGAAATTCATCGAAGATACAGTTTACTATCATTTAAAAACATAAAAAAATAACTCAACAGTTATATTGATTGCCATAAAATTTCTATTCTTTTCAATAATTATTTTCATACTAACTTAAAAAAAATGGTTCTATTAGGTTCAAAATAATTTAACCCAGATTAGGTACATGAGACGCATCGCTTTGGCGTGCAGGCGCAGGGCACAGCGAGCCAGGAATAGGCCGGGAGCGGCTGAGCTATCTGCTGCTCACATTGCAGCAAAGAGGGAGCTGACCAAGGCCATCACGAGGAGCAAACGTGCCAAATGGCAGGCTCTTTGTGAGGAGGTCAACTCAGACCCCTGGGGGGATGGCTACAAATTGGTCACTCGCAGACTTGGCTGCATGCGGCCTAGCACTCTCATGGATGCGATATCCATGGAGCGTATCGTTGGTTCGCTGTTCCCGGTGCATTCGTCAAGGGCTGACGGTCCCATCATCGTTAACCAGGCGGATGTTCCTCCCTTTACGGACGAGGAGCTGAACAGTGCAGTGTCCAGGATGAAGAACCGGAAGGCTCCGGGTCCTGATGGGGTACCGGTGGAAGCGCTTAAAGTCGTGGCGGAGAGCCAACCGCGTCTATTATTGGACTTGTATAATTCATGTCTAGTCGCGGGGGTCTTCCCGTCGCGGTGGAAAGTAGCTCGACTGGTACTTGTTGACAAGGGGAAGGGTAACCTGGGCAATCCATCAGCATATCGCCCACTGTGCATGCTGGACACTGCGGGGAAGCTTCTCGAGGGGTTGCTCAAGCCAAGGCTGCTGTCAGCAGTGAGATCTGCTGGTGATCTCTCTGCCAGGCAGCACGGCTTCCGAAAAGGGCATTCAACAATCGATGCCATCTCAGAGGTTGTTGGGGCTGTAGCAAGAGCGGAAGAGGCATGCCATCAAGCCAGACCGGTCGTCCTGCTGGTAACGCTGGACGTACAAAATGCCTTTAACTCGGCGAGGTGGACAGACATCCTGCGGGCCCTTGAGCAGACGTTCCGTATCCCTGACTACTTGCTAGCCATGATGCGGGACTACCTCAGGGATCGCTGGTTGCTCTACGACACCGACGAAGGAGTCAAAAGAAGGCCTGTCACTTCAGGTGCGGCACAGGGGTCGATCTTAGGACCTGACCTCTGGAACATCATGTACGATGATCTGCTGCGCCTGGAAATGCCTGCGGATGTGTTTCTGGTAGGTTACGCTGATGACGTCGCAGCGGTAATCACTTCCAGATCTGCCGAATTCGCTCAATTCAGACTTAACCAAGTCATGAGGAGGGTGGATCGGTGGATGACCGAACACGGCCTCCAGCTGGCAATCTCTAAAACAGAGATTGTTATGCTGACAAAGCGGAGGATACCAACTGTCATACCCATGACAGTTGGCTCCGTCGAGGTCCAGACCAGCAAGTCGGTCAGGTATCTGGGAGTGATCCTGGACACCAAGCTGACGTATTGGGATCATATCCGCAGGGCATGTGACAGGGCTCTAGTAGTCGTCACTTCGCTGAGTAGGCTAATGACCAACGTCGGTGGACCCAGTGAGACGCGACGGAGACTGCTGATGGTAACGACCGATTCCATCTTGCTATATGGAGCCGAAATCTGGGGAGATGCGCTCCGAACTGAAAAGTTCCGGAAGCGCATTGCCAGTGTCCAGCGCAGGGGTGCCCTGCGTATCGCCTGTAGCTACCGCACAGTCTCAGAAGAGGCTGTGATGGTGGTATCGGGAGTAATCCCGATCGATCTACTAGCGCGAGAACGCAAACAAGGGTACCTCTATCGCTCAGAGCTGGGTAGAACTGAGGCTCTGACGCACGCGCGTACGCTTACTCTCCAACTCTGGCAACAACGTTGGAGTTTAAGTGCTAAAGGACGCTGGACGGCTAAGCTAATTGGTCTCATTGAGCCTTGGCTTAACCGGAGCCACGGAGAGGTAAACTTTTACCTTTGTCAATTCTTGACAGGGCACGGTTACTTCAGGAAATACCTGAACAGAATGGGTAAGGTGGTCACACCGTACTGCCGGTACTGTGTGACTGAGCTCGATGATGCTCAGCACACATTCTTTATGTGCAGTCGCTTCGTAAGTTTGAGGCGCACCATTGAGTCCACGATTGGCCTGGCAACGCCTGAGACGATCGTGGAAGCAATGCTGCGAAACGAGGAGAACTGGCGCGCAGTCTCAACATATGTTGAGAAAGTGCTGCGCATAAAGCGGGAGGAGGGTTGCCTTACCGACCCATGAACTGTGGTAGTTTCTGAAGTCCGTGGTTACCGATGGGTGAGTCAGCACGACCGGGTCGAAGCAGTGCTTAGAAAATATTCCCGACTCGGAACTTCGTGGGCTTGTAGATGGTCCTTTTTTTTAGTGAGTCAAACCTCACATACCCCGAGGTGAAAGGTCACCCGGGGATCTGGTATGCAGATTTTTTTTTTGCCATCTACACTAGGGGGGAAAAAAAAAAAAGATTAGGTACATATTAATTAATAAATGTTTGTACTATGTATTTTCCATAGATTTCCTAAAACGAAAATTAAATCACCCACCCAATAACACTACGTAGAATATCAAACATAGTTTACAAGAAAATTATCTATTTCTAATATCTTTGTATATTAACCTAGTTGACGCTGTGCAAACAATTACTACTATTAATACAATGAAATGAAAATATATCGTATTGACTGTCTTTGATCAACGAGTGGTTTACTGTTTGACTTCCATTAAACTAATCACTTGCTTCGGGTTCTTTATGTCTTTCAAAGACAGGGCTCATGGTGAAGTGTATTCCAACTAGTTCATAGTTGATCATAATATATCTTAAAGATTGTGTAATTATATCTATAGCAACCATCCTTTTCGAAGTGACAAATGCTACGACAACAACTTTGATCGTCGCTGAAATTTCGAAATCATTTCATCGAGTTGAACACATCCGCAAGTCGCTTCCGAAAAACACCCACAAATCAACGGAAGCTATAAATATTTTCGGCGGATGCTGCAGTATTCATACGGGTGTTGGGTAATTTTTCAACCGTTTCTCCACGTTTCAATTCATTCAAAAGCCAATGTGAACGATATTTTATTTGGCAAAATGTTTTCACGTGAACAATGAATAAAACCTTCAGGCGTCATCGTGATGATAAAGTGTTGTTGAGTACAATTCATATATGTGATAGCCAGCTTATTCGTGATGATTTCTGTTTCCTGTCAGCTTTAACTTTTAGCATCAATCAATGAGATAAATGTTCCAATCATGAAAAACCAACGGTGTAAAAAATTTCAAACACACAATTCAACTTTAAAGCCAGCACACCATTTTCCTCGCTCTGCCCGAATTCCCGTGTTGCGTCTTATTTGAACCGCAACATCAACAAGAAATAGTGAAAAAAGTTAAATCTAATCAACCAAATTATTCGAAACATTTTTTTTCGCTAAGATCATTGCAATCTTTCCAAATTTGTTTCAAATGTGAGTCAATATGGTCACACATTGAAAAATGTTTTTTTTTCAAGTACTGTACCAGAAAATTCTGCACTATTTTATATTGAGGCATTGACCATTAAAATTTTATTATTGGTGGTATACGGGTATACATAAATTTCCCTTCGGTTTAAAGAAAAACATATAAAATTGCCTAGAGTGAAAATAATTTATTCAGCTGCAAATCTGCCGTCAACAAAAGTAGAAGTTAGTTAAAAGATTTTGCTCATTTGGACACAAAACAAAGATCAGCGATCTTTTGTGTTCGCAAAAGCTAGCAGGTACCTCAAAATTGTCGGTGCAAAGGGCAATACAAAGGGTACTTGATAGACAAATCCAGGTCAGGTAGAAATAAGAAGGAATTTGGTGCAATTAATAGAAACATACCATAAGAAATGTCTCAGAATAAAAGTTCTTCTGTTCGAGATATTGCTGAAAAAGTGGATAAACGAATACGCACTATGCAAAGAATTCAGGAAAAAATAGCATTAAGACCTAAAACACAGAAAGTACCGAAAAAATAGATAATACTGCGTTGGAATTTTCGGGTGAAGGAAATTGTACGAGAAATTTTGACTGAAAATGAATGCTGCATAGTAATGGATGATGTATTTTAAATATAACTTTTCAACATAACCTGGGTAATAGCATTACTCAACAGTAAAGAAAGAGAATGTCAGTGATTCAAAGAAAACTATTTCTGTGGAAATATTTGAGCCCAAGTTGTTAATTTGGAAAACCATATGTCAATGTGGAAAGAATACTCAGCCAATTAGTGCCGAATTGTATGTGACAAAATGTATGTCATTTTTGAATGACCTTGGCGGGTTCACATTATTTCGGCCTTATTTAGATTAGAGAATGATAAAGTTTCTCTTTTGTTCATTCTGTCAGAGTTGCTGTTCGGAAGAATCACATTATTCATAGCCCTGTAGCTTCAGTAAGTCATTCAGCATCCGGTTCGTAACTACTTCTAGGTAATGGGAACTAATTACCAAGGTAACCACTTCCAATATAATTTCTGCATTACATTTAACTCATTATGTCATAGCAGGTAATGTGTTGTGATTGTATTCTGTACTAGTTACGGAAGCAGTTACATTGGAGTCCTTTCAGAAGTGGTGATAGAAAATCACTTCAGTAAGTGGTATGCTGTAATACATTACAGAAGGGGTGATATGGTACGTTGATATATAGTGAAAACTACGAAAATTGTAAATAATCATCTCGAAAACGTACGAGTATGCGTGATGGAAATCAAAGTCTAATTCGAAGTGTAGTACACCAATGACGCTGACTCGTTTAGTTGAAAAATAAATAGGTACAATTTTTTTACAAAATATGTAGACACAAATTTCATGGATGAAAAAAACAAGTAAAACAGCAAATATCACTATAAAGTTAATACATTTTATTTATCAAAACAAGTATATAAAATCAAAATATTCCAGCATTATTCAAAATACACTATTTTAAACCTATATTTCAATAGAAAAATCGAACACGCGTTCACATCACTTGCACAAACTCGCACTGTCGAAACATACAATTTTTTCGGAACTGCGTGCATAAGAATGCGCAGTATTTTAATAAAAATTGTGGCTACGCAGCCTCACTTGCTCGTAAAAATAAGCAACAAGTTACCTACTGCATTACTTTTTAAGAAAGGTAATGCAGCGGGTAAGTTGTTACTTGATCGCTTACTCGACAAACTCGATTACATTGTTAGTAATGGAGCTTCGTGAATAATATAGTACTTCCAGAATCAATTCTCAAGCAACGCCTTGCCATTTTTCCTACAGGGAGTCTACATATTATTTTAACTAATACAGACACCATTGTTTTAGTTGATGACATCGATATTGGTATCAGCTACAACTATTAAACTCCTAAGTTTCTGATACATCCCTGTAGGAAAAATGGCAAGGCGTTGCTTGAGAATTGATTCTGGAAGTACTATATTATTCACGAAGCTCCATTACTAACAATGTAATCGAGTTTGTCGAGTAAGCGATCAAGTAACAACTTACCCGCTGCATTACCTTTCTTAAAAAGTAATGCAGTAGGTAACTTGTTGCTTATTTTTACGAGCAAGTGAGGCTGCGTAGCCACAATTTTTATTAAAATACTGCGCATTCTTATGCACGCAGTTCCGAAAAAATTGTATGTTTCGACAGTGCGAGTTTGTGCAAGTGATGTGAACGCGTGTTCGATTTTTCTATTGAAATATAGGTTTAAAATAGTGTATTTTGAATAATGCTGGAATATTTTGATTTTATATACTTGTTTTGATAAATAAAATGTATTAACTTTATAGTGATATTTGCTGTTTTACTTGTTTTTTTCATCCATGAAATTTGTGTCCACATATTTTGTAAAAAAATTGTACCTATTTATTTTTCAACTAAACGAGTCAGCGTCATTGGTGTACTACACTTCGAATTAGACTTTGATTTCCATCACGCATACTCGTACGTTTTCGAGATGATTATTTACAATTTTCGTAGTTTTCACTATATATCAACGTACCATATCACCCCTTCTGTAATGTATTACAGCATACCACTTACTGAAGTGATTTTCTATCACCACTTCTGAAAGGACTCCAATGTAACTGCTTCCGTAACTAGTACAGAATACAATCACAACACATTACCTGCTATGACATAATGAGTTAAATGTAATGCAGAAATTATATTGGAAGTGGTTACCTTGGTAATTAGTTCCCATTACCTAGAAGTAGTTACGAACCGGATGCTGAATGACTTACTGAAGCTACAGGGATAGGCTATGTGATCACCAGGGCTATCAAGCTTCTAAGTTGCTGATTTAATAATTTTTTTTTTAACAGGTAAATGTTGCATTTTTGTTGCAAGACGATCAAAGATTGAAATTTAACTAAGTGGTTTCGAAAGTATACTCTGTTTCTCATCAGACATCAGTTTATAGTCCATAGCTGAAGGATGTGACCCCTTGCGGTGGGAGATAATTTATCAGCAAATTTAAATTTAATATTTTTTGCTTGTAAAAGATGTAGAGCCGATAAACGTTGTTTACGATATTATTGGCTAGAAGGGAGAGCGCAATCGCAATTTAATACTTCTAGAAGTAAATGTATTTCAAAAGTTATGGTGATATTTAATACCGATTCAGCAGGTTGTTATCTAACCATAAAAGTTATCAATTTGTGAATATAGTTCCCTTCTTGTCTATAAATTAGCAAAGACAACGTATATATTCGCTAATGCTTATGAAAGCAGAGAATATTTGATACGGGGAATTGGATCGTTTCGCAGAATAAGCCTCCGAAAGCAGAGTCATAATGGACATTGTTTTTGTGTTGGATGGTTCAAATAGAATTTTTTTTAACTTTTTTAAAAAAAAAATTAGTTTTTTTTTTTTAAATTATTCGATGTGACTGGATGGATGATTCGAATGGTCGAATTGATTCGAACACTCAGGCCAGCATATATGATAAGGTTGCTGTAGATTCAGCCCCAATGATAATTTCCTTTTCCGGACTTTCGTCGATGCGGAGCTCGTGCATGTCGATGTCGTTGCTCATTTAGTACACAACACAAGTAGGATGCTACGATTGCTGAAAGCCCTGCGAGTAGAGGTTACATAGATAGCCTAATAAATTATATATATATATATATATATATATATATATATATATATATATATATATATATATATATATATATATATATATATATATATATATATATATATATACATTATATTGTAACGCGGTTTGCTACAACTTAACACCGTATATGATGTTGCAGAGGTGATGTCCTAAAAGTGACCCCTGTGCCGCCCCTGAGATGAAAGGCCTCCTTTTGACTCCATCGTCGGTGTCGTAGAGCAACAATCAATCTCTGAGGTAATCCCACATCATGATTAGCAAGTAGCCAGAGATACGAAGCTTCTACCACCTTGCCGAGTTGAAGGCGTTTTGTATGGCTAGCGTTCCCAGCAGGACGACTGGTCTGCCTTGGGGGCAAGCCTCTTCCGTTCTTGGCATAGCCCCAATAACCTCTGTGATGGCATCGATTGTTGAATGCCCTCTCCGGAAGCCGTGCTGCCTGCAAAAAAGATCGTCAGCCTATCTCACCATTGGCAGCAGCTGCGGCTTGAGAAGCTTCACCACAGTGTTTACCATGCACAGTGGACAGTATGCTAGGCCACCTTTCTCCTTGTTTACAAGTAGCAGTCGAGCTACTTTCCATCGCGACGGGAGGATCCCCACAACTTAACATGAATTGTATAAAACCATTATTAGAAGAAGTTGGCTTCCCGCCACGACTTTTAGTGCCTGAATCGGAACCCCGCCAGCCTCCGGAGCCTTGCGGTTCTTCATTTGGAACACTGCACTGTTCACCTCCTCATCTCTAAAGAGAAGAATATCCACCTCATTGAGGAAGATGGGATCAACAGTCATTGGCGAACCAACGGTGCGCTCCATGAATATCGCATTCATGAGAATGCTAGGCCGCATGCAACCACGTATTCGAATGACTAATTTGTAGCCATCTCCCTACGGGTCTGCGTTGATCTCCTCACGAAGAGCCTGCTATTTGACACGTTCACTCCTCGTGATGGGTCTGGTCAGCTCCTTCTTTGCCACAATGGGAGCAACAGTCCTGGCTTTTTTTCCCGGTGTTGCAGCTTGGTGATTTCTTCGTCCCTCCAGTACGCTTGTTCATAGGCGTGCCGTGACCTAAAATCTGGCAGAGGCCAGGGACCAACAGGTTCAAGACATGCGATGATTTTATCTTCCGTAAGGTACACGTACTGTTCATATAACTTATATAATTTACTAATATATTTTATATTTGCTAATATATTCTTTGCTATTTGCTTATACATAATGCATTATCAAATAAACTTCATGTCTGTGAATGCGTATGAGCTACTACCACATGCATATAATGTGAACGGTAGGTATGAACTACACACGAATCATCTATGACCGCTAAGAAATGAACGCTTGTACGAATTAAACGGGAATAGAATGGAAATAAGTAGAAATATAAGACTATTATTTCGTTTAGAAGCTAAATATATTTCAACTTATACTTGAAGAAGAGGATAGCTAAGTTTCAAAATATCTTTGAAGAAATTGGAATATTTTAAGCTTAGAAGGAAGAAATTGACCTCTTGCTTCAAATTTTTGTTACCTAGAAAACCTAGAAAAAGCATAAATAACTTGGCAAGATGGAAGAGTACTGTAACTTACTCTTTTCGAGCTATTTGGTTTGCAGGGATATCTTCGTAGCCTTAACTGCGTGTCCAAGGCTAGCGGAAACAGCAAAACCTTTGAAACTAGTGCGTTTTACTGTTTTCCGTTTTCGCGATCCTCTGGGAAATGCGAGATCCAGACAGTTCTTCTCTGCGAAGAATGTAATTTTTTCCCAAACTACATACAAGTCTTCTCGCTCACTTAGTATGTTTTAACTGTTCCATTCGTAAGATTTATCACATCCCTAAGAGTTGCATTTTTAGTTTGGAAATTTGTGCTTAACATGTTCGTTATAAAAAGAACATAGTGAAAGATGAAAAGACTTTCTACAAATCTAGGACTACTGATTGAATGAAAGATTCCCAATGAATAAACTGAGTCGTTGTATTTTCCTTCATTTATTTTTTTTTCTAAAGCCTCTTTCATAGTCCCATAGCTATCGATCACATATTTGCAATTGTGAAATCTCGTTGACTAACGAGTCGAGCTTAAACTTCTCATTCCATGCCTTGTGTTTAGACCAACTGCCTCTTCAAACTGCTTCAACAATTCGTGTTGTGATGGCTTCGAAAAGTGTAGGTAAAGGGATTCAATGGCATTGAAAAAGGATGTACACGTTTCGATTGTGAAAAATGTGTCCATCACAACAAGGATAATTTTATGAGCTAGACAGTGTACAAATGTGGCTGTTGGGTGTTTCATCTTAATTTAGATTTCTACACCATTTTTTTGTCCTGACATGACACTAGCACCATCATAAGACTGTCCAACAACAGGCATTTCGCTAAGTCCGTAGCTGTCTAACAGGCTGAAAATTATATCTGCTAAATACGAGGCATTTCTAGCTCCTGAACAGTTTACAAAGCTTAAGAACCTTTCTTCGACTGCTAGCTCTTTAGTAAATCTGACAACCACGGATATTTCTTCCTTTTTGTGGACCCTTGCTTCGTCTACCATAATGGAAATCAGTCCACACTCTTTTATTTCAGCTGTATTGTCCTCGCAAACGATTTCAGCAATTTTTTTTTATAATTCATTTTCTGTTTTGCCACTACAGTTGTTCGCTACCTTGTTTTTAAAAATATTTTCAAAAGTTGTATCATGCTTCGCGAATAATGCACAAAATTCCAAAAAAAAATTCACGGTTATCGCTGGCACCACTTTCATCATGTCCTCTGAAAGCACGTCTTTGGTGACTGAGACACGTCGTAAGGTCGATAACTTTTTCCAAATAATTTCGGTTCATCTTGACAATATTCAAGACTGTTCAAGCACCATATCATTTACTGTCTTCCAAGCTCTATTAGAGTTTTCACATTGTGCATGAATTTTTCCATCCGGATAATTTATCCGGATCGCGAAGTTTGGTCGAGTTGAAATTTTGGTGTATTTTTGGCGACAATGGAAATTCTATGGAAAATTTCGCATTGTGATAGCTTCACACCAAGTCATCAGACCATCACAAAATTTACAAGACCCATCAATGGGCATAAAAAATAAGTTTCTGCAGATTTTAAATAATGTATGGGCAACCTTGTAGCTACCATAAGTACGTAAACACAAACCTTTCACACGGCTTTTAGAATAAAATGCAAAAGATTGATGAATTTGAAACTATATTTATACAGTCAAATCTAAACTTGTAAAATTCCCAATCGGTATATATTGGTCTTGAGTAGATATAGGTCTGAAAAAAGTTTAATGAATATGATAAGAACCATGTGGTGGTTGTGTCACTATGAAAAGACACTCGGTGAAATTGAAGTGCTCTGCCTTTTAACTTTTGATGCAGTTATCAAATTATAATGAAATTCACACACATTTAACCTCAGTGTAAACCAAGTAGGTCAAAGACAGTGTGGGAACACGTAACACAACCCACAATCACATATCCACACAGCATACAATACACCAAAATTCATTTATATAGTAGGCTAAGAAAAATGTAAATAAAAATATTGAAAAATAAGAATTAATAATATATTTTGTAAAAAGCTGTCACGACGTGTTCCTCTTGATAGCATTAAAATTAAATTTTCAGTATTTACTTCCAAATTGGAAATTACTTCTAAAATAGCATAAAAGTGGCAGGGATACCATTTTCATTCTCCAAATGACTTCGAAAATTGTATTCTACGTTAATACCATTTTAATACTCAGACTATGTTTTGTGAAAAACATAATTGCATAAAACGGCAATTTATAAAAGTGTTCTTATCTAAATACCTGTATATTGCCTAGTAGGAATGAACAGATAATCTTAATAAAAAAAGGATGATTGGCGAGGCGCTTTTCGTCTTTTTCTTAACGTATAGCTTGTCGAAATTAAATATTGCCGTCCATATCTCGAAATAAGTCCCATACCATCGTAATTAATACCGCAAATAATACAGTCTCTATGTTACAAGAAGTGTAAGCTGGTATAGGCTTACACTACTGCACTACACAACACTTGCTGTAACCACAAAAACCTAAGAGGCGAAAACTTAAGTGTCTACTGTTGGAAATATTTATTTTTCTGGGAGGGGCCAACCTAGGGTCTAGGGGGGTGGGGTGGTCCCGGCCCCCTCTGGCTCCCTTACGGCACGCCTATGCGCATGTTGCCTCCTACGAAAGGGTTTTTGTTTGGGCATTGAATTTTATGTTCTGTTAGCAATGGTCATTCCTGCTGCACGAGTCACTGGGGTCCCAGATGCTGGAGGCTAACCTTCCAAGCTCGAATCGCACGATATGACCATTTCGTCCCTGTTAAGTTTAGCGGCATTCCAACCTAGCAACTTACAGGAAGAGCGGTGGCATCTTGACCTGATATCAGCAATTTGGAAGGTGATGTAATTATGATCACTCCTAATGTAATATTCCATCACCCTCAAATCGGTGACGAGTGCCGCAAGTTTCTCCGACGCCATGGTGATATCGGAAATGGATTCGCCAAATCCGGGTCTTCGGAATGTTGGCGTCGAACCGGTGCTCAACACCAAAAACCCAACCTCAATCCCATCACGACTATGCGCCGTCCGCGATTGTTTTCGGTGGACATGTCCCACTCTCAAATCCTACTAGTGGTCATAGTTCTATTTCGACCATAATGTGTTCGGTTTTCAAGTTTAAGTAAAATAAGTATTTTGCGTGAACTATTTGTACTATATTACGGGTAGGTCTAATAGCACATTTTTTCGGCTTTTTTTCTACTTTTTTTCTTTGAGGCAGAGCTCTGGATAATGGAATCGATTTTGGTGATTTGTTTTTTAGTTTTTGCATTGAGGCCGTGTTCTGAATGTTAGTTTTGACTATGTAAATAAACACAGATAGAAAAGTTGAGGATACTGGGAACCAAAGTGATGTTTTTGCAATAAGCAAAATATAATTTAATGATAAAATATAAGTACCCGAGGAGGCACTGCCTCCTTTGTCTCCTCTGAGGAGCCGCCACTGATCCAAATCATATCTTATCCAAGTTCTTTCTTCTACTTAAGCCAAGAAGTATAATCTACGTCTCTGAGGCGAATACATATTAAAAAATTATTTGTCTCTTTCTAACGCTTTAAGCTAGCGCTTTGTTTTTTCGTGTCAACTTATTGTGCATCGAGATATTTCAAGCTGTGATTACGTTTTTCTGGTAAGTGCCCCTTTTTCTGTAATATTGCTTGCTTCTACGTCTCTACGTCGTATGTTTCTGCTTTACGTAACTTTTGTGAATTTTAGTTAGTATATGTTTATGTTATATTTAGGTGTTTATAGATTGTTTTGAGGTATTTATATATTGTTACTGCTTATTTATCATCATGGTGTATTCACAATCGTTGACAGTGGAAGAAATCGAAAAAATTTTACTACAAGATGATGATTATTTGGCTGGAGGTTCAGCTTCGGACGAGGAGGATCGTCAGCAAGAGGACGATGTCCAAAGTGATGTAATGATTTACCTCAGGAAAGAGTAAAATCTTCTTGACTTGGGTCTATTGCGCCATCAGAATCCATTAACTCCATGCGTATGATTCAGCCAACAAAGAGAATACTACGAGGTAAGAATGGGAAAGGGGAGGAGTTGACTCCTTCAAAGTTCTCAAAAAATTTCAAAAAATTGATAAGCATTAGAGCTGATTACGTTGTCTATGCTAATTTGTAGACAAGAAGCGAACCGTGATCACAAATTGATAACCTTTATGAGCAAATAATTTCGTTGGATATAAGTCGAGGTTGTTAAAATTTGTAATAACGAACGTAAATAAAAATTCATGACATCACATTGCAAGTGACCACATCAGTCAGGTATGCACTGTGAGCTGATGTCTGATGAGAATCAGTGCATACTTCGAAACCACTTAGCTAGTTAAATTTTTTTCAAATTTTAACATCCCGCAAAAAACAATTCCATGCTCATCAAGGTCTTCAAAAAACTCCTTGACTCCAAACAAAGGGAGCAGTTGACGCCTTCGACCAAATGTGCTCAAACATGACATGCAAGCGCAAAACCTATAGATGGCGGTATATTACGGGATTTTGAACATGACTTTCATTAACTCATTCATAATTTATAATAACAACAAAACGGCCAACCATGAAAAACCACTGGGAAGGAGAGATTTCATGAAAAAATTAAGTTCCGATTTGTCAACATCTTGGATGGAACAATGACTTAGCGCTCCCACTTTGAAGCGGAAACTAAGTCATAACAGTCAATACATTTTAATTGAAAAACCATCGTCAGCAGTGCATGTTGTCGGAGAAGATGAAATTTCAACAAAATAACGACGCTATTCTTCGTTTTGTTCTTATAAGACACGAAGAATGACTAAACTTTTATGCCACAAATGTAGAAAGCCAGTTTGTGGTGAGCAAAAAGTTTATGTTTGCGTGCACTGTGCCTAAGCACATTCAATTGTTTATATGAAATGTTTGAATAAAAAATTTTTAATCAAAATATCGTTGTATATTTCATAACTTTATCCCAAACCTACAACTTATTAATTTAAGGTATAAAAATATCACTTACTTTACGTTACAGAGCAGTTTTAGTATTATACGTCTCCGAAACGTATGATTATGCTTGACGTACTATAAAATAAGATTACGTTTCTAGGGTTAATGTTGAAAAATGTAAAATGTTAATGTTAATCTTTGCTAAATATATATTTTTTTCTCTTTAACGTATATATGTACTTGGTAAATTTATTTATCTATTGCATTTTTTTATTCATCTATCTAATAGTTTATTTATATTTATGTTTGTATATTTGTTATTTTAATGTTTTATCTTGCTTGGCAATTGAATAAATAAATAAAATATATTAGAACACTACCGTTATTTGAAATATTTTCTAAAATTATCTAGCATGCATTTAATATTGCGCTTGAAAGGGCTATCCATATCAAAAGGACCAAAATATATGAACTGAAAAATTATATCACTATCAACATTTAATTTCATCTTAAATTGTTCGTTCTTCTTGGTGAATATGTTCACGAAATCCCAAGAGTAAATGTAATTTAGATTAAAATTGTTCAATGTGTTGCAGACCTGACTTGAATTTTTTGTCGTTTTACTATCACAACACGTCGCTTGTATCAGAAGAACTAACTAATGCAGAGCTCTGAACTCTTGGAACTATAATTTTGGGTTTTACGCTCAATGATTTTTTGTGAGGAAGAAGCCTGGATGCAATAATATATTATTTCTCCCATGCCACTTTCGTACATGTTGCCTGCTGTAACGAATACAAAGTGAACTTACTTTACTTCCTGGCTTTGACCTCATTTCGCCTGAAGGACTTCATCGAAATCGTCTATTAAAGTAGTAGTGAGCCTGTTCATGTTTTGCTTAATTGTTTCCCAGGAATAATCAAGTCATCAAACTGCTCGCTATTAAGATTTTACTTCATATTTGAAGTGAACAAGAACGCATCACTGGCCAGTGAACTCAATAATGCAGCCTCGATAAGAATGTGCCGCAATTAACCCCCTACGAATTCCAAGCAGACGAAGAAGCATATCCCGAGCTGGGCGAAACATTGAAATTCTTAAGAACTCACTAGAGGATGAATTCGTACCATGCCAATATCCGAAATCGAAAATAATCCCTATTGTCTGCGCTTATTGCCCTTCATTTGGTTTTATGCTTAGAACTACAACTTTTGGACGGTTTCAGCATTTCTCGACAAGGAGTAAATCCAGGACGCTAAGCTTCAGTAATCCTATTTTTATGAAAAGGCTGCGGTCTCAACTTCACTACTTTTCCGTCTGCGATGATTTCGTCACAATACTTTTTATGTATTTGATGGGCAATAAAATCGAATGTGATGACCTCGGTTCCAAGTAAACCCCTAATGTCTTTTACTATGAGCTAATGCAAATGGAATCGCGGATACGGATTTACTAGGATAGAGATAAGAACACCGACTTTGAGATAATTGGCTGTTAACTTTCAAAACTGAATATGAACAATATGTTTTAGATTTGCGAAGCAAACTGCGAGTTGTTGAAGAATACTTTTGTCTCTTATAAAATCTGAGTGAAAAAAACATTAATGTAACATCGAAGCAAGTCTCAATTCAACTGTGCAGTGCGTATCATTTAAAAAGAACTCACCTTCGATATAACTCAACATGATTATACTTTACAGACTATGTACATATATATGTAGTTCACATCCAAAAAATTTATTATAAAATTTTTAGCTGTCACCAATATCGTAGCTGTCACCAAAATCACTTTAGCGAAATTGGTTGTGTCAATTATGTTAATATGTTGGCTATGTCGAATATTATTTCTTACAATCAGCGTGCTGTCGCCGATGGAACATGAAAATTTTCTAAGCCCTGCTCCATTGCACTGGGTTGCGTCTTTCCGTTACCAGAAAGATATAAGAATAAAAGAAATAATATTTACAAGCTCATCGAAAAATTTCAAAACCGTTTTTCAGCTTGTAAAAGCACCCGGCTTCGCAAATATTGCACTTAAGGAAGCAGCAAAAGTCGTCAGATCTCTCAAATACAAAAAAAAAAACTCCACGTACTGACGTCATCCCGATTGTAGCACTAAAAAAGCTTGCCATGAATCATGTTGTTTATTTTAATTTCAATCCTTATTTCTAAAGCAATGCTCCCGTTTTTAAAAAACTATTTGAAAAGTAAATTCTCTCAGTTGCTCGAAGAAGTAATACCCTCCCGCATTTTCAATTTGGCTTTAAAGGTAAGCCACTCAACGGAGCACCAAATTATCCAGGTAAGCACGGACTTCAAATGTTCTCTTCCTTATAAGGACCGTGCTGGCTTAGTAATATTAGACAACGAAAAAGCATTCGATACTGTATGGCATGAAGATATGTTGCAGGAATTTAAATTAGGTTAATGGCTAACATCGGTGACCTCTCAAAAACAAGACGGAGTTTGGAGATGGCAACGACTTAATGGATCTTGTTGTACGGGGTGGAAATTATGGTGGATGCACTCCAAGCGAAGAAGTTTAGCGCACGGACTGCCAGTATCCAGCGTAGAGGTGCCCTGCGTATCACCAGTAGCTACTGCACGATAGTGGAGGATGCCGTTTTGGTGGTAGTGGTAATAGCCCCGATAGATCTACTTGCGCGAAGGGTTCGCCACACAATCTGTTGCCGGACAGAACCGGAGCTCTAGTGCGCGCACGTATGCAAACACTCCAACCTTGGCAACAAAAGTCACTGAACGGCACGATTGATATGTCTTAAGTTTTACCTGTGCCAATGCCTAACGGAGCCTGACTATCTCGCCTTGACAGAACGTACCTTAACAGAATGAAGTAAGGTGCGAATACCGTACTGCCCTGATTCGCATAAACGTTCTATCTACATTTTAGACATTCAACGATTTGTGTTTTGATTTGTACTGGAGATATATGGAGAGTGCATTTTGCCAATATTCTAAACATACTTCAAAAATACAAAATAAACATACTTCCACAGAAGATAGATTTTTCAAATTTTGTAGAATGATGTAATGGAATATGTAGTTTTTAAATCCGGTGTTAACTCAAAAATGATAAAAATGTTGATAGAACGTTTATGTGAATCAGGGCAGCGTACTGTTAGTACAGTGTAGATGAGTACAAAGATGGTCATCATACATCCTTTGCGGGCAGTCGGCTCGCATGTTTGAGGAGCAGCTTCGAGTGCGCAAAGATTTGCTCACGCCAGAGATGATTGTGAAAACGATACTGCGTAACAAAGATAACTGGCGCACACTCGCATCATATGTTGAAAAAATACTGTGCATAAAGCGAGAGGAGGGCTACCCTACCGACCCACAAGCTTTGGTGAGTTCTGAAAAAAGTTGGCATCGATAGGTGAGCAAGAAATAATGCAAGAACCAATTTTGAATTAATGCAAGAACCAATTTGGCTACACCAGCTAAAGTGGGCTCCGCCGATTTGTTACTGAGTTTGACCGACAGGAATAATATCCAGCTTGGAATTTTCAGATCGGGATCGGGGATTGAGGTTTGGTCTTTTTAACAGAGATAGAGCCTCTGAAGCGTTCGAGTGGGGCGCTGCTACCTTAGCTGTTATTAGCTTGAACAATGATGTCTCTTCCACCAAGTCTAAGCCTGGATGATATCCGGAAATTTTCAGGTCGATTGACCAAAGTCACTCCGTCGTGAAAATGTCACTGCAGGTCACTGCAATGCGGCTGCGAACAATGTCGTAGCCTTCAAAGCAAGCTGACTCTTCTTCCGCTGACGTGGCAAACTTGAGGAGTTATTCGCTGATCCGTTTCAAAATCACCTTGGCCACGTCATCCTTGAGTCTCCATTTGAGGTGCTTCTGTTTGTCAACGATGGCCAGCTTAAGCGTACAAGCAGTTACGCATCTAAAGGACCCAGCGATCAGCTCCTGTCGTTGTCTCTTCATTGATTTGTCTCTGATTGAAATTTGCTCCTCTGAGAGTTGCTCAGAGCCATAGCAGTAAGTTTCCCTTAGGTATTCTTGGATTTCATTTTGGATTCCAACATCACCGTACTCTTGGCCGCTTGCTTTGCCTCACTCCTCCTGATTCGTTAGACATTCCGCTTCCTCTCTTTAGTGGAATCAGCTGCCACCACCTTTAACTCCTTTTCAGCTCCCATCAGCTTTACAGTTGGCTGCAGAACCTTGGAACCACCACCTTCAGTCCCGGTTACAAGCCTCTCAGCTTGTCGCCTCCGTACTTGGTCACTGCTCTGCTAAATGCCGCCAATTTGCTCGGTAGTTGCTCTGCTGAGAGGTGCCGCTACATCCATTGAACTCAGAGTAGCTGCCGGAGCGGGTTCTCAATCCAGCTTCAGGGCCCCCATTTTTTCGATCACCTAACCTTGTACCATTCCGCCTTTCGTCGTTGGTGATCGCAACACGTACGAACACCTTCTCTAGTGACAGACAGCCAGTAATACTGGCGACAAGTTCAATTTTGTTATATATGTCTTTGGTAGGATCCATTGATAATGTTTTTTTAGTGTTTCAGGTTTAGATTTTGCGTTCTTGGACACTAGACGAAAGCAATCGCCAGCATTCGTCTCCCGCTACGCTCCACCCTTATAGGAACAATGTATTGCTCTGACCGACCTTTCTTCTCTTAGGATCGCAAAACAGACTTCTCCACGACCTTCTGAGGGTTCCGTAAGCGTTCACAGTACGCTGAATCTGCGAAGTTTGCTGCCGAGGCAACCAATGTATCCCCCTAGTCAAAACGTTCGCTACTTTGTAGACCGCGGTTCGCTAGGTTGTGGAAGTGAAGTGTTGCCTCCATAGTCCCGCAGGTGAACTTTCAGTTCAGTCACCAGGGCATTATTACCAGTGGCCAACGCGAGAAGGTTGTAGATTTCACTTTCACTAGTCCAAATAGAAACGACACATTCATATTTGCGTATAATACATGTTACTCGCCCTATTTGGTTAACAACTGACCGCAATTTTATGTAACTTTCAAGTAATAGTTAAGAGTTAAACGTAGATAATTGAAAAACTTGCCTCGTTGTTGGTCTCTCTATATATCTCTCTGAATTTCATCAAAAATCAATTATTTTCTTATTCTATAGTCCACACAGTTCATATTTGAAGGTCACGCATTTGCCCTTACCTTCAACTCTAACCCAACTATATATCTTCAAGACTGGCTATCTAAAAATAAAACCCACAAATTATCCTCCGTTACAGCCATAACTTGACCTAATAAATTATTCCTTTCTTTAGTGGGTTGTAGTCAATCACGCCGATTATCATCGGGGTCACCTTTTTCCTATGACGTTGCTAATTCAATCGGTGGTCGGTATGCATATTTTCAGAAAATGGTCAACGCGGTCACGTCATTGACGGCGCCGTCGACGCCCTACGCCATAGGTACTCCGATCGGTTAACCTATTTTTAACGTCTGCAGTTTATATTTGCGTCATGGCTGCGAAACTCCATGAGTAGCGACGTTTTCTACTCGACGGAACATAATGAAATCATGATTGTTTGTAATTGAGTAATTACTTTTTGTTCTGCTAGCGCTTGGGTTAATACAAACGTGGCGACGCTCATAATCGATATTACCGTTATCGATTTTATGGCAAAAACGACGCTCGCTACGATTTCGACCGGCTTGATTGATGCGGAGTAAATGGTGCAGAGAAACGTGAAGATTATTAGGGCAAAGTAGCACAATGGAAACGTATTGATTTCTTGAACGGTAACATTTGTAGACATGCAACCACCTACACCCGACTATATCTATGAATATAACCGCTAGCATTTATTTCGTTCAACAAAATTAAGTCAGCAAAACTCAACTTTTGATTTATGTACTGCAAACAAAGAAACAACGCTCCAAGCGTCCTTCAGTTTGTCAAGAAAACCGACAACATACATACATATCTTTTGCCCTGAAGCTCACTGCAAACATTTGCCCGCATGTGCGTAAATCAAATCCTGACAACTATTTTTAGCCCAAATAAATCGCCAACCCCCGATAATTTGTTGTTGCCGCCAGACCAGACAAAAGTCTATTCATTCGAAAGAGCGAAAGTGAAATGGAAAAAGATAAACGCTCTGGTTCAGACCAGGGAAAACCAACTGTCAGTTTAAGTCAGGAGAATTCGTTTCGAGAAAGGAATTCACTTAAATTTAATTCCAAACTAATTTCCATTCTGACATGCTTGAATAATGGCCGGAATATCTTGCATCCGGTCGACACGGTGCCGGGCGAAAAACAAAAAACACTATTGCTGCAAAAATGAAGGAATTCCCACTTGGCTTGGCTGGATCCTTGATACTGTCTCTGAATCGTATGCTAATCATGAGATTTCGTGTCAGTTTACCGCAACAGGTTCGGTGTAGTCAACTCGACTTCTGAGTGGTTTTGGTTGTTCCCGATTCTCGTTTTTAGTTTCCGGTGCGTCAGAGCTATACTGCTTCTAGTTCTACAAGGAATCGGTGGAAGGTTTGCTTGCAGTGGAAAGTTTCTTGATTTTTTTAACCAATGCATTTTAGTGAAACTGACACTTTTTCTAATGTGGCTCGGTAAAAACAGTTCAGGGGATTTCATCGTTAGGTGAAATCGTACTCAAAATGGAAATTGGCAACTAAAATGGTTGTAAGATACTGTTGTATAACAGATTTAGAGAGTGTTGAGCACTCGTACTGAGATCTTGCTTTGAAATTTGCTCTTAGAATTACAATTTCGTTTTTATTTTGTATTTTTCAATTTATTATACCTTCAGAAATCACGTCTCAATATTTTATTAAGATATTCCCTAAAATGAAAAAGTTATGGCATTTTACAGCAGACCGCTGCTTTTAATTATTGCGAGAAAAAAAATGAAGAACGCATAAGTCAGGCGGAAAAGCGGCAAAGACAGCTTCAAAGGAAGCGCGTTTGGCCAAAAAAAAGCTGCTGAACTAGCTTATGAGGACTCAAGAGCACTTATGTATGGTCCAGTGATTGCAAACTGAACAATTGCAAGTGATAAAAGTATATTTTTCAAATAATATTCAATATACTACTGTGATCAAAAAGTAAGGTGAAATTGTCAGTAAAAACTCCCGAGCATTAGCAAGGCAGGTAAATTTTTTTTCGTAGGTTGGTAGGACTGTCTATTACATTTGCCAAGTGTTTGTCTGTCAAAAGGTTTATTTATCTCCGAGTTACACGTGTTGTTGGAAACAACCAAAAGTGAATTTTTCGATTTTTACAATGGGTGATTTTGTTGAGCAAAGAACTTGCATCAAATTTTGTTTGCGCAACGAATATTCTTGTGCAGGCACGTTGAAAATGTTGCGGAAGGCCTTTGGTGATGAAACTATGGCACAAAAAAACCTTTATAAGTGGTGCAACGAGTTCAAAGCGGGCCGAGAACGCGTTGAAGACGAACCGCGCTCTGGACGACCATCAACGTCTACCGTCGAGGATCACGTCCAAAAAATCTAAGATTTGGTGCTTGAATATCGTCGATTGACAATAAAAGATCTTGCTGATAGTATTGGAAGATCATTTGGCTCAGTCCAAACCATTTCGAAGGATGTTTTGTGTCTCAAACGCGTCCAGTCTCGATTGGTGCCAAAATCGCTCAATTTTTTGGAAAAAAAAGCGTCGCGTTGATGTGCGTGAACTTTGGTGTCTAACTATCAGGACCACTTGAAATGCATCATTACTGGAGACTAGACTTGGATTTACGCATACGACCCTGAAACCACCGACCAATCCAGCGAATATCGTGCAAAAGGTGCAACAAGACCGAAAAGACCACGGTAGAGTCGATCGAAAATCAAGGTCATGTTGACAGTTTTCTTTGATGATCGTGGTGTGGTGCACTATGAATTCCTTCCGCCGGGCCAAACTGTTATTTGAACGTTATGCATCGTTTGCGTGAAGCTATTCGTCTGAAACGGCCGGAATTATGGGCGAACAGCTCTTGGTTCCTTTCATCACGATAATGCACCATGTCATACTGCATTGGTTCTTCGCGACTTTTTTGCCAAAAACTCGACTCACATCGTTCCGCAACCACCGTATTTGCCTGATTTGACTTCGTGCGACTTCTGGCTATTCAGCAAACTCAAAAAGCCTGAAAGGGACGCTGTTTTGACACGATCGAGGAGATAAAAACCGAATCGAAGAAGGTCTTGAAGGCTATACCGGAAAAAGACTATTCCGACTGTTTCGAGGACTGGAAAAAGCGTTGGCAAAAGTGCATTTTATCGGACGGAGATTACTTTGAAGGGGATGAAATTGATTTGGAAGAATAAACAAAGATTTTACATTTTATAGACAAATTCACCTTACTTTTTGATCACAGTAGTATAAATGAAAAAAAAACTTTAAACTCGTTTTTCTCGAAATGACGTTTTTTCAAACTGCGGACACTTATTCTCCGGATTGGCCGAACTGATTTAAATCAAATCTGGTGTGCTACTTTATTCAAATATCCAATTATCCCAAAAAAAATTGGCAAGTGAAACAAAGTGAAAAAAAAATTGATTTTTGGAAAAAATTTTTTCAAACAACCGCATTTTTTTTTGTCAGGTTTTTAAAATATTGTAGTAGATTACCACGTAAGAAATATTCCTCTTTAAAATGCGGCTTGGTTTTTTTGTTTCAGATTATTCATTCCTGAGACTATCTATCCGCAGTATGACGAGGAATTTTTCAAGACATCAACTTTGGCGCCCTCTATAAATAAGTAAAAAAATGAAAAAAATAAAAACAATTTTTTTTTTGTAATCTCCAATATGTGTTTTTTATCCATGCAAAATTTATACATAATAAAGCAGCTGAAAAAAAATATTGAAAATTAGGCTGTTTTTTTAGCATTCTAACCAGTACTACCTCCTTAATACTACCCCCTTCATGTGACTTGTGACAAGAGTAAAGGCCACATAATTTAGCAAACATAAACTATGTTGCAATGTCTATGGTTTTTCTGGAGTCAAAATGTTTCCAAATCAATAATACGTTGAAAACTAAGACGCAATGCTTTACTTCCTTAATCCAATAATAGAAATAAATTTGCAAATGCAGTTTAATACTGAACAGAATGAGTAAGCAGAGTTATTACCCATAAAAAATCGTAAAAAATATCAACATTTGACATAATTTTGTGGAAAACAGAAAGTCAAAATACAAAAGTTGACCTGTTCAACAACAGCAAATTGAAGTGTGCATAGATGAAATGTCATTAGTTTTGTCCGCAATAGCCGGAACAAAACTTTCATCAGCAATTTCTTTTCTAATATATTCCTAACAGAGAGCATTCATGCAATCTAGCAAATCATTTTGAACATTTTTCGATGTGCCTTTAAAAATTGTTGATTGGATCAGATGATCTTTTAATGATTCATCGAGCTCCGCCGAAAAATTAATTAAGCCTTTATTAATATCAGAATTCAGTAATTTTATAGTCTCATCGCGTTTTTGTAGTGCACCTCAAATATAATACAATCAATTATTTTTGATAATAGATGCGTTTTTTGCGTTTCAACCCAGAGCTGGTTAAGGCAGGTAGCACTGAATGCAACAACAATCTTGCCTGAGTTATTGTTGTTGTTTTCCATGCTGCTTACCCTAACTAGCTTTAGATCGAGACTCAAAAACCCCACCTAATATGCATCGGTTTTTCGACACTTGCTCGTTGTATTTTGTTACACTCAAACGATAGGCATTGTTGAAATGCTGTTGAATATCGATCTCCCCTGAGAGGCTAAACACTAACGCCGATCAGATACACCAAAACTAACCCAGCTTGAGACCCATTTTTTCCAGAAAGCAAGAGAATGGGGACACAAAAAAATTCACTATTTTGCCCACAGCCGCAAATCCAATCGTTTTTGTCATATACACTGGGCAAAAAAAAGTCCGTGAACACCAATCGAAGCTGACGGGCATCTGCTACTGTAAATTCAGCTGCATTCATTTATGAATTTGGATGGGTTTTTTTACTCAATAAAGCAATAAAATTTTGTTTCGTACAAAAGGTCATTAGGATTTTCCATTTAAGGATCCTTCAAATGACTATATATGCGCAATATATGCGCATCACTAGGCTAGGCAAAAAAAGTCCGTGAACATATGTTTTAATGAGCGTATTGAAGCAGTTTGAGAAAAAATTTATTGCTTTAAACTTTGATTATTTATGACACACAGCTTAGAGAGATAGAAAGTATGAGTTCTCTCAAAATTTGAATCCATTTTAGTCCTTCGATAGCTACGAAAATGGAAGTTTCCGAATCGGTTCGAGAATTAATAGTTAACCTACGAAGAGAGGGAAAAAGTATCGATGAAATCGGCAAAATTATTTGCAAAAATCCTTCTACCGTACATAAAATTGTAAAACGGTTTGAAGAACAAGGATGCGCGTCCAGCAAGCCTCGTACTGGACGCCCGCCAAAACTAAATTCCGCCCATAAACGAGAGATTTTAAAAGTGATTCGTGAGAAACCGGGTACAAGTGCATTGACAATCGCGCAAAACATGTCACAGGATTATGGAGTGACAGTTACACCACAAAATATCCATAACCATTTGTACAAAAGTGGCTTTCACGGTCGAGTCCCAAGGAGGAAGCCATTTATAAATAAACTTAATCGGAAACGGCGTCTCGGGTTTGCTAAGGAACACCTATCCAAGCCTCCTTCGTTCTGGGAACGTGTTATTTTTTCAGGCGAAAGCAAATTCAATTTATTTGGGTCCGACGGATGACAAAAAGTATGGCAGAAACCGAAGAAAGCCCTACAACTCAAAACCTCAGACCTACGGTGAAGCACGGCGGAGGAAATATAATGGTGTGGGGGTGTATGAGTGCTGGAGGAGTGGGTAAACTGCACATAATTGAAGGTATTATGAATCAGCATATGTACCTTGATATTCTGAGCGACAATTTATTTGAAAGTGCCAGAAAATTTGGATTAGAGGAAACTTATATTTTTCAACAAGATAATGACCCCAAGTATACTGCCCCAAAGGTTCACGAATGGTTGCTTTACAGAGTAGGTCGACTTCTCAAAACCCCTCCACAATCGCCAGACCTGAATCCCATTCAGCATTTGTGTGATGAAATTAATAGGAGAATTCGTATACGTCCGCTGGAATCCTTGCAGGATTTGAAAAGAGTCATCAAGGTAGAAAAAACAAGCACGTCTCCTGGAAGTAATCAAAAACAAAGGTGGCCCAACATGGTTTTGACTTAAATTTAAACTTCATTTTTTTTAGTTTATAATTACTACTTATAGTGTGTTCACAGACTTTTTTTTGCAATATTTTTTAACCTTTTTTGATTTTCAAATTCTTGGGAATTTTTCAAGCATAAAAAAATTAATTTTTAATTTTAGAAATACACTTTGTGCTTTTTAAGTTACAAACAAAAGGTTTTCTTTTGAAAATATTGCTTGTATGGCCCTGGTAGTGAATTCAGATCGTTTGCTTATGAGTGTTCACGAACTTTTTTTTGCCCAGTGTATCTCTCTACAGAATTTTCATTTGAATTTGCGCGTTTTAGATTTGCTAATTGGTAGTGTTTGTATTTTTTCTAGTGGTAAGCTCGAATGTGGTATTTTTTTCATTTCATAATTATATTATTTATGGATAAATAAAAACTTACCCTGCCTTTCTAATATACACTTTATACACAAAATAGTATCTCACGAGACACACAATAGAACAATTTTTTTCGCTGACCGTAGCTAGCAAAACGCATACCTATCACATTCAAAAAATGATCATGCATGAGTCTCACCAACATGTATCGCTCATTGGGCCTTTTCACACTTGTATTCTTGATGCACTCCTCAAACCGGTTTACTGGGCAAGAGACGGAAGAATCAAGGGGAATTCTCTACTTTTTGCAGTAAACCGGTTTGAGGAGTGCATCAAGAATACAAGTGTGAAAAGGCCCATTAGGAGCACAGTTGGCGTGTGATTGTATGGCAGCAAATTCATTTGTATAGTAAAACTCTTTTCTTAAGCTGAAACGAACTGATATGAGTGTTATCTGATCGCAGGTGCGGTTAGGATCTTAGTAGCATGTCCCGATAGAGTCTAATCAGCATTTTTAAAATCTGCTGCGAATTCGCATTAAATATTTATGCAATACGTACTTATATGACAAGTAATGTGTTTTTACATAAAGTATGTGAACAATTTATGAATAAAACATTGAACATTACAATCACTAGGTCACTGGTTCATATCCGGTTCGAAGGACCATAAAATATGTTTAACACGATACTCAAATCAAGAAAACACTTTATCTTTATCATTTAACAATTCTAATGTACTATATTTTTCAAACTAATGTACAAACGATTTTCCAGTACCCAAAACCGATTTTTGAACAATTCAAAATTTTTCGACCAATTGAGCTTCAAAACGACAACGAGACTATTATAACTGTAATTATTCTTCTTTATCCAAGAAAATTTCGGTACCTTTCCAATTTTAACTTCCTTTTTTCTTGCTCAATCTACTACAATTTCGTTTACAATTTCATTTCTATTGTGACTTTACATTTCTATTGTGACTTTAGGTATGTTCCCGTACTACGATTAATTGCGATTAAACGCGATTAATTACAATGAAGCTGTTCCCGTACTCAGTTTTACTGAAAACTGAAAATTTCCCTTCTTTCAGTAAGTACGATGAAATTTCAGTAGGGTCTGAGCTACTGAAAAGTGTCAAACGGGGTGGCGCGAGTAAATATTTTCAAATGTGCGCGGCAAGCAACATATTTTTTGCGTAATGTTGCTATGAAGGTCGAATATTTTTGTAACGATAGCTTATCACCGCTACTATACTATACTTTAAACTATATATAGTGTATAAAGAAACTGTATACAGTATGCATAAACATTTATAGCGTAGATAAATACTTTCCTGACATTGCTGCAACTATGTCGTCCGCATAAGCAATCATTTTGCAGCCGATACGGTCAAGCCTCATTAGGAGAGTATTCACCATGATGTTCCACAGCAGCAGAGAGAGAACTCAACCCTGACGTGTACCCGAGTTGACTCCTCGTCATACGCGACTATTCCCCAGAGAAGAGACTATCACTCTATTTTTCAGAGGCTGCAGGATAAAAGCAACCAGCCGCTCATCCACATGCAGCACCGAGAGTGCCTCAACAATTGCGTTAGACTTTACGATGAAACCTTGATGTCCAAGAAAGCAGCAAGCGTATATTCCTTAAGAGCAAGAGATTTCTGGACTTGCTCAATCAGGACGTGAAAAGCAGTTTCAACCGACTAACCTTTGGACTTACCTTTGACTACAAGATCAACGTAAGACCGATTGATCTTTTAATATGGTAATTGATGATCATTTTCAAAATTTTAAGCTGGACAGAGCTAAGACTTATTGGACGATAGTCCTTTGGCTTAACATGCGAAACTTTTTCTGCTTTAGGAATAAACACAGCTCTAGTTTCGCGCCAGCCATTGGCAACATACGAGAAGTGCAGGCAAGCGTTATAAATCTCTGTTAGCGATGGTAGCGATACTTCCATAGACTGTTGGATATCAGCAGCAATGACGCCATCAGGGCCCGGGGATTCAAACGGCTCAAAAGAGTTTAGAACGTGATATTTTGAACAACGCCCTTGAGCTGCTGGCTTGCTCTGTTTTTTGCACCGCTTCCAGAGGACAATCATTGCACGGAAAATGTGCGTCCATAAGAACGTTTAGTGTATCTTGAACTAGTCCAAATGCCTTCAGGGCTCATGATGCACGTGATTTGCCTCGCTAAGACCCTATACATTTCCGTAGATAGATCTCCATGAGGCCCTCTTTGCCTTGCGTACGGCTTACTTAAAAGCCCTCAGATTCATTTTATACATCACCCAGTTATTAGATCTTTTTGAACTATTGAGCTCCCACTTACACTCTCTGCGCAGGGCACTGATCTCTATATTCCACCAGGGGGGAGGGCTTTCTTCCCCTTGGCTCTGGCTGGATTATAACCTGCCCTAGACACGGAGTTGAGAGAGCTGGTAAAGATGTCGACTGTCTGATCCATTTCATGGTAGCAGTCAATGGTCTAAGGAACAGTTTTCAGTGAGGATCGGACCAGAGATTTAAACAGCCTCCAGTCCGTCCTCTATCTGTTAATAAAGGCTACATGCTCAGCTGAGCTGCGGCCAGCCACGTTGAACAATATGTATCATCTTCACATGAGAGTTCATCAGATAATGAACTCTCGTGTGAAGCCCTCCAGTCACAGAGAAGATGCGAGTGCTGCCCACTGACCAAGGTAACGTCAAGAACCTCTCTACGGTTTGACGTGAGGACGGTCGGTTCGCTTCCAGTATTGGCGATAAAGAGGTCGTGAGCAAGGATGAAATCAAAATGTTCTTAGCCTCGGCTATTTGTGTTGGAGCTGCCCTTAATTCATTATGAGCATTAGAGTCAGCCTCCAGAAAAAGTGGCGCACCACCTTTCGTGTTTCCAGCCATGAAATCCTTGACAATGTCGCAGGAAAGACTAGTGACATAATCATGTGCCATGTAGCAGCAAACAAACCAGCAAGATCTTTGATCGATTTCCACTTCAACGGAAATTGCGTAGTAGAAGGACGTTAATGGTTTCCTTGACAATAATACAGGCACGTGGCTTATGTAAGCCGTTGGGTACCATCAGTCTGTATCCATTTGTGCGTAGCCCACAAACCCAGTCCTTGGATTAGGATTAGCTCTTCCTCTATCCTAGACAGGTAGGGAAGCTGACGCTACTTTGGAATGGTGAAGGCTAATCTGCAGTACCTTCACCATCATATATTGTTGACAACGGTTGGATTGAAATCTTCCCCCTCGAACATAGAAGTCGCCCTTGCCCCTTACCCTGCTTCCAGTGTCATGAGGTCCAGAGAGCCACCTAACTCGGAAGTAATACCGACGCTTACTTTATCGGCATAGAGCGATTTCACATCCGATTCCTCCTCCAATGTCGCCCTCAAACAGGTGTCATACCCCTTTTCAAGTGGCTTCCCTGCCGTTTGAGTCACCTGTTTTGGGTGAGACTTTATAAGTATCGGATTTACCAAAACAGAGCTCTTCGGCCTGTCGCTTCGGTAGATCCGTTGAGCCAATTTCTCGAGCCCATAGCTGATACGACCGGATGATGAAGAGAGCCTCCCGCTGATTATCTACTGGCTCGCCAATCTTTGTAGGAAATACTGGGTAGAAAAGCCGAACTATGTCTAAGACTACCACTGGATCCGAGTGGAAACAAGGAACTCATGTCCGGCATCTTGGCCGGCTGGGGATCTCATCCTTAAGGAGACATAGCACCTTCATAGTGAAAAAAAAAAAAATTTTTAAGGTTAACTTTTCGTTGAATAAAAAAAAATGTCTTAATGAAACTTTGTCCATATACTTGGTTTGCTTATTTTGTAAGGTCATCCAACTGGATGGAATAGCCCTTTTGAAAAGCCATGAATAATTTCACTTGTACTAAACTATAGCAGCTCTTTTTTGAAAATTTACCCGCTCACAAGTGCATGTGAACCAATTCATTACGGATAAACAAGTGCTTACAAGTGCATGTGAACCAATTCATTACGGATAAACAAGTGCTTACAAGAGCAACAATTCATCGATTCACTCACCAATTTGATTTGCTCCCCAGGCGATTTGAATATCTAACCGACATGCAAATTTAATGATCCTGAATTTATCTCAGTTTGTTTTTGCGCATACAGGAAGCTCAGTTTCGACGGACACTTTGGTTTCAAAATGATAAAATATGAAAAAATTGAGTTTGATGCCTAATCAGAAGTAATTATATTTAGGTAGGCATTTATCAAATTTATTACTTGCATTAATTTAAGCCACTGCAGGACATCAAACCTTTCAATTTCACTTAATTTTTCAATTTAGTTAATTATCTGCAAACTTCGTTGCTAGTTGACAAAATATCTTGAGTCATACTATTTTCTGTACCAATGTCAACATTTATTCTTCTCTAATCTTTCAAACAAATTTATTTGAACTAGCTTCATGTGTGCACACAGACAAATTCCTAGCAATTATCACAGAATCGAGATATCCTCGTTCTCTCTAAGCTGTAGCACTTTAAAGCGAGTGTTTAAATATTTAATCTGCTCCATTCCCACATATTACAAACAACCACATGTTACCCGGCCTGCAATGACTTCATGAACGAAGATATCCTGCCACTGCCTGTGCACATACACCACTCACTCAACGAGCTTTGCCTAACGAGGTCAGTTCAGGGGTGGCAGCAGGTATTATGAAAGTATCAGATTATTTGATGGTGTTTGACTTCCGGATGGAAAATGTACTACAACCTGTCGAAGCCGCCACTGCGACAGGAATTAGGACGTTGACTCGCGATTTAATGGCCGAATAACGTGTTAACACTAAAAGGTTTTTCGTTATACTGCGGAAGTTGTTATTAAGAAAAGATTTGCTTACACGATTGTTACGTG
Organism: Nemotelus pantherinus; assembly: GCA_963978885.1. Taxonomy (NCBI): domain Eukaryota; kingdom Metazoa; phylum Arthropoda; class Insecta; order Diptera; family Stratiomyidae; genus Nemotelus; species Nemotelus pantherinus. The sequence goes on along the minus strand of OZ022265.1, from coordinate 78,597,988 downwards.
AGAAACGATAGCGCCCAATGTGCGAAGAAATCATTTTGAATGTTATGACTGATGGCTTGTACATATAATAGCCGTTTAGTAGTTTTTGTGCGTGCGGTTAAGTATTTTCGGTTGACTTTGTCATTAAACGATTCTATTTCATTCAGAAGTACGATCGATCAATCGTAATGCCAACTTTTAACTTAAATTAGGTATTACGTGTCTGAGAGCAGTAAAATGAATTCTCCTGAATCGAATTTTCAAGCATGGTCTATGGGAACTGATAAGTGATTGATTAATGTGGGTAGTTTATGCTGATGAAGGAAAGACATAAGCTGAAAACCAGGATTATCGACTGGTCACTTGATTCACAAACAATTAAGCGGTTTTACATCTATAACCAACATTAATTGCTTCTTGTCATCTTATTCGAGTTTCACTAAAAGCCAGTGATGGCTTAGGAGCATGGTTACGGACTGTCCCCACAAGTCCGTACATACATACATGTTATATCTAATTACAATATTTCTGAGTATATAGCACATAAGCCTGCTTGAGTAACACAACTATTTATGGGAATTCTGTCCCACATGCAAATTATCTGCTGCTGCTTCGTTGTATTCTCTTATTAGGCTTCACGTATACGTCCGGTAATTAAGAAAATTGCACTTAGACCAATGCTTGTCATCACTGTCCCCAGATGAGTTAGTTAATCTTATTGGTGTGGATTTCGGTGTAATGTAATATTATCTTTGCTCGTGAATAGCAACTTTGCTAACATGCTATCTGAAATAGAACCTGGAATTACATATATCGCATTGCGATCAAGGATAAGAGTGGATGGCGGTTAGTGTAGTAAATAATAGTTCGAGAAGTGAAATTCGGGCTGATTTGCAGCGTTTATATCTTGTACTAAATTTAAGCACTTAGTTTTAAGACACTTTATTCATTAATCAAAAGCCATTGCTATCTCATGGAATGTCATGGATAGAACAATACTAATGCTAGAGCTAATTTAAAAACAGATATGCAGATGATGTATCTTTTTTTTTTTGCATAAATAAGGCGAAGCAGTACTCGTATTGTCGTCCAACCAACATTATGATAATAGCCCAGAAATATTTTCTCTAGCTTAGAGGATAGTTGAAAACCAGAGAAAGAAAGGCCAAAAGATTGACAACGATTACTGAATGGAGCAGAATTTTAAATCCAATTGAATAATTTAAATCCAAATATACCTTTTGTCTAAAAAATTAAAGTTTAAAAATACCTTTTGTCTCTTGTAAATGTAACTCTTGTAGACATTCCGAAAAGATACTTTTATCAAATATATGTAGATTAGAACTGGCATGAATTAGTAATGAAGTACGCGAAAAAGAAAAAAAGCATAATGCATGCATTGTTTAATAATATATGTACTTTTTGCAAAAGCTATAAGCTAGCCATAATAGTTATCCGGTCTCGACTACGGACTGACACAATAGCTTTATTATAATTGTGATAAAAGAAATTGGGTGGTTTGCAGATTAGTGTCTATAAGAGCTGTCATTTAAACCAACATATGCTTGACACCGTTTTCTTACCCATCAAAAAGTTATACCTCTGACGCTTGTTTCAAAGCACTTCACAAAAGGCTGCTCTGTCCTCATAAAAAGCACATTTTATAATATCAGCAACATTAAAGTTTGTGTTTGTTAAAACGATCTACCGCTAAGAAACAGCACATATTCAGTGATTTTACTTAAAGCAGAATGGCAGGGCATCTCAACTAGACCGAAGTCTAGTCACGTGCTTCCCAATAGGTCTCACGGATGACTATCAACGAGGTAAAAATCAAAAAAGTTTAGCGTATCAGAACCGCTCGAAAACTGATTTTCGAAGAAATTGTCTTTGAATGACTTTAAAATGTTGAAAGACGTCTAATTTTTTGACAGGTATCGATATTTCGAAGGTTATCTGCCATTTTCTTCAGTATCTATCGGTCGGTACCAATGGACTCTGAAGAAGAGAGCAGATTACCTTCAAAATATCGATATCTGTCAAAAAATTTCAAATATATCTAGCTTCAAAAGGAAAAAAAATCGGTTTTAATTTTAAATATGGTGTAAATTGCTTTGAGTCAAACACTTGCGAAAGTATGTGCCCCCCTATGACTTCAGCAGCTGCCTTATCCACACGTTGTCTTTTTGCTTGAGGATCTGAACTTCTATTCTCATACCAAGTACTGGTGAGTATTTTGTAACCTGTGTTTTTAAAACAAACAGTTGTTTATTTGGAGGATGTTTCAACGATCGAAATAGCGTCTCCGAACTTTTCAAACAAGCGACTTTTCACTGTTCCTGGTTGAAGTCGTTCTTCTTCTAGTTGGTCCATGAGTTCTCTGATTTAGAGTGTGTTCCACACACTTGTGCAAACAAAGCACAAAAATAATACTCTAAAAAGGAATAATTGAGGTGTGTAGCGGATGAAAAATATCGCTTAGTTCTTTATCCAACCTTTTATTACAAATAAATTTCAAAGCAAACAACAACTAAATATAATAAATTTTTCTTAACAATACTCATTCAATTTCCTTTAACTATTCAAAATTTCATTTAATCCACTTAACTTGATTAATCTACTCCATATATTTGTGCCTTTATTATAACAAATAATTTTTAAAATGTAAAAGTACTGTTTGTATACGGTATGCTGATGGCTTTGTTTAGCATACGTACACACCATACGAATTTTCTGTGCACTTCTGGTGCACAATTGTGCTATTAATACAATTGCAGTATTAATTGCACAATTTACGTAATTTAAGGCTCATGTTTTATTCTTAATTCACTTCACTGCACGTCTTAATTCTAACCACGTTAGTTATATGCTATCAGAGCTGGAACTTGAATATTGTGTGAAAATAGCCTGTGAGTGAAAAGGTAGAAGAGTAAAAAGAGGCAATACTAAGCAAGATATACTAAGCAAGATATCTCTGAATGTGTTGCTTGGATGATCCTAGTCGCAATAGACTGATTGTAGAATTTGCTCTGTCTTATATTGGGTTTCAATTCTCCAAAATTAGAGGGGAAGTTTCTCCATATGTAAGTGTTTATCACTAAATTCGGCACAATTACATCATATGGGCTTTTCCACACTTGTATTTATGATGCACTCCTCAAACCGGTTTTCTGGGCAAGAGACAGAAGAATCAAGTGGAATTCTCTTCAAAAAGTGATGCACTTGGAGAGAAATTTACATCACGTTTGAAACTGATTGAAACTGATGCAAATCACTAGCACAACTATAAACATAGTTCACGGATCAGGAATTTTTCATGAAACACTCAAGTCGAAATGAGAAAACAACAACACGCACAAACTCATATACATAATCGGTATATGAACGCGTCCGTTGCTGATGCACACCAAGTGTGGAAATGGTGATTGTTGTCAAACCGGTTTGAGGAGTGCAGCAAGAATACAAGTGTGGAGAGGCCCTATATCTTTATCTTGTTATTTTGAAAGTTGTTAAATTTAATCTACTCTATGAGTTTCGTGATAATTAAATTCTTTTGATTGACGTTGAATAAAAATTCGCTTGCCATAATTTTTGCTATAATGTTGGAGGATTCTCATGTCTTTCACCTTTCCATATGTTTTTATGCACAATTTGAAACAAGGCGGCATATTTAGCAAAAACGAAAGATATTTATTTCATTCATTATTTGTAATTTTAATTTTGTATATATTCTTCATTTCGATGTATTTTAATATAAGTTTTTGAAAAAATCTAAGTATTCACAATTGAAATTTTACGGAGAGATGTCCCTAGTGGCGTTAATAGTATATACGAATCTTCAAAATATAGAGAGAATAATGCATCAAACGAACTGTCAAAGCATAAGTAGTATAGTTTGTTTGCTTTGTTTTGGTTTTCTGTGATTTTTTCTCATTTTAGTGAGTTGATGCAACAGAGAGAACTGACACTCCTCAGAGTTTTCTTCCAGGACTGAATAAATGAATTCCATAGCCCGATCAACCGTGGGATGTTGATGGTTTCGCCTGATGTGGGAAATACATATTGGCCCAGCCCAGGCGAAATCTGACGAGCCCGAGTGTGTGGACGGTCCAGACAAGCGACTTTGACAGGGCTCGCCGGCGCTCGTGCGACTTCCGATCGGAATGGGTTTTGGGCACGAGTCAAGGCGATTTGTGACGAGCTGTCAAATGCCGTTCACATGTTGGCGGTCTCGTCTGACTTCGGCTCGCCTGGCCTCGGCCAATATGTATTTGAAGCATGAACATTCTTGTTGGTGGTGCCTGGTAGATCTTTGTTAGGCAAAGTCGATGATATCTGACATCAAAGGCTACCATATCAGTGTCCCCAGATATACGCTGTTGTATTTGAATAGCCAATTCGTCACCAAGTTTTTCAACTGCTTTCAAGATTGTTAACTTGAGTGACATATTTTCTACACTAATGACATTGTTCCTTTTTTCTGGCTTCTTCTTTCTTTGAGCAGCAAGAAACTCTTCAGTCATTTTTTCCCGCAAACAAAGTAATGTTCTCTAAAATTTGAACAACTGAGACCCTGATCTCATTGGTGTTGATGGTTTCACGCTTCTTTCGGGTTATTATATCACTTTTGACAAGCACGGTACATAGATATCACATTAACACCCTCCAATAAACATTCATTTTCTTGGTTTTTCAGAGAAACATGGGAAACAAGAAGGGTTTTTAGCAGTGAACGAAAAAAAACCTTATGGTACCGTACCTTAGTGCACTGTACCGTACATTTTTGACGCCCGTACGCAAACACATTCACTACAAAAAGTACACATACCCTAGTCTATAATGTTTGCGTACATGTACACAACCGATATACCGAACGAAACAAACACGATGCAAATGTACGCTACGATTGAATACTGTACTGTACAAAGTACACAAACCTTATCCTCTACAATACAGAATGTGTACACTTACACAACCCGTACACAAACGATATACACTAAACGTACCGTACGTTTAGTGTACTTTTGCGGTTCATTTATATGAACTGGGAAAAAATTACAGATAAAAGTGATAATGCCGTAGCCGAAATGAATTGATTATGCTCTCCTGTGAAGTTCAATATTTTTGACTCAGTGCTTTCACTTTTAAAGTGTTTTTCCTTTTCATGTAAATGAAGCGCAAAAGTACACTAAACGTACGCAAACATTATAGACTGAGGTAGGGTATGTGTACTTTTCGCGTACAGAATGCTTAAGGTACGGTATTTTTTCGTTCACTGGTTTTTAGACACGTTTCCTTTACTAACCGCACTTACATATAAAATCTCCTTACATATAAAACACAATCTCGCACTGGGACTATGATCAGACATTTTATAGATTTTGAATTTAGACTGCAAGGGAGACATGGACCGCTCATGTAATGCGGCACTTGCTAGAAGCGAACTAGGTAAGGACCAAGAACTGAGAAGTTAAATGAAATGTGATGAGAACAACCTATCCTTGAGATCTGTGAAGTGAGAGAATAGTGGTGTGGTGGGAGTAAAATGCAGTGGAGGATGTGAAAGGGTGAGCTAAGGTTGGTCATTCAATCGGCAGCAGCTCTCGCACCTGAACTTTATCTTCCCTTTGCAATATAATCCTTATATTGATGTTATCTTTTCTGTACATTCTTTCCTAACATTATCTGTGTTTTATTATATTTCTTTTTACTAAAATTACTATTTTATATCACTTTTTGCTAAAATTTTCAAAATTTAAAAATAATCAATGAACTTTGAAAAGCTGTATCTTGGAAACAGTTGGGTCTACGGATACAGTTCTAGTCTCAAATTGTAGTAAATTTATTGAATAGATTTTATTGTAAAACATGCCATTTATGGTATAAACTAGCAAAGACTAAAGGAAGTCGAAAGTTTCTCGATGTTTTTTGATTTTGATAAGGTTACGTTTGGCGCTAGAGATCGCAAACTTGGGTTATTTATGGGGGCAAAATCATTAACAAGTTAGCAAAAACTCAGAACTACTAGATTTGACGCTATGTACTTATCCTATTAGACGACAAGGTTACTGAACTACAACTCCATCTTAATAAAAGCTTCAAAGCTTCATCTACTCCAGAAATTGTGAGGATGTTTCGTTTCGTGACATACACTACAGGGAAAAAGTTTAAGACCACTTAGGAAGCGAGAAAATAAACAAAGTTTTCATGGTAATTAGAATTTATATACATATTTCTAGATAAAATATAATTGATTACTTTTTATGTAAATGTCAAATGTCAGCTTATTGTTTTTCTAGTTTACAAGTCAAAATTTATAATAAGCAAAAAGAATATTTTTCTACATTAAATTCTACATTCATCTAAATATCCTCCTTTGGCATTTTTTACTGCTTTAGTAAGCCTTGGCATTCTTTCAACTAATTTTCTTACAGTATCTTGGGAGATATTATTGCACCCTTCTTGAAGAAGGTCCCACAAGTGTTGCTTTGACGTCGGACAGCGTTCACGGTACCTGTCTATCTAATTCCTCACATAAAAATTCAATTCCGTTACAATCAGGTGATTTTGGGGGGCCAGGTCATATTCAATAGTATTCCATCATTCGCCATTTCAGCTAAATATCCTCTGCATAATTTAGAACTGTATTTGGGGCCATTATCTTGTTGAAGGGTAGAATTTCGCCCAATTAACCGCAAACCTGATGGTATGGCCGTGTTCTGCAAGATTTCCTTGTAACGTTCTTCAGTTAACGTGCCATCAATTCGAACTAATTCACCCACTCGAGCAAGCGAAAAGCACCCCCAAACCATAACAGAACCACCTCCATGCTTTACTACACAGTTCGCGGCAATTCTTTCTCCAGTAGATCGCCTGACATAAACCCTCCGTTTGGAGCCAAAAATTTCAAACTTTGATTCATCTGTTCAAAGCACCTTTGACAAACTTTCAATTGTCCACTGGCTATGAGTTCGTGCCCACTCTAACTGCTTTTGTCTGTTACCTTTTCGAAGCAGAGGTTTCCTGGCTGCTACACGCCCCACAAGTCCAGCTTCCCTTAGACGATTTTTTATAGTTGACGAGCTTATGGACTTTGAATGTCCCGCGTTGAACTCTACTCGAATTTCTGGAGCCGCTAACTTTCGATCCCTTTTGCTCATAAGCACTAGAGTCTTATCATATGCTTCTGTTGTCACTCTGGGTCGTCCGCTTCTTACAGCATCACAACAACTTTCACTGTCCTTGAATTTAGCAATAGCATTATGTACAGCAGTCTTTGACATTTTTACTTCATTACTGATCTCTCTTTCTGACTTTCCTTGTTTATGAAGCTCCATAATCACACTTCTAACTTCCGGCTTAATACTGCGCGCTTTTCCCATTTTGAACAGAAGTTTTGCCAAAACTTTGCTAAGAAGTACCAATAACTAAATATCACAAGTGCACGGAATAAAATTCGCTGAAAATAACAATCCGTATTTCTTATCAGCACAAAAACTCACAAATGAAATATTTTGAGGATAAAGTATTTATTTATAAGAATTTCACAATATTTCAAATCCATATTCCCATAAATTTCAAAGGTTTATTTTAATAACTTTAAAAAATTGTAGACACCTAAAGTCTTTAAAGTGTTTTATAGCCCTGACTGAGAATTTGGAAACCCCATGTACATTTTAGATCCCTTCATAGCAACCCTCCTTAAAACAGGCAATTACTGTAAAAAAAAGGTACTTGCAGTTTGATAAATCTATGTGTGCTTCATTTCTGCGATGTGGTCTCAAACTTTTTGCCTGCAGTGTACATCTAACTAATAGATTATTATGTTCTTTATTTAGAACAATACTCGAGAATGCTTGTATAGTTTGGGCGCCTTATCAACAAGTGTATGTTAATCGTATCGAATCCATTCAGAAAAGATTTCTACGGTTTTGTTTACGTGAATTTGTTTGGTCCGATCCTTTTCATTTGCCTCCTTACATTAATCGACTTAGGTTAATGGTCATAGATGCGCTTAACAACAGACGAAAAATTTCAAAACCATATTTGCTGCTAAACTCCTCACGGGGAGTTTTTCCTGTGAACACTTTTTAGGTCTATTTGACCTCAATACCAAGGGTCATAGAATGAGACACATCAATATCTGTCCTTTCATTATTCATTATCTGTCCTTTCCTATCGGACCAGCTACGCTTTCAATGAGCCCGTCCCGGCCATAAAAATAATTTTTAACAGTACTTGCCATAAATTCGTCTTTTACATATGTTTACCATCTTTGAAAAAGAGCTTGGCTAAAAATAGTCCACATTGATGGGTTTGGAAATTACGAACAAATAAGGGTGAATTGGGGCTTGTTGAAAATTAATATTTTCTTCGATTTTTACTGGTTCGCCAAATTTAAGATTATTAGTTTTTCTTTCTTACGTTCATGGAAGATATAAACACTAGCACCAGTTCAATGGAAGATATAAACACTAGCCCGTTAGAAAAGACTTGGCTAGCTAAATTAAGGAAAATTCTTCTAAGAAGAGGAATATTTGAATGTACAAGAAGATTCGATAGAGCTGGCGAAACGCAATATTGTTCAGGTTTTACACTTGCGCAATCATCATCAATGTTCTTGTGATGAAATGGACACAATCTTTGTTGGAAATTCAAATTATGTTGAAATGTAGATGAAATACCCGATATGCACTCAAACTCGAAAATATCGAATTCTGGATACTACTATGCGCACTATGAAAGGTAGGATTCAAATTCAATGTAAAATATATTCATATTTTTGCATAGCATAGAACCTACAGCGTTAAAAATGTCGGCAGCCAAACAAAAGACAAATTTACATTTCAAGTAACACTAATGTGTTTCAGACGCAGTATTTTGCCCGACCCATACCTGATAATTGTCAAGGTGTAGAGATGGTTCTTTTCATTAGTCTATATCTTTAGTCTATATTCATTAATCTATATTTGCGGCACCTTCATTTCCGTATTAGGCTGATCCAAAGATTGCTTTACCGCTCGCTTTATCAGCTTAAGGAAACATTGACAAAGTCGTTTTGCCTTCTTAGCCGCAGTCGCATATTTACTTGCCTCATTACACTTTTGCTGCTTTTATTTAAAAACTCGTTTCCGTGACAAACTGAGCACAGTCTTTTTTACTTAATTGCACTCTAGCTCTGCGTATTTCTGATTTCCTTGAGCTTTCGTGATCTCTCGAAGACATCTCGCTTTACGTATTCGGGAGAACGTAACTTGTTTGGGTAAAGTTTTAATGGAATCCTCGGTAGCATAATGAAATCAAGAGACAGTCGGAGACGAGCTGAAATTTAATTAAATCTCACAAATATAATATATTGAATTTTTCAAAGGAACGTGTAAGACGCAAGACCACCGTGAGCACTTAAACGTTGCGACTGCTGATTAAATTCGCAAATGTAAAAGGTTTCACTGTCTCCTGAAATTGTAAACTTTTTGCAATCTTTTGGGAGATTACTGTCATATAAATTTAAATCAACTAAACGACGGGTCTGTCAAAATTTCGTTTAGTAAAATAATTAAGGTTTGAATGAGTATCAACTGGCTTAGTAATGTGGTGACTTATATTTTTAGTCGAGTTTTATCTTGTTCACATTTGCTTTAAAGTTAAATGATAATGAATTGTGCTGCCCTATTTTTAACAAAATAAATTAAAACAAAAATTCACTACGCTCTTTTGTGGCAACCAAAATGGATTTTATATTAAACATTATTTTTCCACAAGGCACGTCCACATGATTGCCTTCAGTATTCTGCACAACAATAGAATTCCATCCAGAAAAACGCTGGAATTGCCAATGGTTTTCATCCCGAGCACGTATCGTTTTAAATTCACCCCCCATATATTAAACCTAAACTTGTGAAAGAAAAAGTTGGAGGCAAGCCTAATTATCTGGCCTATAACCTTTCCGTACAACGAAGCGTTTATGTCTGCAGAAAGTTGCCAGACCATTAAGCCCCAGATGTATGAGCGCCATGCACATATGAGAGCCTACACATATAGACCGTATATAGACTTCCTACTCTGTAAGCTGCCAATTTCCGGAGTTGTAGTCATGAAAATACTTCACCCCAACTCATTTTTCTTGGCAACACAAGACGGCAATTCAAATACGTACGAAACAACGTTCAAGATGATGAAGTGATGCGGGCGAATGAAAAGTCTTTTCATATTTTTCAAGGTCACAACACTCAGTGCCCCACATTTCAAGCTTGCTTCTTCATTCGACTGTCAAGGCAGAAGAACATAATGAGAAAAATTTCTGCTTTGGTGAGTCAAACCGAACCGTCCGACTGGGCGAAGCAAGGAAACAAATCGATAAAAGCTGAATGATAACCAACCTGTTCGTCCCTATTCTGCCATGTTTCCGCCCATGATTGATGGCTTTACCTCGTTTTATGGTTCGATCCATACTGAAAGTAATTAATTAATTTCACATCCACCTAATGAGATTACAGCGGAATATATTTTTTTTTCTTCTGAATGCAATCGAATGGCTGGGTTTTTCACGTTGTCTGGTATTCTTGCATTTCCAGTGTTTTGATTATGTAGGTACTGAGTCCATTGCCACAAAAGACGTTGACAAGATGGAAATAGCTTTGAAGTTACGCAATCATATTAAGATTTGTTACGTAATAATTTAATTTCACATTTGATCTATCAATGAAGTCCTTTTTTTGCTGCAGGCAGAGGTCTTTTGAATTCATTAGTTGGATATAATATGTGAATTTTATATCATGTCACGATGCACGTGATTTAAAAAGAAAGACACGAATATTTCATAATATGAAATCCAATTGAATACTCATATTAGCTTAATTAAACTTTTTTGAAACATTAGCTTAATTAAACTTTTTTCTAATCAAATGACCTATTTAGTTAATATCATCAATTTCGGTGTAACAAATCCAAATAAAATGATATAAAACCTCTGAAAAATATGTGTCGGCATACTGAAAACATATATTGGTAATTAAACTCACGAGTCGGAAGTCATCTTACCTGGAAAAATAGAACATAATATGTTAATTTAAATTTTAGCTTGCCACAATAGGAGAAAATATTATTTAATATAAATATATTAAAACCCTCCAATGCAATTTTTTAATAAAATTGTGTGCAATATATGAGCTTTATTTTGTCAAAGTTACATGCTTGTAATGAAAGTCATTGACAAAACAACCGGAATAATTAGTGTAAAAAATTTAGATCCATAATTTCGGATATCGTTTAATGACTTTCACACTTAATTTTGATTCAAAATAAAACATGCAAATCTGGATGCGAGAAAACTTCATCTCGTTAACCACTCTGGTAAGGAAATATTCACCCTGTTTGCATTTATTATAAAAAATGTACCAAATGAGCTTGTTCTTATCATCAGCCCTGTAAACACCTAGGAAAGTGAGAGTACGCCATGAGAATGCATACTTAAGGCCAGGTTCCTCCAAACAATTTTCAACAAATGGAAAAAAATTTTTTCCGGTAAATTGCTAGAAAATATTCTTAGAAATAATTTTGAATTAGTCCCGAAGGTCCGCACGACAGAGAAGTAGGTATACAAAAGGAGAAAGCGGAGCGCGCCAAGCGGTAAATCCGGCCACTCGAATACCCCGGGTGGTGGCAGGTGTTGCGTGCCGACGGATCGACTTAGTATTCTCTTTTCCTTCATTTTTAAAAAATATTTCCTTCTCTACAGTTTCAGGAAGGTGTGTAGCGTAGTATACGGCAGTACACGTGGAGTTTTCGTTGGTGACAGTTCGCTTCAGTCCTCGCACGTGTTGGTAAATTTTTCATTCGTGTGTGCTAGGAATCATCATGGACAGAAAAAAATTACAAGGAGTACCGCATAGATTGAGAAAGAGGAGTTTTCGAGGTAATCGATTTACTTCAGACGATAAGACTGAAAAAACCAGTTCTGCTGCTAGAAAACTGAAAAACGACGATCCCCAATTTGAAGTAACTATCCATCCGTCTCTGGCTTACGTGATCGTTCAGTGGTCTGTGTTTGTATTATTGCAGCAAAGAGTTGCTTGTGTAAACTGTGGTAAAAAAGTGGAGTTCGGAAAAAGTGACTTAAAAGGATTGGGTTTTCAATTAGAAATCATCTGTGATTGTGAGGAGAGTGAACTAATCCCTTCATCTCCAAAAATAAAAAATGGTTATGAAATAAACAGAAGGATAGTTTATGCAATGCGCTTGATAGGAGTTGGTTTTTATGGCTTATTAAATTTTTGTGGACTGATGGATATCTCAGCGAGTACATTAAGTTTAACTGGCTATTATAAATGCTTACAGCATATTTATATTGCAGTCAAGGCTGTTACTGAAACAGTTTTTAAAAAAGCTGTCAGAGAAGAGCAAGAAAGGAATAAAGAACAAGGATTACCGGAAGATAGGCTTACTGTTTCGGGCGATGGTTCCTGGCCAAAAAGAGGATTCACAGCTTTACTTGGTATTGTTAGTTTGATTGGCAAGTATACGAACAAAGTCATAGATGTAGCAGTAAAATCGAAAATTTGTCAAGCATGCAGTAATTATTCCCAAAAGTTTCCCGAAAATACGCCAGAGTTTGATGCTTGGTTTACGGAGCACTGTGAAGCAGGAAATTGTACAAGAGATCATAATGGTAGTGCCGGTCTTATAGAAGTTGAAGGAGTGGAAGAGATGTTTCTGAGGTCTGTGGAGCAGTACGATGTTATGTATGAATATTATATCGGCGACGGTGACAGTAAAACTTTCAAGCGGCTCGAAGAAACTGAACCGTATGGTGAGGCTCTCAAAGTGAAGAAAAAAGCATGTGTTTTACACGTAGGCAAGAGTATATATAGACGTGGTAAAGAAGCAAAAAAAAACCTTGCGAAAATAAAGGGAGCTCTGAAAGCACAAGAAATAAAAGAGCAATTAGAAAGAGGTGAAAAAGTACCCAAAAAGAAGAGGGCTAAAAAAAGTGACCAACCTGCAGTAAAACCTTTACAATTCACTGAAGCGCAACTGTCAAAATTATCTGGCTATTTTAAAAAAGCTGTGCTTGCTCACCCCGATTCTGTAGCAGACATGAAGAAAGCAATTCTGGCCTCACTTTATCACAAGTGTTCCACCGACGCTAAGCCGCAACACGAGTACTGCCCAGCCGGAGCAGATTCATGGTGCGGTTATCAAAAGGCAGTAGCTACACATCAATTACATACCTTCAAACATCCTCCGGCTTTCGATCAAGAAGTGAAAGATCTTCTACAACCAATTTATGAAGAATTAACTGACGAAAAGTTGCTCGAGAGATGTTTAGGGGCTAATACTCAAAACAATAATGAAAGTTATAATTCGTGTGTCTGGAACATAGCTCCTAAACACAAGTTTGTTGGAAAACAAACACTTGAAATTGCTGCTCTTAGTGCTGCTTGCATTTTTAATGAAGGGCTTTTACCGATATTGAAAGTTATGGAAGTCATGGGTGTCAAAATCGGCCCGCAAGCAAGGCAGTTTGCTGATAAAGCCAACGACAAGCGTGTTGATTGAGCCGAGCTTGAAGCCACTGAAGCATCTAAAGAGCACAGGACTGCAGCAAGAAATGCAAAAATTCTTCAAAACGACGCCTATGAAGACCAGGAAGGAGTTGTGTATGCAGCCGGATTGGATATGTGAGTAAAAATCACTTTTTTTTAAGATTTTTTACGATCAAAAACTTTAATTGGCTTTTTCGCGAAAACACGTTTTTTCAACTGGGTGACACTCTTATTTAGAAACTATTGCACTTATTGACATGAACCAAACGGCATTTTACTCTTAAAATGTCTCTCTATAGTCGGTACTACAACCAAAAATATTCATTGTTATTTGAAAAAGTTATAAACAATTAAAAGTAAAAAAAAGCGTAAAAAAAATTAAAAAGTCCGCCATTTTTTTGTTTGTTTGTGAAAATGTTTCATTGTAGTACCGACCATAGCCAATGTGATACAAAATAAGAAATCGTTTTGATTTTTGCTTTCAGATAATTCGTTGTTGAGTTATCGTGTCACCCATCAACAAAAGGGACGTTTTTCAGCAGCCATTTTAGGAGCCGCCATTCAAAAAAATAAACAAAAAATTCTTTTTTCAGTTAGTATTTTTATATGTCTTCTAATCTATAAAAACTTTAATGTATAAATATTTTTTGTAATATAAATAAAATTTGTTTGAAAAAAACACGTTTTCTGGAGGAACCTGGCCTTAAAACAAGGTTCACGTAATGACGAAGAAAAAAATTAGTATTAGGGTACGGACAAGACGGAGCGACGAGAGCGTCGAGTCGAGCATAGCGTCGAGTCCAGCATGGAACAGCTCATTGAATTGTGTTCATGTAGACGCGACGAGACGCAAAATTGTAAACGAAATTTTACAGTGGCAGTCGAAATAATGAGTTCTTCAGTGTCGGATGAAGAGTTTTTCTCACCACAATATACCAAATTGAAATCAATAGACTGCTGATATATATAAATCAATATATTTTCCTAATCACTGGTAGAAATCTAATTGACTGAGTGCGATTCCGCACCTCTCATTCATAAAAAAATTTACCCAAAATTTCGAACTACCCACGAAAAACCCATTAACGCAATTCGTCTACATACTGTATGCCATCAAAACACATTTTGCAACAACAACATACATTACCGCTGCGAGCAGTCGAGCAACGAAATCGGTTCGAATCGATGTCGTCGCTACTATCAAATTTTCACTCTTTGGTCGCTGCTTCGACATGGCCACTTCCATTTGAAAGCATAGGACCGATTTCGGCGCGTTGCTTGACTCGACGCTCGCGACGCTCTCGTCGCTCCGTCTTGTCCGTACCCTTAGACTCGTTTCGCCGAAAATTCATGTTACTTTGTATATATATATATATATATATATATATATATATATATATATATATATATATATATATACATATATATATATATATAAATATATATATATATATATATATATATATATATATATATATATATATATATATATATATATAAATATATATACATATATATATATATATATATATATATATATATATATATATATATATATATATATATATATATATATATATATATATATATATATATGCATATAAATACATATATATGCGCAAACAGATTAAGAAAGATAATCTCTGGAGGGCATCATCCGCTTGAGCTGCAGCTTCCAGAGGATATAGATGTGTATAATGACTAGAATTACGATATATTTAACCCTTTGTCGGTGGTGGGCATTTTAATCAATTTTCAGGAATTTGCGAAGCGCATTATCATGGACTAAAACTATACATACATGGACTATTTAAACTGTGCGGGCAATCCTGTAGCTACGGAAAACACATGAAAAAATCCTTAAAATCATCGACTCTCCTGAAAAATTTTTGTTTTTTAAATAAATTGCAAACGATTGGTAAATTTTATTTTTTGTCCACCCTGTCTATATATAATTTTCAAAATTTCGCGTTGCACAAGAACGGCAACCGATCTCCAAATAACTTCTATATTTTGCAATCGAGAATTCTGTTCACGAGAACTGACGACAGGGTAATCCGATCAATACAAAATTTACAAAAGACATTGGTATTAACTAGGACCAGGTCTGATCGAAGATCTGAAATTAGACAAAAGATTTGAAATGCAGCCAACCCCGTGGCAGTGGTGTTATCTTGAAAAGCCATTGAAAAAATGTATCCAACAATAAGGATATTCACATATTAGCTTAACCTTATTCTAAAGTTCATATAGAGCGATGCTGCCCTATAAAACATAAACGTTCTATCTACATTCAAGTACGTTCGAGATATTCAATGATTTGTGCTTTGGTTTACACTGAAGATATATGGAGAGTGGATTTTTCACTATTGATTTTAATATACTTTCACATAAGATAAGCTTTTCAAATTTTGAGGAATTAAGTAACAGTGTAGTTTTCGAATCCGGTTTTAACTCAAAAATGAAAAAAATGCAGATAGAACATTCATGCTAAGTAGGGCATAATGTTAAATTTTGTCTCATACATCTTGTAAATTTTCTCAGTAAAATAAAGCATATTTCTCTATAACTTCCGAAACAAAATTCATGTACACAGTAGATCTTATTGTAAGCCAAGCTTCATACGAATTTCATTGAAAAATCATTATGTCAATCAGTTATAGTAATTTTTGTAATTTTATGTCATCTTTTACCATGCGATTTTTTCATGAAATTTTAAAATCGGAATGATCCTCAAAGATTTTAGTATGATTTATAGGCCCAAATAAACCCTTTTTGTCCAAACAAACTCGGCATTACTTTGTTTCCAAACTCGTGCCAGCCCTGTCCATCAGTGGCGGCTCCTCAGAGGAGGCAAGGGCGGCAGTGCCTCCTCGGTAAAATTTACAAAATACGTATGCTTAATTTTTCAATAAATTATATTTCATAGCAGAACTAGCATTTTGTTCCCAAGTCTCCCCTTTTTTTGAATGTAAACATTTAAACCATTTGAGAGCAGTGCCTCTACACAAGCAGCCCGAAAAAACAGCGCGAAATCAATCCTATACCCAGACCAGAGCACTGTCTCAGCGCAAAACATAAAAAAAAATTACCAAAATAGTGCACCAAAATCAATTTTGTACCCAGAGCACTACCTCAGTGCAAAAAATTAAAAAAAAATCCATCAATCCATCAAGCATGTCGATTTCGAGCATAACGAAAAAGAAGGTAGAGAAATGAAAATGAGGCAGATTCACATCTGCCTCATCTATTGCATTTTTATCAATGAAAGCGTTGCAGTTTGTAAGTCTGTTCCCGTACTACGATTAATTACGATTAATTGCAATGAAGCCGTTCCCGTACTCCGTTTCTAAATGTCAGGAGCCGCCACTGCGACCACTGTTCAAGTTGGCGAGAAATAATTGGGACCACCTTGGGGACTGCTTGTGTTTCTTCGACTTGAATGGGATTTTGAGAGTTTGGTTGGGAAACAGATTTTTTTTTTGCTATGCCCAAGGATTGGGGCTGTTTTGTTTTCTTGGGCTATTTGGATGAATTTATTAAAGGAAATTCTGCACTGGACAATTAATTGATATCTTTGTCGGCTGAAGTTGCTTTCGAGCCATCTTGGCTTCTAATCAGTTTTGGGCTAGTTGTGGGATAGTTGTGGGAATAGTAGGATCATGGCTCTCAAAGGGAACTGACATATGAGGCAGTTCTTGTGAAGCGGGAAACAAAAAAAAATTCGAGGCTCTGAATCTCGTTCATATTGTGCATAATGGTACTTCTAGAGGATATGAACGTGAACACACAAATTTATTTCTATGGGGTTTAGTTGCCGAGCTATGGACTTCTGAATATGCGACTTGTATGTATTGAAATTCACCTATCTTGTAAACTACTGGCCATCCCATCCTAAAACTTTTATGGTAAAATAAGTATAATTTAAGCTTTGCTTTATTATAAAAATAAACAAAATTAACTTGGTCCAAATTATTATAAAGTGTCTACTTTTGGTTGCACACAAGGAAAAAAAATTGTTTTTAAATCTAGTTTCAAAATTAAAAAGAACAGTTAATTTTCAATACCAATCAGTACATTTTATGTTTGCAAGATTTTTTTTTAATCTCAGAAACGGCTTCTAAAAAAACCTTTCATCAATTTCGTCAATTATTCAGAAGCCCATAACTCGGCAACTAAACGTCATAGAAAAGAAAAATTGTGTATCCACGTTCATATCTTTTCGAAGTACAATAATGCACAATACGAGCGAGATCCAGAACCTCGACCTTTTTTTCGTTGTCCGCTTCACGTGAAATGCCCCATATTAGAGGAACTGTCCTCTGAGCTTGAAGAATCTTCTTTACCAGAGGAATTGCCTATTTCGTTTTTAAAGGAGGAGGTTGCCTCAGAAGATGAATATTGAAGCCTTCTTCTATTTTTATTTTGAGAATTGAAATTTTTGCTTTTCGCGATATTCCGACTTAAGGGGGAAAATACATGTAACTGCTAAAAAAAAAATCGATTTTTTTTATTACATCAAAATGTTTGAAATGTTCTTAAAATAGACCAAAAAAAGTTTTCAAGCGATTTTCGTATTAGTTCTCGAGTTATAGTCAGTCAAAGGTAGCGCGGCGTTCCCCAGGCCGGTGGAGCTTTAAAACTTTAAACGCGTTTTTCTCAAAGTAGTACTTTTTCAACTGCCGTACAAGATATCTCAAAAAATATTGAATCGATCCGGCTCAAATTTATACCACATCTACAAAAGAGTATTATCTCCTCGTTGAACCTAAATGTTATTGTAATTTCAGAAAAAATAGTTTGTTTATTAATGTTTAAAGTGTGATTTTTTTGAAAAATAATCGATTTTTATGTTTAATCTAATATTAATGTAAAAATTTAAAATATTTTTGCAAATTTTATTGGTTCACCTATGAATTACATATTTCATTAGCATATTTTTTTTCTCTGAATGTTGCAAGTTCCCCGGAAAAGGCGTTAAGTTGTACGAGGCAGTTTTTGATGTGTTTTTTTCATTCGCTCGCATCGCCACCATTTTGAGTTGAAAAATTATTAAAAAAGATTTGCATTTACTGTGAAACAACTATTTTAAGGATTTAATATTAAACATTTGTTGAATGAACAATATACATATTTTAATTCAATCTGAAATTAGCAATTTTTTTTCGATTTTACATGTATTTCCCCCCTTAATTTATTAAACAAATCATTATTTTGTTTGATGAGATCTGCATTGTGGCGACGTTGCTCAGCCATCTCGTCTTGTGTTCTCCTAAGCTCATCCAAGTGTTTGTTCAAGTTCATTGAAATTTCGTTTTGCATTGAGTTATCATGCGTACGGACCGTGCTAAAAATCTATAGCAACGGGGGATGTTTCTGTGTTACTCAATATGGAACGTAGCTAGCCTACAGCGTGCGTCTATTAGATTTTATTTTAGCCTAAGGCTAACCCAGGAATTGGGGTTGCCTTCAGAAAATATTTTAAGCTTAATCATATTTTAAATTTTTTTTGTTTATATTTTGTAAAACAGCAAGAAAAAATAGTATGATAAGTAAATTACTACCACTGCAACGCCAGCACATGTGCTGATACTAAGCTCCGCTGCTAATGCGCTTTTCGGTTTTGACGCAACTCCTTTCCATGGGGTCCACACGATGTGATAGAATTGTCCTGAGATGGGTTGTCTAGATTGTGATGACAGGTTTGAAAAATAAAACATTTTCTCCTTTGCCTGCATCGTAGCTGATGGCTATTTGTCGGTTAATTGTTGACTAATGATATCCTCCTCACGTTGACCTCCGTGTAGGTTTGAATGAATTGTCGTTTACATTTTGTTCTATTAGTACATTCGCATTATACTTTAAAACCTGGTAGATTTAGTGCTGACGATGAAACCACGTGAGGTTCTCACACTGATTTTGAGTGGAAAGTGTCATTCAAATTTATATCGATAATTTATTTTGCGTGAAAGTTGAAAATGTCAAAAAACATTCATGAATATTTTTTCTTCTCTTTGGGTACTACTCATTCGCCTTTTGTGTTCAATTTCCACTATTTGATAACAAAATTTGAGTGACAGTTCATTCAAACCAACTTTCTTTCTCAAGAATAGAATTCAGCGCGCTCTCAGAAAAATTCAGCCGAGAGAAAAGTCACAATAGTCCCTGATCTACACTCGATTTCAATCATAAATCAGGTGGCTTTCGACTGTCAAAAGTCGAGACAAATGTATGGTAAATCAGGTAGATTTGCGATCCTTTTGGTATCAAATCGATCAATTGATCGAAATCACGTGATTTGGCCTCATTACAAACGGGCTATAAGGTAAAGGTTTAACGAGAGAAGTTTATGGCATGCCATTTGCCACTGACATTTGCTAACGATAGGAAAAAGTTGATCATGGTTACACGATTGCTCGAGCGATAAGGCTTTTTACTGAAGGAAATTTGAATCAAGTTCCGATTGAATAGTGTGGTTTTTTACTAACTTTCAATAGTCTTATAAGCCAGACTAGGTGCACTTCAGTGGCGGCTCGTGGTTTTGAGACTAAGGGAAGCACAAGCAAAATATATAAGCATATAATATAGATATGCATTCTTATGAAGCGCGTAGTAAACTATACATGCGATTTTTTTGAAATATCGTGTAAAAAATCGATTAGGTATTTCAATACTGACCATATTTGCATTAAAAGCTAGTGATTAGCGTAGCTTATTTCAGTCATATTCCTACTCACTAGTATCAAAAACCTCACAAAAGATCAAATTATGTATAGTATTTGAAAGCAAAACAAAAACTTATTTCTTTAATTTTTTTTTAAATTATAAAAAAAAATTAAATTGAAAACATATTACAGGCTAAATAAATGGTGAAAGTTTTTTAATACTCAAAGTAGAGGATATAATGCATCTTTTAACAAATTAAATTAGAGAGCCAATGCCATAATAAAAATAAATTCCTCATATAATTTGCAATAAAACTGCCTAATATAGTTACCTTTTGCAAACAGTTGACTGAACGAAATTAGTGGTCTTGGTTGCCAAGACTCAATCAGATACTCAATGAAAAAGGATACCGTAGTAAATACTCTAAGGCGCAATCACATCAATTTTGGTTTTGCACATTAAAATCCATATTAAACGTGTAAATATTATTTTGTCGAAACATAATCTATTCAATACGCTCTCACTTTACCGAGCTTTATGTTATAATTTACTTTAAAAACTATCCTTTTATCCATTTTTACTGACAATACCAAAAAATAAAGTCAGAAGAATAATAAAAGGTGTGTTTTTTTTTGCCTGATGACATAGAAAACGCACCTAATGTAAACTATAAATGCTAAAGAAAGCACTCCAGAAATTTAACATAGAAACAACGTCAACATAAGCGTCCAAAGTAATCAAGTGGTCATATCACCCAAAGCGCCTGAGCTGAAAGTAAACCCAAAGCAGATACAAAAAAAAAATCGATCTGGAGAAAATTACACTCGAAACAATTTAACTCCTACAACTTGCACCGTACATACACCATGCGAACAAAACATAAAAGGCATCAAATCAGAAGGGGAACAACTCGTAAGAAAAGGAGCAGAAGAGAATCTTCAAAATCTGTAACGTAGATCATGACGGGAAACAGAAACATAATAGAGATGCGGATGACTTTTCAGCGTCAACATAGGCGTCCAAAGCAATCAAGTGGTCATTTCACCAAAGCACCAGAACCAAAAAACAACGTCTTTTGGGAAAGCAAACCCAGAACAGACACACAAAAACCGATCTGGGGAAAATTGCACACGAAAAAATGCTATTCTATTCCCTACATTATCATCACAATTGCTTGCACCGTACATGTGTACATGTGAACAAAGCAGAAAATACATCAATTCCTAAAGGGAACGGCTCGTAAGAAGAGGAGCAGAAGAGAATCTACAGAATCATGAGGGTAAACAGTAACATAACAGGAGACGCGGATAACTTTGCAGCGTATTAAGTTCATTCATTGACAAAGATTCTCGGGTCGTTCAGCGGGTGGATCGGGCAAGGGTTTTTTTTTTAATTTCTCTATCCACCAAGACGCTGCGAACTGAACCAGCGTCCGCAATACTATTTGAATACACTGATTGTAAAATATTTGTGGGTATCTGGGCAAAGCGTCTAAGTAAATCCATGCGAAAACTACGGGTTTGAGCATTGAAACAAGATCACTTCAGTGTTCTGTGTAGTATATCTCGAGGAACTGTATGTTTTGAATTAAATGGTATGCAGTGCCTGTAGTTTGTAGTAAAACATTTGAGTTTTCGTTGCGTCGCTGTAAATTTAACGTGGAAGCTCTGTAGTTGGACTGTTAAAAAATAAAACCATTTGATTCATAGTAGCGATGGAGTTTTGACTTTTGTAAGAAAATAAATGTTATTACATTGATTGTTAAATATTGATTGTAAATCTTTTGATTGTTACATATTGGTTATTCAATCGATTTTGTGGTTTAGCAAGGGAAGCACTGCTTCCATTGCGTACATTGCCGAGCCGCCCCTGGTACACTTGTCTCTTCAATAAAAATCGGAATCACACTGTCTATGGAGACAGGGAGCCCATAAAATGGTGTTGCGAAATTTTTGACAGTTTTCCCCGCTACAATTCCCTTCTATTCAAAACTTTAGATTAATAAACAGTATGCTTTTTCACTTTCCTAGAAAACTTCATATCAAATGAACAACCATATAAAACACCGGGAACTTGAACTTATTTTTAGTTTAGCTTTTGTTGCAATATATGAATAAATTGGTTTAAATAAATAAATAAATAATTGATCGTCTTCATAGATCCTCATATGTGTTAACCGTTCCTTTCACGCGAAGCGAACCTTACTTTTATTCATTATTGAGTCGCATAGCTAGGCAATTTACTGATCAGAAACTCGTTCTGCTCTTACAACCTTTTAAAAACCAAGACCTCAAATTGAATGTCAATTTTAGGACTTATCTTAGAAGTAGTTAAGTTTTTAAAAATTTTAATTTTTATTTAAACTTTTGAGCTAATATCTTTTATTATTTTATTATTTTTCTTTCAATAATTATTATTCTCAAATTTAGAATTGTATGGAATTCTGTTTCATTAGATCACTTGAATAAATAAATCAATATGTGTTTGTGTAATTCATCAAAAATTTCAATGCACCTACATATGCTCGCATGAGCAAAATAAGAATGTGCTAATGAAAAGAATAACGGTTTGCTATCAACCTTTTGTAAGCTGAATAAGTTGAACTAAGCTCCGAAATAAAGAAGGATTTAAGAAACGACGTCATGTTTCTCTGGCTCAATTCGGGCAGTGTGCATTTGTTGCGCAATTCGAAGGATTATCACGAAGCGATTTAGAAAGTGATTAATGACCGAACATTCTTTCGAACTAATCTCTGACAGATAAATGAAAGCGTTGACACATCCATCCTTCGTTTATGTGTGAAGAAAAATATCTGATACATGGGATTTGTATCTTGGTCGAATTTAGCTACAGAGGTCTACATTCATTTCAATGTTACGGATCTACATTTATGTTGCGAAGCAGAGAATTTGCTATTTTACTGTTTTTATATGTTTACATTTATGTTTGTTGCAGTCCGGTGAGTATTTTATGAATTCGATACTAAATAGCAATCCAACCATTTCCGAACTGATTAAAGTATATCAAAGCCAGCTTTCAATAAATTTCAATTTTTGACCTAATCCCCAATCTAATTTATTTAAAGTGAATAGATTAATGTTTTTCGGTAAGAATGACCAGTTCATTTTATTCCATTGCAGTTCAAACACCATGAAACTGTCTATGAATCAAATACCAACAGCAGTCAGCCCATGATATCTTCCCTGCTATGCTGATTATAAATTTTCTTTCTCGGCAAGAAGGAAAGCAAGTCTGATTTAAGCCAGGAAGACCTTGTGCTTCGTTTTTAGAGTGTGACTAATCACCGGATTTTCCTCGTAAAGTCCATCCTACATTCAACTTTTATGTGCGGTTATCTCTTCAATTTTCATTTGCTCCCTCTGTCGAAAAGTTGAAGCGATACGTTCACTGTAATTTCAAATGGTCAAGGTTAACATTTTCACCCTCGTTCGCATTAAATTTTAAATTGAGGACCGAGCGTAGTCAATGCTGTTTTTCTTTGAAACGGAGAAAAACTTACTGAGGTCAATCCAAGTAGACGTTCATTGAAGAGTAGTAGTCGTTTGGCGATGTATATCCAAAGAGTAGTTCCTCAATGATGATTGCATTATTCAGTTATTTTTCTCTGCAGGTTGGATGATGTCACAGCACACGCATCCATTCCATTTCCTTTTTATTCTATTTCCAAATTGTTTTTGAACGTAAAAAGCATATCAGATAAGATATTCATAATTTAATAGATAAATATTTCTACCGTTTATTCGTTGTTACATCAACTCGTTTCCTACGTCAATCAAATATGCAGAGTACTTGAAAAGCAGTTTAAAGACAAATATTTACGTACTTTTACATAAATTTATTTCAAGCTGATATCGAAGTCTGACGGCATAGAACGGCTTTCATCATCCAAACATGACATTTGTTCTCTTTCGAAAAAAAAACATGGCACTACTATGTATCGAAATCAATAACTTTAGCTTTTTTCTTGAACGTACCGACAAAGCGAAGCCAAAAACGGAGCGCATCCTTACCGAAACGATTAATCTGTCGGAAAACTCGTTGACATTTATTGGAAAAATGTTGATACGTGCTTACTAAGGCGGAACGTATTCGTC
Organism: Nemotelus pantherinus; assembly: GCA_963978885.1. Lineage (NCBI taxonomy): Eukaryota > Metazoa > Arthropoda > Insecta > Diptera > Stratiomyidae > Nemotelus > Nemotelus pantherinus. The sequence continues at coordinate 78,573,684 of OZ022265.1, read as the reverse complement.
CGCATGTGTTTTTCCTCAAAGCCAACCAGACAAAAAGGATGACATGCATACAACGAATATGCTGAGATATTAATATTCGTTGTTGGCACAAGTACTTGTACTTGGATGTTTGCGCGATCATGTCTTTTAGATAGTTTGGCGTGTGTGTGTGTCGTAACAAAATATTCTTTATCATAGAGCGTTCTTCGAGAAAGAAGAATTTAATTAAAATTCTTTAAACAAATTGCCAATTTGCAAACAGTTCGAAATAATTAAGTGTTTGTTGTCGGAAAATTATTATTAAAGGAATTTTAATTGCTAGGCAGAAAGAAATAATGCCACGATTCCAACAATCACCGAAAAATAAAAAGATGTACACAAGATGCCAGTCAGAGCTTTTGGCATCAGATGAAGATGAATTTAATTTTTTTTATTTTGTTTTGCGCAACGGCAGCTTCAAGGAACCAGAATTTATGAATACAAACGTTATTGGAATATCAGATGATTTCGATAAATAAAAAGTATTTCAATATATTTAAACGCTGCGCAAAAAAATACAAAAACTAAACTAACTAATTATATGTTTCGCTAGTAACAAATTCAGAAGACTGATTTCGCTGATGACATGTGATAAAAATGCACTTTAAAAGGTATGCTGATTACGTGGCGAGTTAGCTATGTTAATTCCTTACTTTACTGAATCTGTCAGGCACATCAGATTCCATTTTATTGCATACCTGGTCTTAATGCATTTAGCTTTTTACCAAACTTTTCTTTGAGAGTCTTTATTGCACCTGGCAATTGCAAGTGAAAATAAACACCAATTAAAGCAAGTAAATATATCAGTAAAACGAGTGGAATTTTGTTATGATCTCGGTCCAAGGTGGAAAAAATCTGGCTAGATTCCTTAGCTAGCTCGTCGAAGACGGGCCGTAGGGTATAACTTGCTCCCCCTTATACTGAGCATGGATCCAGACGGGATAAAAGACAAAACTCTCCCCTGAATAGAGATAGAGCTTGCTTGATTTATCCTCAAATACGGTGCACATCTACAAATCTCTATATAATATCACAAATGATGGTGCGATGATTGGCTTCTCCGGCTGTGCATTATGCCGCATCTTCGAAACTAGGCCACTTTTCCCCAGTCTTGTATGGACATTTCGCCCGAAACAGCTCAGAAATGTCCTCGAATTCAAGCTACGCAAAAAAAAAATTGGAAAAATTCGACGTTTTTGCTCAATTTTCCCCATAAAAATTTTTTTCATCCTTAAAATATCACTATTGTACTCCCCCACCACTTTCAATCATTGAAAGCGCGGTAAAGGTAGTTTTTGCCAAACTATGGCCAGAAAACCCCTTACTCCCCTACAAAACCGAAATGTTTGTATCACAGCAATAGGTCTTGGCCCGTTATGTCCGAAACCACTCTAACCCTTTTTGAATATTTGAATAAAATACTCGCAAGTACGAAAATACTCGATACTTGATATGCTTTCAAACTGCACTATTCAAAATCAGATTTTATTTTAACATACTTAACAGCATGACAAAACTCAACTTCATATAATATTTGATCACACACTTTGATCAGTCTTAATAGTTTTAGCAAAACTACCAGCCATTTATACATGATAAATGCTAGCCATACAAATTTCCATGCATATCTGATCATTACATTCCATATGTATGCACACGTAAAAAAATCTACTAAATAGTATATCCAATCCATTCAAATCTATTCTTCACAAGCGGTTCTACAAGCGTACTGTGTTAACTGGTGTGCTTATACACTAACATGCCCACCGCCACCAAAGAGTTAAAGATATCTTAATTTTAACTTAAGATAAACATATCCTTTTATACATCAATATTTCCCAAAAAATTGCAGTTTGATCAAATAATAACACTTAATATTTTTGCTGAAATATTTGGACATTTTTTTATTGGCTGCGCCAACGAAACGTGCTTTATGGCTCACTCAATTGCCGTCAACCGATTGTCGATGACTTGACCAACCGAATGATCGATTGCGAGATGTTCGATTGTCTCGATTGCCTCGATTGTCTCGAATCGCTCGATTATCTCGAATCGCTCGATTGTCTCGATTATCTCGATTGTCTCGATTGTTCTCTCGATTGTTTTGGCGCATCGATTGCGATTATCTCGATTGTTTTGTGGCGCCGATTGCGATTATCTCGATTGTTAAAATATCTCGCAATCGCCCATCACTAATATGAACCACCCACATAATACCCAACCACCTTTAGATGGACCGATTTTGATTATATGATGTATCGGCATATGAATTTGTATGTGTGGCTAAATAGAGCCATAAATTCGTATATACTACTGTGATCAAAAAGTAAGGTGAAATTGTCATTTAAAACTCCCGGGCATTAGCAAAATTTGTTATAAACAGTCCCACTGTCCCACACTGTTTATAGCTGTTTGTCAAAAGGTTTAATTATCTCCGAGTTACACGTGTTTTTGTAATCAACCAAAAGTGAATTTTACGATTTTTACAATGGGTGATTTTGTTGAGCAAAGAATTTGCATCAAATTTTGTTTGCGCAACGAATATTCTTGTGCGGACACGTTGAAAATGTTGCGGAAGGCCTTTGGTGATGAAACTATGGCACAAAAAAAAACGTTTATAAGTGGTACAACGCGTTCAAAGCGGGCCGAGAACGCGTTGAACACGAACCGCGCTCTGGACGACCATCAACGTCTACCGACCAGGATCACGTCCAAAAAATCAAAGATTTGGTACTTGAAAATCGTCGATTGACAATAAGAAAACTTATTGATAGTGTTGGAATATAATTTGGCTCAGCCCAAACCATTTTGAAGGATGTTTTGTGTCTCAAACGCGTCCAGTCTCGATTGGTGCCAAAATCGCTCAATTTTTTGGAAAAAAAAGCGTCGCGTTGATGGGTGTGAAACTTTTTTGTCTGACTATCAGGACCACTTGAAATGCATCATTACTGGATTTACACGTACGACCCTGATACCACCGATCAATATAGCAAATATCGTGCAAAAGGTGAAGCAACACCGAAAAGACCACGGCAGAGTCGATCGAAAATCAACGTCATGTGGACAGTTTTCTTTGATATTCGTGGTGTGGTGCACTATGAATTCCTTCTGCCGGGCCAAACTGTCAACAAAAAATATTATTTAAGCGTCATGCGTCATTTGCGTAAAGCTATTCCACTGTAACGGCCCGAATTATGGGCGAACAACTCTTGGCTCCTTCATCACGATAATGCACCATGTCATACTGCATTGGTTCTTCGCGGCTTTTTTGCCAAAAACTCGACTCACATCGTTCCATTCGCCTAATTTGGCTCCGTGCGACTTCTGGCTATTCAGCAAACTCAAAAGGCCAATGCGGGGACGCCATTTTGACACGATCGAGGAGATAAAAACCGAATCGAAGAAGATCTTGAAGGCTATACCGGAAAAATACTATTCCGACTGTTTCGAGGACTGGAAAAAGCGTTGGCAAAAGTGCATTTTATCGGACGGGGATTATTTTAAAGTGGATGAAATTGATTTGGAAGAATAAATAAAGAATTTACATTTTATCAACAAACTCACCTTACTTTTTGATCACAGTAGTATACCTTTCAAAACACTGTACTACCATTCTTTGCTAATTTGACAGCCAGGAAAATAGAACCGAACCATTTTTTTGTTGTTGTTGTGTATTTGATTATGAATTCTATTTTTAATAAATAGTAGAAACTGATACAAAGATCACCTTCAATCTGGTATCACTACTTCAAAATTCCGGGACTAAAAAAAAACGCTTCAACGAAGGCGACAAACCTTTTTCATGTGATACAAACTTTCTAGCTACCCAACTTTTGATTACTTTTATTGTATTATGGTTGATTTTGTAATCAATGAAATAGAAAACTTTACTCATAAGTTACTCACAATAGTTTAATTAGATTTTGTGCCATGAGAACTGAGTAGTTCGCATTCAATCAACAGCTGACTTATTTAATAATGGTGTGAAGAGCCTCAGTTTTCTTTAGAATATTCAAATTATTTAGTCGATTGCCAATCACTATTTGAATGATACCAGAAAAATTTAAAAAAGTGTTCATCACAGATTACACCATTTTCAACTAGGATTTAGCCGAAATTAAGGATGCACCATATCTTACCGTTTTCTTGTGCATATGTTTAGGAACAATATTGCAAATGTCATCTGGCTCCGGACGACTTACTGCTACTTTTTAAGATCAGGGTTTGGACGAGGGACCGCGTACCAAGCTTTGAGTTCACTTAGCTCTGATGGGGTATCTGAATTAATCAGGGGTAAAGTGAATCGTGGAACTAATCACTCCACACTCGTATTCACATTGATTGTAAATTTATGGTGAAGCTCTCTACCGGCTTCGGATCTCTACCCTAGATCCGTTCGAGGGTTGTTAGGGGATTACTGTACTTTTTTACATGTAACAACAAGAACAAGATACCTCATTTTTTTTATTTTTGCATTATATTATGTTCATAATGATTTTCATTTTGGAATAGTTTGCTTTGAATTGTAAAAAATGTTTCAAAAAAGCAGAGCGAAAAAGTAAAAGAACTTGCCTTCTAGTCAAGTTTGCTTCAAACCAAGTATATATTTGCTTTTTGACGTTTGTAGGCAACTAGGAAAAAAAATTAATTGAATCTTTTACCTGCCCAGTTTTCGTATAGTCTAGTGGGTGGAACACCAGAATTTCTGGTTGAAATCCTGGTCCGGTAGACGAAAGACCGCACATTGAGTTTATAGTTACTCTAGCTTTGAACACATGAACATATATATTAGTTAAACCAGGTTTAATGTGAGCTGTGAAGCTAATCATTCCACCCTTGCACACATTGATTGTAAACTTTCAAGAACCGACAAGAGTTGTTGTAAGAATACTTCACTTTACTACCTGTCTTTGTTTAGAAGTACAGGTATTCTGGAATCAAAGAATATCCTCTTTTTAAAAAAATATCGTGTTGAGATGACTTTTTTTTTATTGTGAAAGCGTTTTAAAAGAATCTAATCAAAAAATATTTTCGATGTTTCAGTTTTCAGCGAATATACAAATTTAGCCAACACTGAGCTGACTGTCCATTGTATGAACTTTTTATCAAAAAGACAGAAGAGAAAGTTTTCTACCAATAAAACAGTTTCGATAATGGCAGAATTCACCTGAATCTTAAGTGACTCAAAGCTGTATTTTTAAGATTTAAAGCACTAGCGTTGATCCAAGTATTTTATCTTGGGATGAAAAAAGCTAATACTGACTTTTCTGCAGCAACAAAATCTGCGCCCAACGTGGGCTGAATGCTACCAACGCAAGCTATACAGCTTTTTTACTTTACTATAAAACAAAAAATCTTGTGTTTTCTCTTCACTTTGCTTTTTTTTGAGTCTTAAAGATAGCTGATCAAATCTTGCGTAGAATTTCTCTAGGTGTTGGCTTGACATTTATCCACAAAAAACGTTGACGTCAATTCATGAGGTATGGTCTTCACTGGTCATATCACCTAGTAGTGGGAACTATAAATTATAATTGTATTTTAATGGAGATGCTTTGTTTTAAAATAACTTACTTCTTCAATAGAAGCTGGTGGAATGGTTTCCTCTAAATCTCTTTCCGTTTCTGGTGCTTGGATGAATTCATTGGACAGAAAAGTCCGAAAGGCTTGCCAGTCAGTAGTTATTTTCCAATTGATTGGGCAGTCAATGAAAATACACTCAAATTAAAAAACTCTAGCGCACCTGAACCGCTAGAAACACTAATGTTCGAAGAACAGTAGAAGAATCGTGTAGGTTTTGAGTGCATATTCCACCACATGTGCTGCTTATTACGACCAAACTGTTTCAAATGCCACGTTTTACTTTGGTCTCAAGAATGCATTATAACTCATATGGTGGAAGGTTTCAAATATTACCACTGGCATGAATTTCAACGTTTATGAGAGCAAAACACGAGTTAATTATATTCGTTATCAGTTGCTTATTTCACATAATTTTGAAAGCAGCATCTCATATAACATCAATGAAGAAAATGCTCAGTGCCTGCAGCACTGTAACTGAAGTTCGTGTTTGGGGCTGCGATCCGAAAAATTTGCAGAACTTTGCGAATTGCAACATTGATTATTTATTTTAATTGTAAATGTTTCCTGTATGAATACTAACTGTAAGCGTTTATTGATACAAAAGTAGCACAATCGACTCGTGCTGGCAACCTTTTACCAGTATCAAAGCCAAGAATTTATCACATCTGCTTCACGTTGTTATATAACATTCGAAGTTAAAGGAGTATTAAGAAATTTAGAGTTACCTGCAGCGAGTTTTTTCAAATAATCGAAAGCTTAATATTTGCTGTTTATTGTCACTACAATATCATTACCATTTGAAAATTCTACGATAAAACCGCTTAATAAATTAAAATAAATTAAATTGCAATAAAACACAAAACCAACAATAGCTGGCAACCCTATCGTGGCTTTTCAACCAAATTTGGCCTGAATAATGTTTATGACAGGCTTCATTAATTGTATGAAATTCGTATTGATTTCATGACCGCACTGGAAGTTATAGTGCAAAAAGTTTTATTTTCCTGAGCGAATTTTCAAAACCAAAGACACAAAAATTACCATACCTGGTAGCACCAATCAGATTTTTCAACCAAATTTCCACCAAACAGAGATTAGAGTTAGGTTTAGCAACTGTGCCAATTTCATGAAAATCTGGTAATTTATTCACATTTCATAGGGCAAAAAGCAGTTTTTTTTCTTTGTAATTTTTCAAGATGGCACCACTGGCACAGACTTGCCCACAATTCAAAATCGCTTCTGTCAAATCTGGTCTTACTTAAGTCCAATGCATTCTGTTAATTTTAGCTGCATCTGATTATTGGTTCGTGAGTTTCCGTGAACATAAGTTTTTGATGCTTAAAATATAGGTTAACTGGGAGAGGGTTACCGTTCTTGTCCGACATGAAATTTCCAAAGTTTTATTTTGAACGTGTAGATAAAATATAAGATTTATATACAGATTGGTTTTATTGTAAGAAACGGACATTTTTTTGAATATTCGATGGTTTGAATGTTTTCACTTCCAAATTTTTTTTTTCAAAATGAAGACACCAAAATTATCATAGCTGGCAACTCCAACCGAATTTTTCGATCAAATTTCTACCAAACGTGGTCTAAGGTAAGGTCCAGCAGTTGTGTGAGTTTCGTCAAAATCGAAGGATTCAATCAGAATTTATAGGGCTAAAAACAGTTATCTTTTTTAGTGGTTTTTCAAGATGGCACCACTGGCACAGAATCGCCCACATTTCAAAATCACTTCTATCAGACCTGGTCCTATTTAAGACCAATACATTCTGCAAATTTCAATTAATTCTGCTCATCGGATCGTGAGTTTCCGTGAACAGAAGTTTTTGATGCTAAAAATATAGGTAAATTGGGCAAGGGTTACCAGGCGTGCCCGTTATACCATATCTTTTTTTTTTTTTGGTTATGTAAACAAAGCTCAAGATTTACATATGAGTGGCTTTTTTTTGAAGAAACGGCATTTTTTCAAGAGAGACGATGATTTGGAGGTTTTCACTTTCAGTGCCTGCCCTAGCTACAGAGTTGCCAGCACGCTCATTAAAAGCAACACAAATCTACAACTAACTAATATCAATATGTCCTGAAAGTTTCGTAATGATTGAAAAGCTTTGTCAAAAGTTATCGCAATTTAAAAATTTTCAAATTTTCCCGTCTTCTTTTTAGGCACCCAGCGCACACATAGGGTTAAAAAATTCCAAAGCATTATCCGATTCATATGTAAAACACGATCGAAATTTATTTCGTTAACTTTATTTTTGCGAAAATTATTTGTGCACGAAATAATAGGTATATTAAAAATATCACTTAAATGGCCGCCGGCGCCAAAAGGTTAACAATAACTGACATTTAAAGAGACCTGGACCTATTCTGCATATACACCAATGTATTCTGAAAGTTTCAGCTCAATCGGATGGCGCGTTCCCGAGATTATCTCACTGAAATTTTTTGATGATATATATATATATATATATATATATATATATATATATATATATATATATATATATATGGAAATATGAAATTTTGGCCGAATCGATTTTAATACTAATGTTCTTCGAACATTAGTAAAAAGCACTGACTTGTGATCTGAAGGGAGCTCATCTAATACATTTATAAGCACACCCTGATTTACATTTTTTGGCAAGCTAATGTCTAAGACATGGCTGTAGAAAGCGCCAAAGTGAGTGGGCTCATCGAGAACATGGAAACACGAAACACTACCGGTAGCAAAGCTATAAAGTTCTTTGCCCGCTTGGGTATTTCCTACTGACTCAATGCGCGATTGTGAGCATTGAGATCTCCTGTTAGAGTGATAGGGCCTTCAAGATCGAATAGTGCACGAAGATCTTCGAAAAGATATATAGCATTGGGGGGTCTGTAAGCGGAGTTGACTTTAAATTTGAGAAAATTTGAATCAATTCCAAGGGCCGTTGCTCCTATTTCACTGAAGGTGGGGATTTAGGATAACATTATGGGTAGTAAGTCTTTTCACAAGCACTGCTGTGCCTTCTCCCTTATCTATCCCCCTATCGTATAGACCACTTAGGATTATGTAGGTTTTTCTCCTTAGGAAGATAGTGCGTATGGTACTGAACTTTTAACTCTCGGAAGATCTTGTTGATCTTCCTATTGTCTTCAGCGCTTTTAGGAGAAATTTGAATGCCAAAATAAACCCGCTTGGCTGCAACAAACTCCACGTTTTTACTAATGTTCGAAGAACATTAGTATTAAAATCGATTCGGCCAAAAATTCATATTTCCATATATATATATATATATATATATATATATATATATATATATATATATATATATATATATATATATATATATATATATATATATATATATATATATATATTAATATATATATATATATATATATATATATATATATATATATATATATATATATATATATATATATATATATATATATATATTATATATATATATCATCAAAAAATTTCAGTGAGATAATCTCGGGAACGCGCCATTCGATTGAGCTGAAACTTTCAGGATACATTGGTGTATATGCAGAATAGGTCCAGGTCTCTTTAAATGTCAGTTATTGTTAACCTTTTGGCGCCGGCGGCCATTTAAGTGATATTTTTAATATACCTATTATTTCGTGCACAAATAATTTTCGCAAAAATAAAGTTAACGAAATAAATTTCTAACGTGTTTTACATCTGAATCGGATAATGCTTTGGAATTTTTTAACCCTATGTGTGCGCTGGGTGCCTAAAAAGAGGACGGGAAAATTTGAAAATTTTTAAATTGCGATCACTTTTGACAGAGCTATTCAATCATTACGAAATTTTCAATATATATTGATATTATTTAGTTGTAGATCTGTGTAGCTTTTAATGAGCGTGCTAGCAATCCTGTAGCTAGGGCAGGCACTGAAAATGAAAACCTCCAAATCATCGTCTCTCTTGAAAAAATGCCGTTTCTTCAAAAAAAAGCCACTCATATGTAAATCTTGAGCTTTGTTTACATAACCAAAAAAAAAAACTCTAGCGCACCTGAACCGCTAGAAACACTAATGTTCGAAGAACAGTAGAAGAATCGTGCAGGTTTTGAGTGCATATTCCACCACATGTGCTGCTTATTACGACCAAACTGTTTCAAATGCCACGTTTTACTTTGGTCTCAAGAATGCATTATAACTCATATGGTGGAAGGTTTCAGATATTACCACTGGCATGGGTTTCAAAGTTTATGAAAGAAAAACACTTGTTAATTATATTCGTTATCAGTTGCTTATTTCACCAAACTTTGAAAGCAGTATCTCATATAACATCAATGAAGAAAATGCTCAGTGCCTGCAGCACTGTAACTGAAGTTGGTGTTTGGGGCTGCGATCCGAAAAATTTGTAGAACTTTGGGAATTGAAACATCGGTTATTTATTTTCATTGTAAATGTTTCCGGTATGAATACTAACTGTAAGCATTTATTGATACAAAAGTAGCACAACCGACTCGTGCTGCCAACCTTCTGCCAGTATCAAAGCCAAGAATATATCACATCTGCCTCACGTTGTTATATTACATTCGAAGTTAAAGGAGTATTAAGAAATTTAGGGTTACCTGCAGCGAGTTTTTTCAAATAATCGAAAGCTTAATATTTGCTGTTTATTGTCACTACAATATCATTAACATCTGAAAATTCTACGCTAAAACTGCTTAATAAAGATATTGCAATTAAACACAAAACCAACAATAGCTGGCAACCCTATCGTGGCTTTTCAACCAAATTTGGCCTGAATAATGTTTATAATAGGTTCCATTAATTGTATGAAATTCGTATTGATTTCATGACTGCACTGGAAGTTATAAGGCAAAAAGTTTTATTTTCCTGACCGAATTTTCAAAACCAAAGACACAAAAATTACCATAGCTGGTAGCACCAATCAAATTTTTCAACCGAATTTCCACCAAACAGAGATTAGAGTTAGATTTAGCTACTGTGCCAATTTCATGAAAATCTGGTAATTAATTCACATTTCATCTTGAAAAACCACTAAAAAAGATAACTGTTTTTAGCCCTATAAATTCTGATTGAATCGTTCGATTTTGACGAAACGCACACAATTGCTGGACCTTACTTTAAGCCACGTTTGGTAGAAATTTGGTCGAAAAATTCGGTTGGAGTTGCCAGCTATGATAATTTTGGTGTCTTCATTTTGAAAAAAAAAAATTTGGAAGTGAAAACATTCAAACCATCGAATATTCAAAAAAATGTCCGTTTCTTACCATAAAACCAATCTGTATATAAATCTTATGTTTTATCTACACGTTCAAAATAAAACTTTGGAAATTTCATGTCGGACAAGAACGGTAACCCTTTCCCAGTTAACCTATATTTTTAGCATCAAAAACTTCTGTTCACGGGAACTCACGAACCAATAATCAGGTACAGCTGAAATTTACAGAATGCATTGGACTTAAGTAAGACCAGATTTGATAGAAGCGATTTTGAATTGTGGGCAAGTCTGTGCCAGTGGTGCCATCTTGAAAAATTACAAAGAAAAAAAACTGCTTTTTGCCCTATGAAATGTGAATAAATTACCAGATTTTCATGAAATTGGCACAGTAGCTAAACCTAACTCTAATCTCTGTTTGGTGGAAATTTGGTTGAAAAATTCGATTGGTACTGCCAGCTATGGTAATTTTTGTGTCTTTGGTTTTGAAAATTCGCTCAGGAAAATAAAACTTTTTGCACTATAACTTCCAGTGCAGTCATGGAATCAATACGAATTTCATACAATTAATGAAACCTGTCATAAACATTATTCAGGCCAAATTTGGTTGAAAAGCCACGATAGGGTTGCCAGCTATTGTTGGTTTTTTGTTTGTTTGCAATATCTTTATTAAGCGGTTTTGTCGTAGAATTTTCAAATGGTAATGATATTGTAGTGACAATAAACAGCAAATATTAAGCTTTCGATTATTTGAAAAAACTCGCTGCAGGTAACCCTAAATTTCTTAATACTCCTTTAACTTCGAATGTAATATAACAACGTGAAGCAGATGTGATATATTCTTGGCTTTGATACTGGCAGAAGGTTGCCAGCACGAGTCGGTTGTGCTACTTTTGTATCAATAAACGCTTACAGTTAGTATTCATACCGGAAACATTTACAATGAAAATAAATAATCAATGTTGCACTTCGCAAAGTTCTGCAAATTTTTCGGATCGCAGCCCCAAACACGAACTTCAGTTACAGTGCTGCAGGCACTGAGCATTTTCTTCATTGATGTTATATGAGATGCTGCTTTCAAAATTATGTGAAATAAGCAACTGACAACGAATATAATGAACCCGTGTTTTGCTCTCATAAACGTTGAAATTCATGCCAGTGGTAATATCTGAAACCTTCCAACATATGAGTTATAATGCATTCTTGAGACCAAAGTAAAACGTGGCATTTGAAACAGTTTGGTCGTAATAAGCAGCACATGTGGTTGAATATGCACTCAAAACCTGCACGATTCTTCTACTGTTCTTCGAACATTAGTGTTTCTAGCGGTTCAGGTGCGCTAGAGTTTTTTTGCTTAAGAACGCGTGTTTACCCTGTCGATTGCTCCGGTTGGCGAAGAATGATGGGAACCACTTTGTGGGACGCCTCTGATTCTTTTACTGAGTTTAGATTTTTGGATATTTTGAAGTTTTGGTTGAGCAGATACATTAGTTGTTTTTGCATGTAAAGGAGGAAATCCTTGATGATGTTTATAACGTTAGAAAATGAAAGGAAGACATCTTTCATGGTCCTTTCCTCACTTGAAGGGACAGTATTAGACGCTACTGTGTTTGGTTGGTGGTTATTTGCTGCCACCGACATGCTGGAAAAATCGTCTTCTAAGCTGGATGCTTCTTCTCCAGAAAAAGTACAAGACTCCTTTGTATGCGAAGAGGAAGCGGATCCTAAAGAAGGTGCTTGCTGCATTCTTCTATTTTTATTTGGGAGGAAGAATTCATATTTATGGAAAATTATTTGCTGAGTTTTTTCAGCAGATCTTCATTTCGTTTTTCCAGTTCTTGATACAGACGTTGTTGCTGGCCAGTTTTTCCTACATTTGGCAGCTCTTAGCCGTGCAACGCATCTCTTTCTAAAAATTTACTCTGTTTGGAGTCACTCTTTGTGCCGTAAGTATCAAAATCATCAGAATCTTACGCTGCTATCCTATCCAATCCTTCTGCAACACGAAAAGTAGGTATCGCGTATGTAAAAATTATGTAAACTTTGACCGGATGTAGGGTAATTTGTACACTCACACAGTAAAACTATTGAAGAGAGTTGAAAACAAACATTTGAATTAAACTGCTGATGAACTGATGATTTTCTGAGAAGTCCTTTCTGGTGAAATCCGGTTTGTCGATCGCGGAGGTCTTCAATCGTGTGCTGCCCGTTCGAAATTGGAGCTAATGTCGCTAATGTGCTCTCTATCGCTCGTTTGGTGACAAAATCGCTCTGCTGCTTGACCGTCGATCTTCTCAGTTAGAGTCCTAGGCTCCAACTGGTGTGTTTTCATCTTTTGTAGAAGGTAAAGTCAACTTAGTAGTTACCTCGACAAGGCGATATGAAGGTGTCCTTGGTGCATGTGTATGCAACAGTATATTTTGAGCTCAGGTAGCCTGATGGAACTATCGATTTTGATATCCTCTGTCAGCAGCTGACTCGAATTAAGTACATTATTACCGAAACGTAGCTAGAATCGGCCAAAAGTAAACATGTCTTCTTCATAAGGACAATGCACACACTTCTTTGATGACTCACGAAAAATTGATAGAGTTCATTCCGGTGAGAAGTTTCAATGCACCCAGTCGAGATATCACATCATCAGCGTTGCATTTATTTCGTTCATTAAATGACTCACTAAATGGATTAAAGTTAGATTCCGAAAATAACTTGTCCAAGTTTTTCACCGTCAGAACCAAGAAGTTCTTTACTGATGGAATCACGAAAATTGCGAATGAGTATATATTAGGCTTGTTTCACACGTACGAGGTTCCATTCGGTTCGGTTGGTTTTCGGTTGCAACCGAAAACAAACCGAACCGAGCGAAACTCCTTCACACATACACGGTTTTCACACGGTTCATATTAGGTTTTATGTTTTCTTCCTCAGCTTTGCGTAGTGACGTCAAATTCATAAAAGTGTTCAAATATTTCCAAACAATCGTTTTTCCATGCCTCTTGCGTCTTAAATTTATCTTCATATTTTGCACAAGTTTTGTCCCACAGCACTATTTTAGATTGCACAGCACAAATCAGCAGGTCCACATCAACATCTTGTAAATCACTCATTTTATCAGAAAAACTGCGACTGATAATTTCAAAAAAAATTGGAGGTATGTGTGAGCGCCTTGATTGCTTTCTGTTCCCTGGACACGAATTCACACCTAATAGAAACCTGATGAAACCTATTCGTGTCCAGGGAGTGTTCAGTGCTATACGGTTTCTATTAGGTACAGAATAGAATTCGAAGCACCGTTTCACACTTGTCGGCAGTGACCGAAAACGAACCGAACCGAATGGAACCTCATATGTGTGAAACGAGCCTTAAAGTAATCAATATACAAACATTCAATGTATCAATTTTCATCTTGTAAATTTACTATCGAATGAGTAAAGTAAAAGCGAAAATCAATTGTTATTGTGAACTGAACCAAGTCAGCATTAAATTCAATCAAACCCATCTTTAATCATCTTAATATAATCAGTAGCCCGACCCCATACGTCAATACTAGATTATTTTGATATTCAAAGTCATATATACTATCAGCTGAAAGTGGATCTAATTGACAAAGCAAAGGACAACTCTAGAATAACTCGCATCAGGTCGACATCGTGCAACGCAAAACTTTTCCTTCAGACAGCAAATTGTGGTCATAGAAAACCACTCCCATGCAGAAAAGTCTCGTACGTTTTCGGAATAGCCGATGATGTGTGCTTCTAACAACCATCTTTTAGGAATTTTATTAAAGCCGGCAACCTCATTTCGACTCCCATTCGAAATGGAATCGCCATCGGAATCGATTGATCCGGTGGCGAAGCATCGTCCAGCACAAACAGGAAACTTTACCATCCCACCTACTGAATATTTAAAAGGATCTAATGTGAATGTCAAATACAGATGTTGAAATAATTATAGAATTCCAATCGAACTTTCGTTTGTCCAATCTTGTTTACGGACAACTCTCACAACAGTGTGACAAGTGTGTCCCGAATACGACAAAGCGAAAGTTTGACTGACCCAGAATGGAGAAACGACTAATCAATACATCTGTGAATATTGAAACGTATTGCTTTTCTTGTGCTCGAGGCATCTTAACAAGACAAGAGGTTGCTAATGAATCACATTTTGAAACGATAGAGTATTAGCTGAGTGATGTCATATGCACGTTATTTGCATACTGTCAGTTCGTTTTAGGGAATGATTTATGCGGTATCAGAAAAAGAAAATGGTAAATGGCAGCAGGTGTTTCATTTCAACAGTTTTTTTAAGAATAACAAATCTTGAAAATAACTGAAAGCTTTTGAAAATGCGGACAAACTTGGCAAGTACTTTTAGCACAAAATATGCAAGAAATGATTACATGGATGATTCAGAAGCTCAAATGCATTTTTTTTAAAACTCTTCAGATCTACAAATCAATGGCGTAGATTGTCGCCAATAACTGTTGAGCAGGTAATTACAATCACAATCTAAATGAGAGACTTTTTACTAACAGAAACGTTGTAGAACGTTTGAATTGTTGAGAAACAAAACGATAATTCATTACAACTCGTTTTCGGAAGCGAAACCAAGTAGTATTAGATTTCAACTGAAAGCTATTTTTACAGTAGTTTCCGCCAAGGTAATTTGCATTGAACTTTGTACAGTTAATTGTAATTTTTTTAAAACTTGAAATATTTCAATTTCGCGTGGCTTCTGTAATGCTGGTTGATCCTACAGTTATGACAAAAACGTTGTCTATTGATTACACCTCGTTCTTCATTATATCTATCAGTGAAAAAGTGAAAGGAAAATAGAAGGATTGCTTAGCTCACTAAAGCTTAGTACTATCCAGTGTTGCCAACATTTTTCCAGCCGTTGTAGCTAGAATTTAGGAAAAACATAGCCAAAAATAGCTAAAAATTTCCTATTATAGCTGAAAAGTGTAGCTAACTTCAACAATAAAAAACTTAAAGTTCTGGAAAACAGTTTTATTATGCTAACTTTTATAGCTCGTATGCAAGAATATTTGATGTACATCAGATCGTGAGTAGTTAATTAATTTAACAATATACAATAGTATAAAAATCGTTAAAGAGCTTAGTGAGTTCAACAGAATTACTTTCTATTTTTTTATTCATGATAGAAGCATCCTTTAAAATGGGTTTAAGAAATAGGAGATATAAAAGGTTTTGTTATACTCCTTGTAAATCATTTTTGTTAAATGACATTTTTCTGATGGTTGGACTATACTGAAGTGGGTTTTAGAGCCCTAACTATTGGCTAATGATCCTTGATACTGATGCCTTTATCGATAACCACCTCGTTTATGCCCTCCGTATCACCTTCAAAGGAGTTTAGAGAACCAAATATATATTTCTGCAAGTAAAAACTCTAATGTTTGGGGAAGAAATGATCATGCAGCTGCAAAAACTAAAAGCTGAACGGCAAGCACATGTTATTAATGACAAGCACATGTTATTAATATTAAAAAAAGGATTTTGGCAACTTAATGTTTTAAATACACCAAGATTGACTCCAACAATAACACTTGCGTTGTCTGTCATGTTTGTAATATTTAGGTTGTAGTTTTCTAAGCACGTATTTATGGCAGCAGTAATACTTTCAGCATTTCCACTTTCTACCTCAATCAAAGCCAAGTAAATTGTAATAAATTTTTGCTGAATATCACTACAATGTCCGTAGACTCGTCAATTTACTAGAAATAGAGTTATCAATATCTGCCTATAGCGCTGCTTTTGATCGATGAATCCTTCACTTGCTCCAACTTTTGGACTCAACTGCCAGTTTCTTACACATCTCACTCAAATAGTCAATTGATCTTAATTCGCATCGGTTCACAACGAAAATACACATTGTAGCTTTGATTTGTTGCCGATGTCATTTTCAGGTGCTGCTCCCAACGGAGAAAATATAGTCATTATTTTTCGCTGTGTTGAAATACTCTACAAAATGAAAAAAAATAACTAGCACAATTTTGACGCTTTTCACTACTAAGCACGATTCCTACTGTCTTCTAGGGTTTTATTGCTACTTTATGTCTACGCCTGAATTTTTCGGTTCTTGTCTCCAAATTTAGGCAGTGTATTCTATATTTCGTTTGTCTTACCTATTTTAGTTTATTCCTAATGAGTTAAAATTTTCGGTTTTTCTTCGCACCGAACAAAAGAAATAAAACTGTTCGTAATAGATTATTATAGTTATATGTCCAGAAAGACATAGTACATAGTATTAGTACTATTCTACTACCCAAGCCATTAGCAATTACCTTAGAGTTTGACGAAATTATTTTCAAGCACTGAGTGTTTTAAATATTAATAAACTAGTGAAAATTAATACAATCAAAGCAAAAATTTATATTGTTTATAGTCTATAAATTAATAGCTAAATTTGTAGCCAATAGCTAAATGAAAAGTTTTGTAGCTAAACAGGTTCTTTTTGTAGCTAAATCTAGCTACAATGTAGCTAAATTGGCATCACTGGTACTATTTTCGATTTGACGTGAAATGTTCATACAAAATTTGACGTGAAATTTTCATACAAAATTCCACGTGAAATTTTTTTTTTGGCGAAATTTTAGCTTGAAAATAGGCAAGCGTTGTACTCACTTCTGAGCGTGAAAAATTGCTTGCAAGTTGTTTTCGCTCTGAAAATGCAGATGGCATTGACACATGTCTCCAGTCATTTCTTGCCAATTTAGTATGTGCAGTGCTTTCTTTCAATAGCAAAATCGATCGAAAATTGAAAATTTTGACATCTTATGAGTCAGAAATAAGCACTGTCTTCGCTTTTCTCCATTGTCAAAATTTTCGTTCGTAAGAATTACCAGATAATGGAGACTTGTCAAAATTTAGCTTTACGATTAGCTGAGTACCAGCCTTAAGGATCTAAGGCATAC
This sequence comes from Nemotelus pantherinus, assembly GCA_963978885.1. Classification (NCBI taxonomy): domain Eukaryota; kingdom Metazoa; phylum Arthropoda; class Insecta; order Diptera; family Stratiomyidae; genus Nemotelus; species Nemotelus pantherinus. The sequence continues at coordinate 78,555,937 of OZ022265.1, read as the reverse complement.
ACGAAGTCTGAAGAACGAGCCTCATAAGCAAAGGACTAGCACTGACTTTATCGTCTATATTATCTGGTCATTCTTTGGAGTGAAATTTTTGACAATGGAAAAAAGCTGACAGATAAAATTTCAAGAATTTTAATTTTCGAACAAAGTACCAGGCTTACGACAAGAGGTTGTTTATCGAAATTGAATCTGATACTTGTTTGTGTTTGATGGTTTAATAATATAATGTGTCCATTAAAATATTTCGGGAGAAAACTTAGTCCTGTAGTATGAGGAAATAAGAAGTATTAAGCTGAGAAGGATTTCTTGCAATTGCATAATTAAAACTGTATATCTGAATAAAAGACTAATCTTGTCACGTAAACTGACTACTTACCGCAATTTAGTTTGCATTAAGTTGCCTATAAAAATGCAGTGTTGGGTTATTAACCAATATTAATAAGCAGATATCTCTTTCTCACTATTCTTTTCTTACTCTCCCGGAAAGAAAATAACTGGGTGTGTCTATTATCTAGTAGCAACAGTTCCACAACAACAAGCATAATAAGGTGACCAAGTGTCTATTCAAAGATTTTGTCTGCCAAATCAATAGCTTTTAACGAACGATTTGTTACCTGCCCTTGATTGGGCAGTGCATAGCTACTGAAACTAAAATGCTCCTACGATTTAAAACTTTTTTTAATTGGCTTTTTATGTTAATCCTGTGGCGACAGCTGGATTAAACCTTCGTGGTGCGCCCGTAAAATGATTTAAACTTGATTTAAACGGAACTATCTGCTTCATGATTTGCATATTTTGCGCTTGGATTCGCAGTATTCACGACTCAATCATCTTCAGCCTCGGTAGCAATGAACTCAAGTCTACTTCATGAAATGTTCTATAGGAATACAACCATACCCTTCCCGTTGAAACACTGGCTGGCCTTAGAGTACATTCTCACTTTCGTTTACATTAAGCTGGTGACTAGCACCGATCTGGCTCTAAGCACATATCCTCATAAAGGTTTGTGCCAACCATTGCAATCTCCTTGCTTGCATATATAACCCTATGATAATTGAGGTGACTACTCATTTAGACTGTGAAAGCGGCTTTGAATGGGGACCCATTTGAAAGGCTGGCATAAAATTCACCAGACTCTCTAATGTCAAGGGGAACTAAGGCGGCTTTGCCATCGGGTGCAATTAAGTTATGGCTAACAAGCTAGCTCCCCGGTCAAAAGGCTGCATAGCTGCTGAATTTGCTAAATATTGAGGAGGTATTATGCATGATCCAGCTCTATTACCTACCAGCATATCGTCAACCACCTACTTCGAATGTTTACGGAACTTTGGTTATCAAACTTGGCCCGAAAAAAGCCCACAAGCTTGCTTGTTACTATCAAGGCGAGAAAGATGAGGCAAACGAGCCGGCCTGGCAGTCAGTTAAAGCTAGTTTTAAAGCAAACCCCTTTTCAGATGTTTAACTTTCATCCACTAGCTTTTTTCTGGCATTCGAAATAAGTAATGCTTCATCAGTAAGTACGTCATGCTTCAAGCTAAAACCCATCCCTGCTGATGCGTTTTCTGGTAAAGACAAGAAGGCTTCATCAATGGGCAATATAATTTGTTGGCCAACACTGCAGATTCTGTCTAGAAATGACAAAGATCAGGTGATAAAAAAAATCAGAGCAGGCAAAGATTGAAAAAGTCAAAGCTCATAGTAACTGTTCTAAGACTAACTCAGTCTTTAAAAAGCTGTGATGGACACCAGCAAAAGAGATGGATCTATTTCCGGCTCTGGTTGACAACTGGCTGAAAATAAGTCAGAACCTGCAGTGACTGTCCAGATACTGTTGCAAGATTTCCGCTGGTGTCATCAATGGTACGTAACACTGGTAGCGTGTGAGACCAGCGCTGGGCTACCTTTTACAAGCAAGTGATTTCCAAAGTGAGAGAAGTTGAAAGAGCCGCCCATTTCAATGTGATGCCGAAGTATGAAATGAGAATGGGCTCTCTGTTTCCAGTATGATATACAAGAAATTCTAGATTTTTGAGCTCTTAAGCTCTGACTCTCCGACGGTAGATGGGAGGGTGACCAAAGTTGGCTAGCCTGCTAGAGGTTTTTTCGTTCTAAATGAGCTGGCAATATCCTCTTAAGAAAAGGAAGGATATCATTCAGTAAGAAGGCGAGAAATTATCTAAGCATGTTTATAGGCGTGAAAAATTCAAGAAGTCTGGATCGAGAGATCCTGAATTTGCCAAACATGATCCGAATCAGGAGGCTTTGATAGAAAAGCAGTCATCTAGCAAGGTGTCCATCACTATTACTTGGAGAGCATTTGAGCGGGGAGGAGCAGATCCTTGACTTGGTTGGCTATCTATACCTTTTGCAGCTGGAAATAAAATAGCGTAATGAGGCAGCCCTAGTGTCTCAGGAAGACTTCGATCTTTTTCGGACTGATAATGGTGAGAGTACTTCCAATTAATCTCCACCATTCCAAAGCAGCAGCTCTGCTTCTCCACCTACCTAAAACAAAGGAATATTTTATATAAATATAAGAACCATGGGTTGGAGTCAACCGGATTTGCATATTACATACCAATGGTTCAAGACTGAATGCAACCGACAGTCTGAAGAATGATGCAGTGGCTGCTGCTGCAAAGACCTATGTGCCTTTTACTCTACGCATTTGCTTTGAAGCTCCACATAAAGTGTGAGATAGCTCCGACACAAATAATTAAGCAGAAGCATTTTCTGACTTCAGCTGTCCAATCTCTCCATCGCGAATGTGGGCAAGGAACTAACCCCCTCCACCTCAAATTGGTGGTGGTTCTCGATGCTACTATAGTAAGTGGGTGGCACACACATTTCCTAGACAAATGAGAGGTCATACAGAAGTATTTGCTCTCTAATCACAGGTAAATATGAAAGCAGCCGCAGCCTTTAATAAAAGCAGCAGCTCAACTGAGCAGTTACCCTTTATTAAGCCTAGTAATGTATTCGACGAACGAAATACAGCGAAAACGTCTGTGCGGAATCGAGCGAAATAAAGTTCCGCACCCCGACACCGAGGGCAGTATAAATTGCCATTGATGACTTTTAACAAGTGCATTACATTTGAATTCGGTGAGTATAAATTTAACTAACCGGCATCAAAAATGATATTATCGGCAAAACAAAAACTACTGTCGCAATGATGCGCTGTTCATCCACCCTTTTCCACTCATTTTTCAATAAAATATCCGCAAACTCGAATGAAATTATGCGCTGTCACATTTTTCGCATCAATTTAAGGTACCTGGGTCATTAAATGGCCGCGAAATTTAACTTATACATAGTGCAGCGCCATCGCAGAGCCAGTCACTGCGTTGTCTTTGAAGACAGTTATACGTTTTCGAACACATTACTGACGAGCAAACCCAACGGAATGAAATTCCGCGCCAGGCTGATTTTGTATTGGATTTGACACTTCGGTTCGTTTCGCGTCGAATACATTTCAGGGCTTTAGTAGGAAATCAATTGCCCGTTATATATCAACCCCGGTTACATCTTCATTGGAACATTTTCTGAAGAGAAACGATTGTTACCAGGATCCAAATTACACGGTTAGCGCTCTCAACTTCATAGCTAGAGTAATAACTTTTACTTTTAGTAAAAACTACTTTTAAAATAAAAATACTTTTCAATTTGCACACAATTACTTTATTCCTTACGCTTCGGACACTAGACTAAAACTGAACAATTTTTCTTACTCGCTACTATCGAAGCCACTTTGGCCTTCGTTTTTTTGATGAGGCATTATTTCGAAGCCACGTTGGTCTTCGTTTTTCTCACGAGACATTTAAGAAAAACAATAAACTTATATATTACATGGAAGTGTACTCTCCCGATGGATACTAGGCGTAGTGAGTCTGCAGAATATTTGCAACGAAATTGAAACGTACTGCGACGAACAAGTAAACAACAGGTCGACATGCGACCATCTCATGTTATCAGAGAGGAATCACTTACTAAAGAAAGTCTGTAACTGGTTTTCATAGCACCCTCCATTTTCCACAAAAGATTTTATTTTGTCCATTCGTAGTGGACATGGTTCTATAGATTGGAAAAGAATCGATGCTAAGGTTGAAGGTTGGACAACATTTTCTTCACAAAGTTCTGTGGCCTTGGAGCTTATCATTTGGTGCGATAGCTAGCAGATAAATCCAGTACGCACTGCTCACTATGGCTCAAACGTAGCAGTTATTTTCGATAGTTAAACTTTGACACCGAAACAAAAATCCTTTCATCAACCTGCTGACAACGAAAATACAATATAACAACTTTCAAGAACTCCATACAGAGGAAGATGCTTATAGACTCATCGTTACTAAAGTTTTCACTGTTTTTCACTGTTGTTTCTACTTACGATGTAGTGATAGTCGTTGGTGAGAACATTGACTTACTGATCGTTCTAACTGTAGTTCCAAACCAACATGAGATTTCATTTCAAGAAATGTGGAAGAGGAAAGCCATCAGATGTCGTGTATACCAACATAACTTTTTCAAAGTCCTAATTGAAACCACTAACGAAAAGGCGGGTAGAGTATCAGCCAGGTTGAAGCAGCTTTAACACCAACTTCAAGTAAGTTCAGTTTCATTTCGGCGAATTTGAAGACGATCGTCACCACTTCAAAAAATTGGACCTTGAGTTAATTAAGCAATTAAGCAAAACATTACAGTTCTTAACGATAAACCAGCAAGTATTATCACTTGCACTGATTGCATGACCCTATTCGAGGGCCATGTAATCAGTGCTTTGCGAGAACACTACATTTTCAACGAATGAAGCAATTTTTTCACCAATTTTATCAGCTTAAAATAATTTTACAGCTGCGAGCAGAAATCCAGAAGGTGGTAAATCGCAAAATTTACTTAAAAAAGCACTCAACTAAAAGTAAAGAGCTATCTAGCGTCAGAACGGAAATACTTACCTGCGGGGCTTTTTATGGAGAGCATACACAGAGCCCGATTCTTAACGTCCTCAGATGTGAATTGCATTTGTGGACTACTTAACGAACAAAGGAACTAAACGTTGCACAGCAACGTTAGTCTTGAATAGCAGGCTGCAAGCACTCACTCTTCATGCTCTTTGCCAATACGTATTTGTTTTGTTCTTGTCCGCTTCTTTTTTCTTTCAATTTTTTCCTGTGCCGTGTTTTCGTTTTGCGTAGTGTTTTGTTATCGTCACCCTGTTGAAGTCTATGTTTATGTTGTTCCCATTCTGTCATGAATATCATATTCACATGCTTGCTATTCTCTCGCAAACTCTTCAAGGGCACTCGTCCGTCATTCTGTTGTCAAGGATATTTTTAGATAGGCCAAGACTGAGTAGAAAGGATATCGAAGAACACGCTCAGATTAGGTGTGGAGGCAGCATATTCCTAATGGCCCAGTTTCGCGACAATACTGTATTGTTATTAGAAGCGTGTGCTTACAGTTCTTGTTGAAACTGAGTACAAGTCTGTTTGGCTTATGAAATTACTCTGAAGTATCACTTTCGCACTCAGCAAATATCTTTTGTAACGTATAGGTAAATTATTAATGAAAGCAAAATAAGAAGACTAGTATAAATTTTAAAATTTTGTAAATAAATTTTAAAAATAAACACAATTATAAAATGTTTTTGCTTGCACTTGACGCAAATGTCTTTTATAGTTTGTAAATATTCAAAAGTACATGAACCAATGTAATGTTTTGTTGCTCTCACTGTAACAACCAAGCCGTCTCACAATCATTTCAGATGATTCTCCATACAACCCTTCGAAATTTTTTGTTGTCTACCGAGCTACCGAGCAGTTTTCACTTAACTTTTGTGGTTGACGTTGGCTGACAGTTCTTCGTTGATATGCGATTTGCCTCTAACTGTGCTATACGTTTTCTTAAGGGACCAAATGTGGTTTCATTGCAAATCAAATGTCAGGACTGTACATTGGTGCTCACGTACAGAAATAAGCACGTTAGATAGATTGACAGCATGAGAAAGCAAGTACCTGAGAGACGCTGAATGTTTTTCATATTCACAATACTTGGCAGGTTGACGTTCGAAGATGATGAGCAAGAATTAGATTTCGAAATATTATTACGATGAAATGATTTGTGGAACTCTGAAATTTGAATTAGATCTGGATATTTTAATTCACAGTTGATTTAAAATGACGTTAAGCTTTCAATGATATAGCTTTTCGCTTTAAAGCAGAATTTCCTGAACATGGAAAACAGTTCTGTATAACCTTACTAGAAAATCAGCTAGAAATTTGAAGAAAATAAAGGATGAATTACACAATTTTTCAATCCTTTGTTATCAAAATATCTCAGCATTTCTCCCGTTGTATTAATTGAATATTTTATTCACATCAAAACTGTTCTAGAGTATTTCAATATTTCTTTTTTTAAATAGTCAAGCTTACAATATTTTTAAAAGTCAAGCTTACAATAATCATGAAAAAGCTGATTACGCTAGATATTGATTTTATAATTCTTGATACTAGACTTCGTCCAACCTTGAATCCTTTTTGTTAATCGAAAATGTGATGAAACTGACGAAATAAAACGCAGATTACAGATCGCGATCAAAATCTTCAACACCTTTCTGGCCATAATAAAGACTAGCCGCATACACAGAAAAACAAAGCTCGAAGTCTATCAATCAATAATAATCGAACGCAATTACAGATGTGACAGCTCTTGCGATCACTGCTACTAACCAGTGTTCTGTGAAAAAAGTAGTGAGCAGTATGATTTCTATCTGCTCATGCTGACCAACTGCTCACTGCTTTTTTGAAGAACAGAAAATTTTCAATACTCATCTGTTCAGTTGCTCTTCTTTCTATCTTACGCTATTTCTATATCTTACATAGATACAGCCTACTACGATCCCGATGATCACAGGTATTGTAAATTCAATATAGATGTTTTGTCTTGTCGAGAATAGTCATTTCCTACCATAGAAAATGAATTGCTTTAGGACTGGCGATAAGATGCTCATTTGTGGTGCATGTATTTGTACATGGGTATGGCAATAGAGAATGGACTTCTGGGCTTTTGTTTTTTGAACTTTTCATTGCTCCAATCTTAGAAGAGAGAGATATAAGGAAATGAAAATGGCAGTGAGAAGTGAAGCAATTTGCCTAAGCTGAGCGTTAGTAGTAATAAGCGAATTTGACATTCACTGACAACAACAAAAGCTCAGGTATCGGGGAACCCAAGGGGAATATCTGAGGTAGCAATTCTCTCGATTTGTTCTATTTATAGATTTTACCTTTGTAGTAAAATTACTTTCGTATATGTATACGCTTCTTTCATTTCCTTAGATCTCTATGTTCTGAGGCTCCAATGGTTTTGTATTAATATTTCTATATGCAAGTTTTTTTCGCTTAAATGTTCGCAAATCGCATCAACGGCATCATCATAATTAGTACAAAATAAGAGTCAAGGATATTATAGTAAAGAATTTACTTTTGGGATTCTAAGGGATCGATTTTTTATTGTTGCACTACTTTTCTTTTGGATTGGTACTTACAAACAAAGTATGCAAGTTTAATAACGACTTTCATCTTTCGGTTATTAGCTTTCGTTCAACATTCTTTGTGAAGACGTCATATATGTACATATGAAAACAGATAAAAATGGAGCGTAAGGCCAACCATGGATCTCGAAAAAGTGGACAGTAATGTTGGTCGCTGTAATTTTTGTAAGCAATCTGCGTCTTACAAAGCATTAATCATGAGCTTGAATCGTCACCTTTTTATGAAATACCCTGGGATGTTATATCTACAAACACAGGTATAAGAGATGATTGAAAATCCTTCAACGCAAGATTAAGCCACACAATTTGTGGGTCAGATCTAGATCGCACGTGGAAGCAGCATTTTATACCACTTTATACCGCAAATTCTTTCGAAGGAGTAAAATAATTGGTTAGAAAATTTCTAATGAATTTATTAATTAAAATTTATCGGCCCTTTTCAATCGTTGAGGACTCAGGTTTTAAGGAGCTTATTGGAAACTCAGCTCCGAATTCTCAAATGCCAAATATGAAATCCTTTTCCTCCGCATTATTGAGCTCGAGGTTGGATGAATGTCGCTTAAAATTGATGGACAGGCTGTCAAATGTGAAAAGTATTGACACATGGACTGTTGGTCGTCCCAAAAAAAAAACGAAAAATCATATAGACTATAGACTTTAAGAACGGTTCATACACACTCGAGCAATTAAGTCTACCGACTTGAATTGTGAGTACAAGCTTGGAAAATAATACGAGTCGGCCTTTCATTCTCTGGTGTCCAGAGTTGAGAGAGCGATCTAAAATGGTGATTATGAGGTAGGGATGTTTGTGGACGTTGAAGGAGCCTTTAGCTGCGCACCCTTTTCTTTCTATGTGGAGCTGCGAAAAATCGTGGCATACACAATCTCTTAGTAAAATAGATACATGCCATGCTGAAGCAGAAAGTGTTACTATTGGAAGCTGGAAGCAACTGCTACTTGAGAACGGAGGCGACAAAATGATGCTTTCAAGGGGGTGCCTGATGGGTTTTGCTGATGCCAGGCTTATGTTGATGACGTGGTCACAACTCAGCTCAACAATTATTTCAAAAAATGGAGATAACGGAGAGCGAGACTAAGATTAAGAATTGCTCAAACAATAACGTAGCGAATTCAAGCTGCAGGAGAAAGCGAGCTTGAGTGTATACTTCATCTGAGTATAAAAGTACGAAAAATTATGCTAAAACATTTCGAATTTCAATAGCAGCATGCAGAGAACCACAGGTAATTCTAGAGGATCAAAGGACTATCAATGCTTTCGATACATTCGATGGATACATTTTGCGCACAGTTGCCAAATGCACACGCGCACCATACTAACTGACAAATAGAACAAACAAAGGCTGCCAAAGCGGAGGCACCTCAAAACGTTAGCAAGTCAATCAGCAGCCGAAGCCGGAAAACAAAAAACATTATATACATAAATAGCATAGCAGGCGAGAAACCTTTATTTGCTAAGTTTATTTGATTTCAGAAAATTGTCTAATCTAGACTGTACACGTTAATGTATAAGTGGATGCAGAATACGTTTAAGTGATGCTGTAGACAAATGAAAATCAAACATACAGTAAGCTTCGTTAAAGGATCTACTTATTGCAGTGACTGGTTCGTTGCAACCAGAATAAGCCATCCAAGTCATTTTTATTTATACAACACTAGTTTTTAGAAGGTGGATTGTCATGGCTTGTCAAAATAGAATTTTCAATGCAGATTAAAATTTTTAATGTTAATAAAAAGTTATTCAATTTTAATCATCCCGCAAAAACAATTCCAATTTGATTCTGCTTTCGGAGGCTGATTCCGCAAAACGATCGAGTTTTCCGTTTCAATATGCTCGGCTTCGATAAGCTGTAGAAATGATATACGTTGTCTATGCTGATTTATAGACAAGAAGGGAACCGTGATCAAATTCAATTACATTTATTGATATACAGTTTAAAGCTTAAGGTAGGGGATACGGATGGCATGCAAAAGAGAGAATTTGAAGGATGATTACGAAATCGTAGGGGAATATAAATTGCTTATGCTGTTGAATATTCTGCAGCATCTATTTATTGGCTCATATGCTGCATACCTATGTGGTCGAATGTGAATATTCTTTTAGGAAACAATTGAACCTGGTGTTTCTTACACAGCTATTTATCAAAATTTCACTATACAGGAATTCTACATTAATAGCGGGTCTAATGACGTCGAATGTGCAGCACGCCGATATCACCATTTTTGTGGACGCTAGTGTCGATAAGTTTAAATTACCTTCTTGAAACTCATAAGAGGGTAGACATTAAATCATTCTCTCAAAGCAAAAAGTAAAAATTGCTTTTTATTGACTCAAGTCTGTCTGTGGGTTTCAAGAGCGGGATTCCAGCTAATGCAAGCGTATTCAAGAATAAGACGTCAAAATGAACTGTATAAAGATATTGTGACCCACAAGCTACGATATTCTTTGGCACGTTTTTTGATGGAGCCTGGCTGTTTATTTGCACGAGGAAGTATTTTATCACAGTATAAGGTGAAGCGGAGTTTTTCATCTGAGATAACACCGAGGTCAACAATGTTATCAATTCGCGCTAGCATATTGTTGCCGAGGATGTACGTATTGTGTGTGACCGTTTTTTCTGCAAAAACTAATAACCTGGCATTTTTCATATGTTGAATGTTTTGGTAGTTAGGAAATCAGAAAAAGCCTTCATAATGTGTAGAAAGTTAAAACAGGTAATTTTCTGTTGGTTATTTTTCTATTTTCTATCGATTGTGGTAGTTTATATTCGTTATTTTCTCCCTTTATTTTCAGCTGTTTCGCGCTACTACAGCGAATACAGTAGCTTATAGAAAGCTTAACGAATGCATCAGCTGTTTTGTGATGGATTGTTTTTTTGCGTCATTGTTCTATTGTGTTCTGTACCGGAGCCAAAAAAACGCACCTTAAGTTTGTTATGAAAACGCGGATCGAAAATCGAAGGCAGCGTTGTCTGAAGTAGCCAATTGAACGATATTAGATAGTAGGCGTATTTTAGTAGGATAGATTAAATAAATTAGATAGTAGGCGTGTTTTTTCGCTCCGATGCAGAGCAGAGTACAACTATACCGCAAAAACAACGATCTAGTATAAAACAGCAGTGCATTCGCTAAGACTGACAGAGGTTGCTGTATTTGCTGTGGTAGCACGCAACAGCTCAAAATAAAGGGAGAAAATAACGAATATAGACTATCACAATCGATAGAAAATAGAAAAAGAGCTAACAGAAAATTACTTCTTTTAACTTTCTACACATTATGAGAACTTTTTCTAATTTCGTAACTTCCAAAACATTCAACATAACCATGAAAAACCCAAAGCCACCTCACAGCAAAAAAGACAACTTCTCATGAGCTTTTCTTTTTTCTATCAGCACATTCTACACTTCAACACGTGAACTACAAATGAGGAATATAATTTCTGTACTAGTGAATTCACTGGTGCAGGAGTGTTGTTGTTTTCAATGCATATACTCTACTCTCTGCTGGATAGAGGAGCAAAAAAACACGCCTAGTGTTTTGTCGTTTGCAAGGTTGTGTTGCGGTGAATCTCTAATTCGTGATTAACGTCGAGTTTGATTGTAAAATGATGTAGGTAGCTGTATGATAAAGTGTGCATAACGGCTTTGATGGTTTATTTATTTTTGCATTCTAGATGGCGAAACAAAATGTTCTGAGGTATAAAGAAACTATTACCCCTTGTGACATAATGGGCGTGCTACGCTCTATTCAATTGTTTGACGCAAAACTATTCCGGAGTTCGGAGATTCTTTTAAAAATTGAAAAGGAGATGATGACTCCTCTTTTCGAACCCATTCATGACATTTTACGTTTCTATCCCATAATAGGCGTGTTTTTTTGCTCCGATACAGAACAGAATAGAACAATGACGCAAAAAAACGATCCATCACAAAATAGCTGATGCTTTCGCTAAGACTGACATAGGTTGCTGTATTTGCTGTGGTACCATTCAACAGCTCAAAATAAAGGGAGAAAATAACGAATATACACTACCACAATCGATAGAAAATAGCAAAAGGACTAACAGAAAACTATCTCTTTTAACTTTCTACACATTATGCGAGCTTTTTTTAATTTACTAACTACCGAAACATTCAACTTAACCATCAAAAAACCAAAATCATCTCACAGAAAAAAAGACAACTTCGTATGAGCTTTTCTTTTTTCTATCAGTACATTCTATACTTCAGCACGTGAACTACCTATGACGAATACAATTTCTGTACTAGTGAATTCACTGGTGCAGGAGTGTTGTTATTTCCAAAACGTATATCCTATTCTCTACTGGATAGAGGAGCAAAAAAACACGCCTAATGTATTTTTATATCTTAATTCACAAATACATTGATGATGGCATTACAAAATTTTTATAAACATTTCCGAACGGTATTCTTGTGTACACTGAAAAGAAAAACTCTTGGTTGGTTCAACTATTTTTAATAGTATTGCAACGATTCATTCAAAATCGTTAAATGAACTACGGAAAATAGTTATTTTTACTATGTTAATATAGTTAATTTAACGATATAAAAGTAGTTGGCTCTGGTTATACAAAAAATATCGCAAGGTTCATGAAATCAACTGTTTTAATTGTTTCATAACCACGAATTATCAACAGTTTTTATGGTACTTAAACTACTTTGCAATAGTTGATTTCAACAAACGTAATTCAGTGAGCAACGTCTTTGGAATTATTCTACGCAAAGTAGAATGGTTTCAACATTTGGACGCTTTTCATGCTCCGAATGAAATTTTTTTTGTGTATCAACCAAGCGTCATGGTGCATAAAAGTAATCAACAATTTTCTTATAGTTGTTTTAACTATAGCCCTAGTTGATGCAAAAACAACAAGGGAAAACTCCTGATTTTTCATACTCCTCATACTCATGCTCCTATTCTATCATAGAAGTTTCATATGATACATGGCAAAATTGTGTTCGGTTTGCTGTTCGATATAATTAATATTCATGTTATGCTGTGAAGCCTTTATATTACGTTTTATGACGCTATTTTGTTCACAATACAGCGTTTTCCACTGTGGCAAAGCAGTGGGCTGCGGCAAAGCGCAGTCAAAAAATTAGAATGCATGTTTTGTATAGTAACGCGCACAATGGCTGCGGCCGAATTTGCGGCAGCGGCAGAAATTTCCAAATTTCTAATTTTGCCACACCGCTAGCGGTGATACCTACCATAGGTTGGCATCACCACTAGGTTGAATTAAATCTGTTTGAATTAGGTTGAATGGTCTGGTGGAATAGACAAGCGATGGCTGATGTGTATTGTGATAAGCCAACCTAATCCTCGTACAACAGGATTTAGCAATACAAAAGAAAAAAAAATGAATTTGGTTGATGCCTTGGTTGTATTGACAGCGACATTGTCGCTGCATTGTGATTCACCAAATTCAACTGCGGCATTCACGCCTCCCCTGCCTATAATTCGTACTATGTATATGGTTGGAATACCATTGTTTGTGGTTGCTTACTTTTTTTGCACCACGGACGTTGTTTATCAACCACGCGTCATGGTGCATAAAAGTAATCAACTATTTTGTTATGGTTGTTTTAACTACAGCCCGTAGTTGACGCAAAAACAACTAAGGAAAATTGTTGATTTTACCAAGATTTTTCTTTCAGTGTACTCCAAGCTAATTAGGTTCAACTCTGTGTTCTGCACATGAAGCCAGTTTATAAATTTTAATGGCAACAACCAATTCAACAGATAGGATTCCAATGGCAACAATCAATTCAAAAATTTGAATTGTTGACAACCGAATGCACAACTTGGATTGCAGATTTAGATTATGGGAAGAATATTATATATTGTGTTTGCACAGAATATTAAATAATTTTTCAATACCGCTTCCATATATAATATGAGTAGATAGCCACCATAAAATTTATAATTTCTTGAGAAAAGGAAATTCACTGCTGAATATCGAGAGCACTCTTTTTTTGTTATTAGAAAAATAGCAGAATGGGTATTACAAGCATTTATTATCAATTTATTGCATCAACTAAAAGATGGTCGTAAATATAAAACTTTCCAGCATTCAACTCAATCTTGTTTCTGAATTTTCAGACGCAATCCAGTATATTTTAATATCTTTTCGGAGCTAAATTGACTCATCTTTGAAATAGCCCATCATTTGTATTTATCATCATTTGCGTTATAATGACACTAAGATAGTTATACGGATTTGTTCTTCGTTCGAGTTTTGATTACTAATTACACTTTTATTACTTATTCAATAACAACCTGTAATATCAATACTTTATGGACAGTATCATAGTGAAGTTCAAGCAACGTAACATCTTTGTAACTATTGAAGTAAATATTATTCTCATCACTGTCACTAAATAATCTGTCCAATTTTATTATTATTGTTGAACTGAAACATTTCTGTTTATGGACTGACTCATTTTAGTAATATCGTGACTGCTAAGTTTTGCTTGATTATTATTAATTACAAAACATACCGTTGCTGCGAGTACTCTTATTTAACATTAACTTTAACCAGTTCAAATAATCAACTTTCAATCACGCTTGCTAATTGTATGCATTTCCGAACTTACTTTAATTCAAAGTCAGCAAAGTCCTCTCTAGCTGTGAATCCTATTCAGCTTGCAAAAGAAAAACTTGAAGTCTTTCTAACTACCGCGACTCATTTGAGGCGAAGTTTAAATCGCGTGACTATTGCATTTATTTGAAGGGGATGGCAAAGCAACACAATAACATCAATAGCGGCTTAGAATGTAATTCATTTCGTGCCAGCTACATGCTTATACAAGAGTCCAAAAGGCATGAAATGCATTTTTCCGGTGCAGTGGCAAATCCCTTGGACATGGATCAAGAAGTATGTTAGTGCAGCAAAAAGCTCAGTACAGGCTAATGGCTTCATGATGTGGATTTAATGCGCTGATGATAGTTAAGCACATGAAGATTGAATTGAATTCATGTTATGTCGCAATTATGCTGTTAGACTAATTAGATATGCTTCCGCTCTTGAAAATTTATAGACTCTTTGAATAGTTTTTTTTTAAATCAAGAATGTGGTTGAATATCCGGAGTTTATTGTGTGATAAATTTATGTTTGTCAAGTAAAAATATAATTGAGAACGTTTTTCATCGAACGGTTGGAGACAGTTCATAATCGTTTATAGCCAAATTTTTGAATCAGCAGGGCCAATATATTACTTCGTCTTTATGCAGATTTTAAATTTTTGTTCTATATCAACCAGCTTTATGGAGTTGCAATAAACATTAGCGACAAAGTTATGAGAGTAGCAAAGTGTATGGTTGCCACAATAAAATATTGTGGCATGCGTGTTCAACTAACACGTGATATAAGCATCGCAATAAGAAGTGGTTTTCGCAATATCCTTTCGGCGAGAAGAAAAATATATTTTTCTGATTTCCTGTATCTTTCATATGACTCTCAATCGGTAGGATGAGTCCACTTTAAATTTTCTTTCAATTGCAAAAAAAAAATAATTTGCTTTATTGTGGCAGCACCTTTATGCTTTAAACAGTGGCGCATTAGTTCTTTGGGATTAATGAAGCGAAGAAATTATAAGTCCCGGTAGATTTTCAATGCGATCAGATCAGAGAGAAAGAGTAATTAATAGAACTGGAATTCAAGACTTTCGAAACGGTGATTTGAAGCGCAGTTTTAGCTTGAAAAATTCATTTGCGTCAGTACCTTATTTATAAGCTTTACAAACACTGAGAGTAATTCTTGCACATAGTCGTGCTAGCTCTATATTTTCTACCTATCGAACACTCTTATGTAAGAAAAAATACGTAAAGAAGGAAAGTGACATGGGAATGAACTCGACACCGTAGCCGTCAAACTAGCTCCAAGTTAAACGTATGCGGAAGTCGTAGGGGCTACCAGCAGAGGTAATTGCCCAGATGAAACCGCCTATTAAGTCCGCAGAATCCAGAAAAATGTTGAAAGAAAGGTTTTGCTGGAATTTCCACGACCGAGATCTCGCAAAATTAAAGAAATCGATACGAACTGCCATAGATAATCAAGTAGCTGTGAAGCACATGTCTCCTAGAGTTGAAATCGACGTCACAAGCGAGGAGGTAGCCACAGTAACAAGACTAGAAGTTGGACAGGAGGAAGCCGGCGAGATGAAAACCACTCTTTCCTGCCCTAATTTTAGGGAATAAAGAAGAGCCGTGGTGTAGCTGTATGTAAAACTAGCTCTCAAAATCCTCAAGTCTGGTGGATAGCATTGTTATATGCTTGAATGAGAAAATGGGCAGACTTGATAAGCTGCTACCGATATATGGACTGTTAGGAGAAGCCTCGTCGGAGGAAAATGAAACCACTTGACTTACAATAAATCATTTGATTGAGTATGAGGCGATTTGGATTGTTGACACGCGAAAAGTGTGTATCTGCAGTCATGGCCACAGCAATGACCATGCGGGTGAGAAATACGAAAAAGTAACCTGCGTGAGCTGCTATTTCTTTCCAAATGACTCAATACAGGAAGTCACAGATAAGTTAAGGCACTCTCGGTAGTACTGAAGGCAGCATTGTCATAGGTAATGATTTCAAGGAAAGGGTATTGAGATGGAATATGCTCAGGGGGAACCCACAAGGGCGGCGCATAGTTAAGTTGGTATCGCGGTTTTTAAATACGAGTTTAACATCAATTTACCGAAGACCTGGCGTTAGTGGATTCATCCCTGATGTCACCATGGCTTAGGAGATAAATGCCTGCGTTCTTGGTAGGTTACGCTAATAACTTTGCAGCGGTATTCTCTTCCAGATCTGCCGATTTCGCTCTACTCAAATTCAACCAAGCTATTAGGAGGGTAAATCGAATGATGACGGACAACAGTCTCGAGCTGGCCGACTTTAAAACAGAGATTGTTATTCTGACGAAGCGGAAGATACCAGCTATCATGCCTATGACGGTTAGCTCCGTAGAGGTCCAGACCAGTAAGTCAGTCAGATATCTGAGAAAGACCCTGGACTCCAAACTGCCGTATTGGGATCATATGCACAGGGCAAATGACAGTGCTCTAGTAGTCATCGCTTCGCTGAGTAGACTAATGACCAGCGTCGGTGGACTCAGTGAAATGAGACGTAGGCTGATAATGGTAACGACCGCTTCCATTTTGCTATATCGAGCTGAGATTTGAGGAGATGCACTTCGAACTAGGAAGTTCCCTGCAAATCTCCTTTAATCTCAGAGGAGGCTACGATGGTGTTAGCGGGAGTAATATCGACCGGTCTACTAGCAAGAGAACGCAAGGAAGGGTACCTCTTTTGCTCAAAGCACAGCAGAACTGATGATCTGACACACGCGCGTACGCCTAATTGACACGTACTTCATGGTGGTAAATCACCTGGGGATCTGGTAAGCAGATTCTTTTGGCCAGCTTCACTCGGGGTAAAAATGTCGTAGGATAGACTGGCTTATGTAGGTGATTGTAGGGCGATAGAATATGACACTGCAAGTGATCACAACTATGTCATCTTCCACATTGCTGAAAGCAGATAATGGCGATGCTAAAAAACCTAGAAACCTAAAAAACCTCTAGAAGTCATGGCCGGGATGCCACAAAGCTCAATGAGATTGCCGAGCTACGACGCATTGACATCACGTGCAGTAAGAAATAGACAAAAAACAGCCAAGCTTTCGATAGCACACATATCAGCAAAGAAAGAGTTGCCCAAAACTATAAAGAGACGCAAACGCTCAAAATGGCAAAATTCTTTGCAAGGAGGTCAACTCGGGTCCATGGAGTGAGAAGTACCAACTGGTCCACGCAAACTCGACTGCATGTGGTCTTACACTTCCAAAGATGAAACAACTTTGGAGCGCATCGTCGGTTCACTATTCTAGGTGCGTCCACCGTGGGGACGTTCCATTCTTTCCAAAAAGTGCATTCAACTGTTGATGCAATCATAGCAGTGATTGGGGCAGTGCCAAAGCGGAGGAGGCATGCGACAGTGGAAGACCGGTCAATTTACTGGTGATACAAAGTGCCTTCAATTTGGCAAAGTGGACAGACGTGATTTCGGCCTTGAGACTGTCTGGGGATTTTCATTTAAGTTTAGTAGAAAGGTCAATCCATAGGTTTGACATGTAGAATTTTGTTCACGATTGACTACTGAAATGCCTGGAAATGCCAGCAGATGTGTTTCATAGCCCAATAGTAGCCACAAATGCACCGTTTATGTGTTGCCCAATTAGAATAAATCTGAACTACGGGTGAACCCCCAATGACAGCGACAACATTACGCTCACGGTTGGGGTGTATCTGATTCTATTTTACTACGTGGCAGTTGTACCGTTTCCGATTCGTTCCAATCAAATTGGAGGGAAGAAACAATTGGAAGAGAAAATTAGATTGTTGACATAGCAAATTTATTATTCCACTATCAACAAACACATTCGTAGTGAGATAATGGTGTTTCAAGAGTTGCGAAAAATGATGTTGCTCAAGTACCAATTCCTTGAATAAAAAACTTCACACAAATTTTATTTGTTCATCACTCTTTCATAGATTTGATATATTTCGCATGTACTAAGAACTATTCAAACATATATTTCATATTTGACCTTCTCTTAATTCGACATAATGACAATTAGCTACTGAAATACATTCGCATTGCAAAACTAACAATACGGTAACGTTGTCGTTGTGATTGGGCCTACCACAACGATTTTCCATTCGTTCTGACTTTACGTTGCAGCTGTAGTTGTAGCCATGGTTGCCAGATTGGGCGATTTATCACTAATTGGGCTATCTTTTCTATCAGTTTGAGACATTTTATTTGGGCGAGTCGCTTGCTACTTTGGGCTATATTTTACATTGGCTTCATTTCAAAAAAGAAAACAAATATCCATTCCTCAGACAAAAATGTGATCAAATTTTGCCGATTTGCTTTTTACCCCACCAAAATTAGAACTACAAATGGAACTGTTAAACTGCAATTTTTTCAGCTCGAGGCCGAAAGCGTCAAAAATAATTGTTCCTTATTTTGCCGCTTGACGTTGAAAGAATTATTCAAAAAAATGCCGTCTCATTTATTCATTTTCAGAAAAGCATACATGTTTTTCACCAACAATTTTTTTTAGAAAATATTTCACTAAAATTTTTAGAACTATCTCTGCATTTCACTCTAAGTAATGAGAAAGAGTTCGAATTTCTATTTGAAAAATTATGATCAAAATCCATGACTGAAATATTTTCGAATGAAGTTTCAGATGATCCAACAGTTTCCTGGTTAAATATTAATGCTCTGAAATCTGCTTCAGGTGTGTTTTTATTTAAAGATTTGTGTAAAATGGTATTGTCTATAATGACACTTCCTGCATCAAACGCCTTTGGTGAGCGGTGTTTTTCTTGCATGATTAAAATCAAAAATAAACTTAGAAATAAAATAATTCTAAAAACACTCTACTTTAATGCGTAAACGGTTGCACTTGCACGCCAATGATGTTGTAATTGCTTTCTCATACCTGAGAAATAAATAAAGAAGCTTAATTCAAATATCTATAATAATGATATCGATAGTGAAGAAGATAATGATAATGAAATGTACCAATACAGTAATTTACTGTTTTCTGATTAATTATAAGTAATATAATTTATTTTTTTAAGTATGTTTCTAGCAAAGAGTGCCTTACGAATTTGAATAATTGTGCATATTGTATTGTTCAGGGTAATTTATTATGGTTTTAAGTAAAAATTAAACCAACTAATGTGTAAATGCGATTTTGGGCTACAAATATGCTCAACTCCGTGATTTTGGGCTATAAATTGCCACCAACTGGGCGACTGTTTCAAAAAATGTCTGGCAACCCTGCCACCATTGCGCAATGGGCATTACGCTGGTGACGTGACAACAGTAATTTCTTCCAGAACGGCTGAGTTCACCCAATCCAGACTTAGCCAAACAATGGGAAGAATAGAGAAGTGGATTACGTACAGATGACGATGTTGATGACAAAGATCGTCATGCTAGTAAAGCGGAGGATACCAACAGTCATCACGATAACATCAAGCTCCGCAGAAGTTCAAACCAGTAATTCGGTAAATAAGCTGGGAGTGACACTGGACACTAAACTTACCTACCGGGAACACATTCATCAGGTATATATTGAGACTTTTAGAGCCTTCAGCTCGCTGAGTATGCTGATGGCTAACATCGGTGGCTAAAGGTAGCTGCTCACGGCGAAGACCGACACGGTATTGCTATACGGGGCCCAATTTCCGGCAAACACACTTCAAACTAGAAAATGTAAAGCACAGATCGCCAGTGCCTAGCATAGCTGTACTCTGGCTTTAAGGTACCGCGCGATCGAGCTAATAGTACCGAAAGTAATCCCGATAGACTTACTTGTGCAAGTACGCAGAGAAAATTAGATCACACACCGTGAGCTAGATGGAACCGGAGGCCACGCTTGCACGCAAACCCTACAACTTTGACAACAATGTTGGTGTTCAGGTAGCAAAAATCACACAATCGAGACAAATAGGTCTTCTAGACCTATGAGTCAGCCGTACTTAAGAAAAGAAGTAAACTTTTACGTACGCTATTTCCCAAAGGAGCGCGGTTATTTACCTTAAGTTCATGTAATCTAGAGGGTAGCGCACAGGCTTCTGCTGCGTGGGGTCCCCGGTTTGGAAGGGGGATCGCACACCGAGCTTTGAGTTCACCTTGATCTAAATAGGTACCCGAACTAATCAAGGTTGAATTGAGTCGTGGAACTAATCACTCTACACTCGTATTCACATTGATTATAAATTTGTGAATGAAGTTTTCTTCCAGCTTCAATTCCAAGTCCTACAAGGATTGCCATGCGATTGCTTGACCTACCATGACAGAATGAGTAAGTTGGGAACACTACACTTTCAGCACTGTGTATAAGTACGAGAAAATTGACCGTACATTTTTTGCATGTACTAGGCTCGCAAGTTGAAAGAGCAACCTCGATTCCACGATTGGCTCGATCATGCCGTTTTCGATCGTAGAAATATTACTGCGTAAAGAGAACAACTGGCGATCATTCTTTTATTGAGGAAATGCGGCGAACAAAGTGAAAGAACCGACCCACAGGCTTTGACCCATCGGCATGGACGCAAAAACGACCGAGTTGAAGTTATGTGAGAGCGGCCTAAAATGTTTGGGCTTTTGGCTTTGGCATTTTAAGTAAGTGAAAATCTTCCATAAATCGTTATCTGGAGATACGGGTATTTTTGGAAGATTTTTTTGTCACCTATTATGGCAGAAAAAACAGTGACTGTGTTTCATTTGTACTAAAATAGAAAAGAGAAAATATATGTAATGAAACAAGAGCATTACCATTTTTTGTCAGTGTAGGTGGCCAAAAACATCTTCAACATTTTGTATTTCCGAGTACTTCTGGTTACTACCAATTAAGGACCGTCCCAGTAAAATTTGCCTGTTTTACTTAAGCATATCAAATGAAACCTTATGAGTTTAGGAAAATGGGATTATTTTTTTAGTAAAGCTTTTCTCTTAAAAATATACCAAAACTACACTTGTAAACGTTGGTGTCACTTGGAATCTGTCGATTGAGGCCCAACATTCTGTTTTTCACAGAGATGTCGTATGTTTTTTCAATTTTTTGAAAAGTCAAATACATTTTGAGCTTTCCTATTGCTTTCATTCAATACTCGTTTCATTTGAACCCAGTATCGTTCAATTAGCCTATGATATTTTAAAAGATTTGTTATGTATAACCCCCACCCAAGTAGCCACTTTGATATTTTAAATATACCTATCACTCAATCAAGAAATAACTTTCAAAAGAACTAAGCTAACGAAATGAATTTCGAATGTGTTTCAAATGTGAATCTGATAACACTTTGGAAATGTTTAACGCTATGTGTGCACTAGGTGCCTAAAATAAGATCAGGAAAATTTGAAACTTTTTGAATTGCGACAACTTTAGACAGGGCCATTAGAACATTATGAAACTTTCAAGACACAATGGTGTTAATAAGTTCTAGACTCAAGAAGTTTTCTATTCGCGTGCTGGCAGTCCAGCAGGCACTGAAAGGAGAAATCCTCAAATCATCGACTCTCCTGAAAAATGTTTGCTTTTTAGAAAAAAATTTACCTCATATATACATCTTATTCTTTGCCCATACAAATAAAGTAAAACTTTTGCAATTCCATACAGCAGAAGAACGGTAAACCTTCCCCAATCAACCTCTATTTTAAACATCAGAAACAACTGAAACTCACGGAATGTATTATTATTAGCAGGACCAGGTCTGATAGAAGCTTGAGATGTGGACAAGTCTGTGCCAGTGGTGCCATCTTGAAAAATCAATACGAAAAAACTACGCTTTAATAAATTCTAATTGACATCTGGTAGAAACTTGGTTGAAAAATTAAGTTAAAGCTGCCAGCTATGGAAAGTTTGGTGTCTTGAATTTTGAAAATGTGCTCAGCAAAATAAAGCTTTTTATCCTATAGCTTCCACTGCAGTCATGAAATCAAAACAAAATTCATATTGTAAATAGACCTTACTGTAGGTAATATGCAGTAGGAATCTGGTTGGAAAACCATGATAGGGCTGCCAGCTAAATTTTAATTGTATTTTTTGTCATGTAATTAGTCAGCGATTTTATCATCATATTTTCAAATGATAATGATCTTATAGTGACAATAAACAACAAATAGTAAGATTTTGCATGTTTAAAAAGTTTTACGAGTGGTAAATTTGAATTTCTTTGTATCCCTATAACTTCCAATCCAGTCGTTAGATTGAAACAAAATTCGCAGGGTAGGTTGGTTTTAACGTGAATCAGATGTGGTGCGGGTTGCCAGTACGAAGCGTTTTTGTTATTTTCGAGTCAATTAATGCTTTTATTGAATATTCACATCGCGAACATCTTGTAATGTGTCAGTTAAGTCGTGGACACTGGTGTATGGCTACAATTAGCCCTTTGGACAAAAAGAAAAAAAGACTTCTACTTTGCTTAGTCGAACCTGTCGCCGCTCTCGCGAAAATAGACGAAAACTTTGCTTTGGCGAGCCTGTCGCCGCTAAGCTAAGTCAAGATCAGTCTTATTATTTTCGTAAAGAAAAACAATTCTTTTGTACGCCTGGTCGCCGCTTGTTCCTTTGGCTTACCAGCAAAGAATGTACTTTATTGATAACAATTCTGAGCTTTTATAACAATAATAGTACAGTTATTGTTTTTCAAAAATCTGCGCGAATCAAAAATAATTTAATCAAGTTCCGGGGATTTACCACCGCGTTCAATTAGGGCGCTCTAGTCGCTATGTGGGTATGTGTGACATTTCGACAAGTGTCGAAACGTCAGTGTGAATTTAGTGTACACAACAATCTACAATGAAAATAACTGTAACCACTGTTTAAATTTTCTAAGTTCTGGAAGTTTTTCGGATGGCAGAACCAAACATATTTCTATACCTGTACCTTTTGATGAGGTCATCAGATCAAAACGAGATTCATAGGGTAGATTGATATTGACGAGAAACAGATGTAGTAAGCTTTTGGTTGCAATGCTGGTAAAGTGTTGCTATCACTGAGCATTCATTCATGTTACAAGAGATACTGCTTGCAAAGTTTTTTAAGATAAACAACCGATAGTTTCCTCAACTTTAAAATCCATGCTAAATACATGGCCCTCGAAACAGATTGGAGTACGTGTGGTAGAATATGAACTCAAAATCTGCATGATTCCTCTACTGTTCATCAAACATTAGTGTTTCTAGTGGTTCTGATGCCTCTGGTTGGTTCTGATTTTTTAAATATTCTCGATTACATGGCGACAAAATATTATACCGACTATCTTCGTCAGTGTGGATTGATTGTGAAGTGGAAGGAGTATCAATAAAAATGCGAGATGTAAAGTAAGTATAATTTAATTCCTTCATGGAGATCTTAAAGTACCTCTTACGTAGTATTTACGAAAGTTTTTTCAAACAAAAGTGATTTTTTATGGCATTATTATTTCTTATTATTTTGTGTATAAAAATGGTTCATAGTTTCAGTCTTGTTCAGTTCTGGTTGTAATTTCATAAGTGTTTCCCATTGAATTTACTACGATGCCATTACTTACTGTCATATTAGGTATAGATACGACTGAGAAATCAGGCTGCTGATATTCCACTTTCCCTTCAAAATTTGCCGTCTGTGCAGAAGGTTCTGAAGAGCTATCAGGTGGTGATTCTGTTGACGACATCGATGCATTCAACTCAGCGATTTCGGTTCGGCCGAATAGTGCTGCCAGCTCCATCTTCAGCATGGCTTGGGACCTTGGCGAGAATTTTTTTAAAGTTTGAGCATAGCTCAAAAACAAATAATCAACATCATCAAGACTTTCATTTGTTCTTCTTCTTTTTTCTAAAAACCTAATAACTTTATCAACATCATTGCACTGAGTGCACTCAGGCGGTTCTTTTGTTGATGAAAATGGTGGCATTGTCGGTATAGTTGGCAACGTGTGAGAATCATTTTGACGCAATTGACTGCTGTGTCCATGTTTTGTTTGTACTTGTTTTCCCTCTGTTGTGCTTTCGTTTGTGCTCTCTGTTGTGCTTTCTGGTATGCTTTCTGTTGTACTTTCCGGTGTACCTCTGCTGGGGTGAACAAAAATCTTGCTCCGAGATCGAGGTCGGAGAAAATGATCTAAAAACTGTAAGTGCGAGATCCAAGGCCATTTTCGATACTTTTTTGGTTGACCGGTCGTAAATTTGCCAGCCTTTTTGTACCTAAGATATGAGTCTCTTAGGCTTTTCCACTTAATTTTTGCTGCATCATCTAAAATAAAAACTTGTCAGACAAGGAAATCTTGGAAATAATTTCAATGTTTTATATTTCAGTCAATTAATTTATTTTTATTATATATTTCAACTTTTTCAGGGCCACAGTGTATAGACAAATCAACAAAAATTATAGTTCAACAAGACAAACAAATTTGCACATACGTAGGGGCTTGTGAACTGCTTAGAAATTATCGATGGAAAACAAATTATAGTGAAATGTCCTCTTAACAGTGGCTTTGAAAATTTCTCCTTCAATTTGTTTTCCCATCGTATTTCTGGCAATAGTTGACCCACATTCCAATTATGGCAGCTACTGTCGGCATAGTAAGAGTGCTATTTTTGAAGAGTCAGCATTCAACGAGCAATAAATTGCAGAAGAAACTATTCTACCTCTGAAACCGCTACCGGATACCAAGGTCAATAGCTCTCATGGAGCATTAGGTGACGAAGGGTTGACACGGCAAAGCTATTTGATCATAAATGACTGCAGAAAAAGAAGGCGATTCAGAATATTAGCCCACAAATGGCACATATTATTCAAACCAATCGAAACAGAAATGGCAACTGCTGAAAGTTCGTGAAAGAAGTATGCTGCTTGCGCAGCTCTATCGTAATGAAAAATGGAAAGGGATAACGAAAGTCTTTGAAACTCAATAATGTATCGTGCCGATCAATACTTTACCACAAATAGCTTCCACCAATCAAAGCTCAACAAATACTGTGATCCAAAATAAATAAACCTTTAGTGCAAAGCTACGCAACCGCATTTTTAAAAAATAAAATTTAATAAATTAAATAACAAAAGAGTTAGTCTAAATGGTATAAATTTATTTTTGAGCTTAGATTCATTTGGTGCTTCTTTCTATTTTATGCATATTGTACCAAATGTATAAAATGATTTTGCTGACGCAAACATGAAATGGAAGCCGTAAATTACAATTCATTTTAACCCCAAGAAAAGCGACCCATAATTTTCTATTCAAATCAACGAGTATTTTAAACCACTTAGTTCAGCATATGTATTGGCGTAGAATTCTTGCTCAAAAGGTTTGTTCTAACTTAATTTTGTTCCCTACTTCTTTGTCATAATAGGCGCGTTTTTTTGCTCCTCTATCCAGCAGAGAACATAGTATACGCATTGGAAACAACAACACTCCTGTACCAGTGAATTCACTAATACAGAAATTCTATTCCTCAAAGGTAGTTCACGTGCTGAACTATAGAATGTGCTGATAGAAAAAAGGAAAAGCTCATGAGAATTTTTCTTTTTTGCCATGAGGTGGCTTTGGTTTTTGCAAGGTTTTGTGGAATGTTTTGGTAGTTCGGAAATAAGAAAAAGCCCTCATAATGTGAAGAAAGTTAATAGAGATACTTTTCTGTTAGTTCTTTTTCTGTTTTCTATCGATTGTGGTTTATACTCGTTACTTTCTCCCTTTATTTTCAGCTGTTTTGTGCTACCACAGTGAATATAGCAACCTATGTCACTCTAAAAGAATGCACTGCTGTTTTGTACTAGATCGTTCTTTTTGCGGCATAGTTATATTCTGTTCTGTATCGGAGCAAAAACAAAGCACCTAATAGGCGTGTTTTTTTTTTGCTCCGATACAAAGCAGAGTACAACTATGATCTAGTATAAAACAGCAATGCATTCGCTAAGACATTTTCACATTTTCAGCCACCTCACAGAAAAAAAAAAACAATTCTCATGAGCTTTTCTGTTTTCCATCAGCACATTCTACACTTCAACACGTGAACTACAAATGAGGAATAGAATTTCTGTACTAGTGAATTCACTGGGATAGGATTGTTGTTGTTTCCAATGCATATATCCTATTCTCTACTGGATATAGGAGCAAAAAAACACGCCTAATATTTCACTCTCTACTAAATACGCCCGTTTTGGACAAAAACAATTTATTACTTGATTTTGTGGTAAAGTCTACTCAAAAGCTGCAGCGTGACATATTCCACCGGAAAATATCAACAATAAGCAAACAATCATCACAACTTTGTATTATCATCGTTACTACACAATCATTTATTCCACACACTTTGGCTAAGGGTACGCGTACGACCAAGTCAGTGCAACGAGAGCGTCGAGTCAAGAAGCGCACTGCAGTTGTTCATATAATTCCATATCGCATCGCAGCGACCAACGCATCAAAGCGATAGTAGCGACGGGATCGATCCAAACGAACTCGTCACCCCAACTAGGCTGTATAGGTATTGGCTGTATCCTAAGGAAGAAGTGAGTAATAATAACTTACCTGTGATGTTTAGATCCTGTGCTATCTTACTCCAGATCTCAGCTTTTTTGAACACATCCTTGTATAAATTGTGCGAATGGTCATACAAGAAAGTGTGCTCTCTCACTTTTTCAATCAAACGCAAAGTTTGTTCTGACATTTTCAGATTTCCGATTACGACGACGCGAGACAGTCTACTGCCGTCTCACCAATACAAAATCTACCCAACAAGCGTGCCCCTCGTCACCGCGCGACCAGTTGTGTAATTTTGGTACAAGTCTATCGTTTCGAGCACACTGAACGCGAGCTGTCGTAGCGATACAATTTCGGTCGCAGCGGTGAGCGACAGACTTGTACAAAATAATAAAATCTGTCGGGCGACGATGACAGGCGCGCAAGATTTTGGTTTGCTGCTATGACATCATGCTGCCACTGCAAAGGCAGTCGACGGACGTAGATTGCATCGTTTTCGAATTACACGAACTTTCAATGCGTAAATATTGCATACGAACACTATCATTAAAATATTTGTGCGGCATAAAATGATTTCAATTTGCTATCAATTATCGAGCTGGCAGTGCCTTCATATCTAGCGCATGAAAATAACGCATTTCGGGGAATAACCTAACTCTTATTACTTGAAACGTCAAACGTTTCACATTTCTAAATAAAAAGCTTGAGGTTATGTGGTGTTTTAATTTATCTACATATCAAGTGGTCTCGTCTCGCCCTGAATTTTAGATTTGTGCCTGGATAATGGAGAAGTATGACTATGTTATTATATGTATTTCAATATTTCAACGCTTGAATTTTTTTGCCGGTACTTCAGAAAGACGAATTCGGTTGAAAATGTGACACAAGTTGCCAAAGCAAGTGGAATGATGTATATACATATGTATATGCAGCTGCAGAGCCAGAATGCATCGAAAAAAATCGAAGGTCAAAAGTACGAATAAATTGTATTTGTCATTATATACTGCATGTCACACATAAATCAGATCTGTAGATCATTTAATTTTATTACATAAAACGATGTATTCAGAATGTGATTTATCCATAACTCAAAAAACTTATGGCTCAAGATTTAGGTGAAGGATTTTACTTTCTGATAATTGATGGGTATATTGATATACAGTGGCTCAATAAAGAAGTCGGACACATACCTACTTATATTTCAAAAGGGAATCAACTGCCCAAGAATGCACTTCAGACAAAAACTAAATATATTTTTTGCAACTGCGTATCATTTATTTATGAAAATAATAACATTGAAAACTTAACTCACTTTCATGATTTTATAAAAATTAAAAAGCAAAAATGTGCGTAAAATTCATGCCAAAAAAGAACTCGGACAGGTGGCAGTACTCTTTTTGCTTGTGGGTTTAAAAAGGGAATTCCCAGATTTTATGTACTTGACAGCTTTGCACATTCAACTGAATTAAAGTAAAGGCCTGAATTTGTTATTTGTGTGAAATTGTGAACTTAAAATTGAAAATGGGAAGGCAACGTGGCCAAAGTTCTTTAGAAGCAAGACAACTTGTTATAAAATATTATAAAGAAGGGAAATCGGTCCGTGATGTTGCGAAAATCGTAAATAGGGCACATTCTACAGTTCATGACATTATAAAACGTTTTAAATCTTCAAAATCAGTGGAAAATAAACAAAAAAGTGGTAGACCTAGAGTACTTTCAAAGTCAGATGAACGGTGGATTGTACAAAATATTTATAAAAACCCAAAATTAAGTGCTCCTAAACTAGCCAAACAAGTATCGGAATATCTTAAGAAAAATGTAAACCCATAAAACTATAAGGCTAGTTTTGAGACGAAGAAATTTACACGGGAGAGTAGCCCGTAAAAAAACCGTTTGTGAGCAAGTGCAATCGAAAAAAGAGACTCAAATTCGCGAACAGCTACAAAAACAAAGACTTTTCGTTTTGGTCTACTGTGTTATTCGCAGATGAAAGTAAATTTAATATATTTCGGTCCGATGGACAATGTTATGTGTGGCGAAAACCTAACCAAGAGCTCCAAGAGCGCAATCTACAGTCTACTGCGAAACATGGAGGTGGCTCAGTGATGGTCTGGGGATGCATGTCCGCAGCTGGCCCAGGTAATCTTTGTGTAATCAACGGAATTATGGACCAAACAAAGTATTTGAACATTCTAAAAGAAAATTTGGTGCAGAGTGCTAACAATTTGGGAATAAAAGAGAATTTCCAATGTTACCAGGATAACGATCCAAAGCACAAAGCGCTCAATGTTCGATTATGGCTGCTGTATAACTGTCCGCATGTGTTGGAAACACCTCCGCAATCCCCCGATATAAATGTTATCGAACATTTATGGGCTTATTTGGAGAACCAGTTAAAAAATCATACTATTAGGAACAAGCAACAATTGGAGTCAGCACTTCAAACCGAATGGGCCAAAATTGATCCTACCCTTTGCAAAAAACTTGTAGAGTCCATGCCAGCAAGACTAACAGTCATAAGGAAAAATAATGGATTGCCAACCAAATATTAGAAACCTTTAATAATATTTTAAACTTTATAAAGAATTAAGCGTCCGAGTTCTTTTTTGGCATGCATTTTATACACATTTTTATTTTTAAATTTTTATATAATCATGAAATTGAGTAACGTTTTCAATGTTATTATTTTTCATAAATAAATGATACGCA
Organism: Nemotelus pantherinus; assembly: GCA_963978885.1. NCBI lineage: Eukaryota > Metazoa > Arthropoda > Insecta > Diptera > Stratiomyidae > Nemotelus > Nemotelus pantherinus. The sequence goes on along the minus strand of OZ022265.1, from coordinate 78,526,606 downwards.
GTTACAAAAAACATATTTAGTTTTTGTCTGAAGTGCATTCTTGGGCAGTTTATTCCCTTTTGAAATATAAGTAGGTATGTGTCCGACTTCTTTATTGAGCCACTGTAAGTACGAGCAAGCCATAGTTTAACCCTAGAAAGATAACGTGCGCCTCAGAGGCGCCAGCGAAACGGATATATCGCTGTATTTTTTCATCCAATGCGTGTACAAGCTTGTTTTTTCAAGCCAACTCAATCGTCAGTCAACACTGCCGAGGGACGACCGCTGCTGTTCGGTAATAGTATGTACAGACGACAAACATGGTTCGTCAACTTGGCGAGCGAACACGTGCAATTGTTGTTGTACGCAGGTAAGCACTTACGCTTTTCTCAGGTTCGCAAACATGTGCGTGAACATTGAAATTCAGTGCAAACTGATGCGCAATGTACTGATGTGCGGCATTTGGTGCGAACGTCTGTATCGAAGTTTTCGCACCAAGTAGGCGAACCAAGTTGACGAACATGTTCGTCGTCTGTAGAGGCTATAAGTACCATAGTTTCGTTGCTATGACAACCCGTTGCGCTCAAGAGGCGCATGTTTATTTTCTGTGTAATTTTTATGCATTTTTATATGATTTAGTTTTTGTTCCTTTTTATTTATTTCTACATAAATAAAGTAAATATAAAATTAGGTTGTTGTTATTAGTTAGTTTTAATTGTTTTTAGGAACATCTTTACATCATGGCGAGCAGAAAGGTGTTGGAAGAAAGAGGAATAATTTCCTTTTTGAGGCAAGAAGATGAAAGCCCACATGATGGCAGTGATAGCGAAATAGAGGATCATGTAAGTGAAGACGATATTCAAAGCGACACTGATGACGAGTACATGATAATGTCATTGATGAAAGTTTGAACACCTCAATACCTCCTAATGACACCTCAACACCTCCTGAAAATACTGTACAGGATCACCGCATAGTTATTCCGCTTTATAGAGTAATTAGAGGTAAGAATAGACACGTTTGGTCTACGTCTAAAGGTGAAATTAGTAGAAGAACATCTGTAATCAACATAGTTCGTTGTAATAGAGGTCCTAGTCGTCTGTGTCGAAATATTTTTGAACCACTTTTATGCTTTGAATTATTTATCACGGATGAAATCATTCAAGAGCTTGTTCAGTGGACAAATGTGGAGATATCGAAAAAGCGTACTAATAGTATGACTAGTGCGACATTTGTAGACAGGAATCCTTATGAGATAAAAGCCTTCATTGGAATACTTAAGCTTGAATTACATTGGCATGCAGTGCAGTGCACTGCAGTGCAGTGCAGCGCGGTGCCGAAGCAGTGCACGCATTGCAAAGCACATTGAAAGCAGTGCAGTGTTCTGACAATGAAGGTCAAATTAATTTGTGGAGGTTTAATATTTAGATTTTCTGCATCTGTTTTTCGTCCATTTACAATTTAATGCCTGGAACGGAATTGCCGTCTCAATTTAAATGGTTTTTGCCCGGTCAACTACCCTCACACGAATGTCAGCTGATGCAGTCTGCAGCGTTTTTAGAAATTAGCCTAAACGATGCAGTGCAGCCCGCTGCACAGTTAACGTTAATTGCCACATGCAATTACATGAGTTCAAAATTTCAGTGCACTGCACTGCACTGCATGCGAATGTAATTCAGGCTTTACTCTCAGTGCTGCAATGAAAGATAATCATTTATCAACCGTTGAGTTGTTTGACAGTGCAGTTACTGCCTCGAGATATTCAGTAGTTATAGGCAGAGACCGTTTTGATTTTATTGTTAGGTGTCTTAGACTCTACGTCCTGCTCGTCGCCAACAAGATCCGTTTATACCAGTTTAAGGTTTGGGATCTGTTTATAGCCCAATGCAAAATGAATTACTCTCCTGGAAGTAATGTCACTATTGATGAACAATTACTGGGGTTCCGCGATAGATGCCCCTTTCGAATTTATATACCTAATAAACCAAAAAAGTATGGTATGAAATTCAAATGATGAGTGATAGTGGAACCAATTATATGATACATGCGACGCTATACATTGGAAAAGCTACAAATAAAAATGGGTTACCACAAGGCGAATATTACTTGAAAGAGCTATCACGGCCAATTCATGGTACCAACCGCAATATAACGTGTGACAATTGGTCCACGTCTATCCCTGTCTCAGAATCATTGCTTACTGAACCATATAAATTGACGATTCTGGGCACGGTACGATCAAATAAAAGGGAAATTTCCGAAGAACTAAAAAACACCCGTTCTAGACCAGCGGGTACGTCTATGTTCTGTTTCGATGGACCTTTGACCCTTCTATAATACAAGCCGAAGCCGTCGAAGATGGTGTATATGTTGTCGTCATGTGATGAAGGCGCTGTTATAAATCATACAACTGGTGAACCTGAGATCATTATGTTCTACAACCAGACAAAAGGCGGCGTCGACACATTTGACCAGATGTGTTCTTCGATATCTTGTTCTAGAAAGAGTAACAGATGGTCAATGACAAAGTTTTATGGCATATTGAATGTAGATTTTGTCAACTCATATGTAATTTACACACAAAATGTTTTGTCAAAACAAGAAAAACCAGTAAACTGAAGAGAATATATGAAAAAACTAAGTACTGAACTGTATACACCGTGGATGAGATCTAGATTGGAAATCCCTACTTTATCAAGGCGTTTGAGAGAAAATATTTAGAGTATCCTGCCACAAACTAATCAAGAGGCTTCTCAAGAAGCTGAAGAGGAACCTCTGGCTAAAGTTCGGCGTTACTGTAACTTATGTACAACTAAAAAGAAAAGAATGTCTAAGATGACATGTACAAAATGTAAAAAGACAGTATGTGGTGAACATAAAAAAGATGTTTGCAACAATTGTCTATAACTATAATTTTTTTCAGTATTTCTTGTAACTTGAGACTGAATATATAGTAATTCTTTAATAAGTAAGAAAAAAAAACTATAAATGTTACTAATTTAAAAAATACTCTACTGAAATATAAATATTCATAACTTTTGTTACTTTTTGTTAAGGGTTTGTAAAACCCTACATAAATTTCTTAATAATAAAAATAATAATATAAATTTATGTTTAGTTAACTTTTTATTAATCTAAAACCTCATAGAAATTACAATAAAAAGAATAATTATTTCAGTTTGTAAATAAATATTTTTTTAATATTGTGCGCCTCTCAGGCGCATGTTTATCTTTTCAGTACTATAAAATAACGTTATCTTTCTAGGGCTAAGAACTATATATAGCTTAGAAAGTACGTGAATTGCGATACAATTTGCAATATTTCCCCACTGATTGCGAGAAGTAGGTACCAATATCCAAGTCCAAGTTGAAACAAGACAGAAAGTACCCCGCCAAGCAACACCGCTACGATCAGATACGTTTCTCATTCCCACTAGGCAATATGCATGTGCTTTGCCAAAGAGACTATTTTAACGAATGGCAATTTATGCAATATTGATTTTCTGAAAACTTATTCTGAGTATAAAAATAGTAAGTGGTAAGATATTTAACGCTGAATACTACTTTTGATACAATTTGGCGAGTAAAAGGAATACCTCCGACGCTTTTATGCAATCCACTACAGAGAATTTCGTTTGTCGCCAACAAATGTTCGCTGTGCTTAATGTTTCTTGATGGGAGCTAACACGTAGTTTAAGAGTATGCTGCTCTCACTTTTGCATATCATAAAGTGAACTTATTTTGATTTTGGTTCTTCTTAGGTGCCAGCTGATGGTAAATCCTTCACTCTCTGCCAATCTCTTTCATCAGGCAAATATCGCACAATACCGTTCTTTCCATGCTATTTATTAGTTCTTATGCTATGCCAGAGATTCCTACACAAAGTGAACACAAGGTCCGCGGTAGAAGAATACAGAGGAGAAACTCAAGTTTCTGCAAGTATGGAGAGAAGATTTTCATTGGTACAGAGAAATAAGCACAGCTACAAAAATTATTTATTATTTTTTCTACCTGTTTCTACTTCGTTGTTGAACATTTACCGATCATTTACCGAACAATTATTTACCGATCGGCCCATAGTATTGAGGCAAACCACGCTGCTATAATTCCTTAACGACAACTACAATAGTGGCTTGAGTTGGGGATACGCGGTGATACATTCCTTTTGTATTATTTCACAGACCGCCACGCAGAATTCAAAACCAATTCACCCACTATTGTTCGTCCCTCTCCAAATAAGTTGGCCAATGCCCGATGTTCGCATGGGCATATAAAGCAACCACAATTTTTTTTTCCAAACATATTGCAGCCCTTTTTTTCGGTATCTTTTCTTTTCGGTATCCTTTCTCCAGCTTGACATAATGACATAATGTCATAGCTTGACATAATGACATAATGTCTAACAATAACAAATGACCAGTTTTAAATGGTTCTTTTAACTGAGTTACGTGCCATAACATTGAAGTTTCTGTATTCTGCTTAAAAAACTTACTCATTATTTCGTTAGCTCGTGTTGCATTATTAATTCGCTGTTCTGGATTTTCCTCAAACAGGTGAATTATAGTATGCCTAGTCATAGGTGAATTATAGTATGCTTAATAGATCTTCAATCTGGTTTGAATAACCAAAAATAATATACGTAAAATATGTTAACGTTATCTTCAAACTTTGAATAAACTGTCTTTTAGTTCACTTCATACACTGCTAATTTTTCTATTTTACTTTTTCCCCCAAAATATTTAATCCAAACACTGCAAATTTTCGAATTCTACTAATTCTACCTTTTTTTCAACATTGCAGGGAAAATTCAAATTCGACTAGATTTCAGAATTCAGCTGAATGGCTGTCGAGTGGCCAACTGTCGATTTTTTAGTTTTTGAATTAAGAGGACTATCAAAAACAATATTTAAACAGTAAATATCTCATACCCAAGCAGTATAAAGTACATCAGACATTCGTTTATCAAAACCAATGTGCCCGAAAATGAAACAAAAGTGTTTTTTTATTACCTTATTATATTTCATTACTTTTTGTATAAAAATTGTTGGTAGTTTCAGATTTGTTCAATTTTAGTTAGAATTTTTCAAGTGTTTTCTATTGAATTTACTACGACGCCGTTACTTACTATCTATGAGGTGTTGTTACGACTGAAAAATCAGACTGCTGATATTCCACTTTTCCTTCAAAATATTCCATTTGTGGAGCAGGTACTGAAGAATTATCAGGTGGCGACACGGTTGACAACATCGATGCATTTAACTCAGCGATTTCGGCTCGGCCGAATAGTGTTGCCAACTCCATTTTCAGCCTGGCTTGGGACCTTGGCGAGAATTTTCTAAATGTTTGAGCATAGCTCAAAAACAAATGACCAACATCATCAAGACATTCATCTTTTCTTCTCCTTTTTTCTAAAAACTTAATAACCTTATCAACATCACTGCCCTCATTTGTTGGTGAAAATGGTGACACTGTCGGCGTAGTTTGCAACGCTTGAGAATCATCTTGTCGCAATTCACTGCTGTGTTGTTGTTCTTGCTGTTTTTCTTGTTGTTGTTCGTCTGTTGTGCCTCTGCTAGAGTGGACTAACATATTGTTCCGAGGTCGAGATCGGACACAACAATCTAAAAACTGTAAGTGCGAACTCCAGCCCAATTTTCGATACCTCCTCACTTGGCCGGTTGTAAATTTGCCAGCCTTTTTATACCTAATATATGAGTCTCTTAGGCTTTTCCATTTAATTTTTGCTGCTTCATCTAAAATAAAAACTTGTCAGACAAGAAAATCATGGAAATAATTTCAATGTTTTATGTTTCAGTGATTGAATTTTCGTTTCCTGTATTATTTTGTTTGCATTAAAATTTAATTATTTCAACTTTTTACGAATCAGCCTGAACCAACGAAAGAAATACGGTTAAAAAGTGCGAAAAATGCAGATACATACATTCATATGTGGGGACTTCCAAACTGCTAAGAAAATATTGCTGGAAACCAAATCAAAGTGAAATGTCCTCGTAACAGTGACTTTTTCATTTTTTTTCCCCATCGAACAGCTACGGTCGGCATAGTAACAATTCTATTCTTAAAGACTAAGGGTACGGACAAGACGGAGCGACGAGAGCGTCGAGTCGAGCATAGCGTCGAGTCAAGCATGGAATAGCTCATTGAATTGTGTTCATGTAGACGCGACGAGACGCAAAATTGTAAACGAAATTTTACAGTGGCAGTCGAAATAATGAGTTCTTCAGTGTTGGATCTCTTTCTCGCCACAATACACCAAATTGAAATCAATAGACTGCTGATATATATAAATCAATAGATTTTCCTAATCACTGGTAGAAATCTAATTGACTGTGTGCAATTCCGCACCGTTCAATCATAAAAAATGTACCCAAAATTTCGAATTACCCACGAAAAACCCATTAACGCAATTCGTCTACTTACTGTATGCCATCGAAACACATTTTGCAACAACAACATACATTACCGCTGCGAGCAGTCGAGCAACTAAATCGGTTCGAATCGATGTCGTCGCTACTATCAAACTTTCACTCTTTGGTTGCTGCTTCGACATTGCCACTGCCATTTGAAAGCATCGGACCGATTTCGGCGCGTTGCTTGACTTGACGCTCACGACGCTCTCGTCGCTCCGTCTTGTCCGTACCATGAGAAGTCGACTGTCAAATCGGAGAAGAAAATATTCTACCTCTAAGGCCGCTTATAGGCACTAATGTCAACAGCCTTCTTGTATTACCAGCTGACGAAAGATTGGAAGCTATTTGAAAAGCTCAAGCCGGGTTCATAAATGACTGTAGGAAGCAAAAGCGACGCATCTTTGAACACGGATTCAGAATATAAGTTCGTAAAAGGCACGAAATATCCAAATTTATTGAACCAGAAGTTGCAACTGCTGCAAGTTCGTCAAAGTAGTAAGCCGCTCGCAGAATTCCATCATAATCAACAAGATAAATGGAGAACGTACAGCCTTTGAAATTGGAGAATGAATGCTTTGTCACCAACAACTTCCACAAAATAAAGGTAATAAAGGCGGTGGGAATCCGAGAAAATTATGCTGTTTATTTCTTTAGTGTAAAGTAAATATATATCATCTTAAATATAAATAGTTCTGATATAAAAAAGAGTAAGTACACAATATGGTGGCCTAAACGGTATAAATTTACTTTTGAATTAAGATTAATTTTATGCTTCTTTGCATGTTATACATATGACGCCACATTTATAAATTAATTTTACTCACGCAAACATGAAATAGATACCATGAATGATTATTCATTTTTCACCATGAAAAGTGCTCCACAATTTGATGGTCTAAGAATATCTTTAGCTCGGCATATGCATTCGCGTCAAATCACGCTCTTCGGAAGTTTCCTTTCACTTAATTTTGTTTCCTATGTCTTTGTCATCATTTTCACTACTACTAAGTACCTAGTAGTCCGGGGAAATTTAACATGGTGCTTCGGAAAAATTAGAAGAAAGCTGAATTTTGGTGTGAACCTTGATCCTGGCGTGTTAAACAAAATGTCAAAAGTTCCCATCGATCCGCGTGCTGCGTTACTTTTTATACGGGGTCAAAGGTCACCAAAAGTGGCCTTTCCTAAATATCTCAGTAACGGTATATAACAAAAAAGATTATATAATTTTTTCTCGTAACCATAACCGTTTTTGAGATATATTGATCTAAACATTTGTAACTCACAGTATCCACTTTCTCAACGGCATGTTGATATAATCCGATTTTGATTACGACTTGGAATGTTTGTGAGTTTGTTTTTCCATGTTTAAAAGGCCCATAAAAAAACATATATACGAACATATCTACCACACTCCAAGCTAGGTGCAAAAGTGTGCTCCGAAAAGTTCACAAACCACCCCTTTCCCCATGCAATAAAAATTCAAGGGACATCTGCTCGCTACTATCTTTTCGGATATAAACTGAATTTCTGCATCCTGTCAGGGATGATGGAGCAGAAAAAGACAACAACATTGCGGGTGAAAATAGGTTTTGTAACGTATCATGGCCCTATGACGTCATGCACAGGAGAGGAGTATAAAAAAGCAAAATAATATCACGGCATAATTCTGCCAACGCTTGTTCTTGACATTATAGGAGCTCAACCACCTGCAGATTATCCCCGAATAATCAGTTTTTTTACCAATCCTGTGATGACTGCCTAGCGTCAAAGCCTCGATACCAATTTTTACTTGAAATCATGTGACCTTGTCCTGATCGTTCATGGAATAAGAAGGTATGGGAAAAAAAACTCCAGAACCGGTTATTTCAGGGTGGTTCGTTTCCGGCTGGTGGGTAGGGTGTGGGGTTTTCATGCGATCTCAAGAATAGGTAATTGACAGGATAATCTAGTGATGTTATCTTGTTTAACAGTGGGCAACGAGCTCATCCTTGAAGATTGGGGATGGAAGTTCAGGGACCCCATTTTATGGCAAAGGGGAGGGGGTAACTTTTCAGAGCACACTTTTCCATCTAACTTGGAGTGTGTTAAATAAGTTTGCTTACATGTTTTTTTTTATGCGCCTCTTAAACATAGAAAAACAAACTCACAAACATGCCAAGTCGTAATCAAAATCGGATAATATCAATATGCCGTTGAGAAAGAAGATGCTGTTAGTAACAAATGTTTAGATCAATATATCTCAAAAACGGTTATGGTTACAGGAAAAAGTTATAAAATCTTTTTTGTTGGAAATTTTTTTAACTACAAACTCGTCATACATTGTTTTTCTGAAGACGTGACCGTGACTGAGATATTTAGGAAAGGTCACTTTTGGTAACCTTTGACCCCGTTTAAAAAGTAACGCAGCACTCGGATCGATAGAGACTTTTGTTATTTTGTTCAACACGCCAGTATCAAGGTTCACACCACTTTTTTATGACGAACTTCACTGGACTATAGTTAGATTTTGGAACAAAACAGTTCTTTACTTGATTTGATGATAAACTCTACTAGAAAACTGCATCGCAACATATGTATTCTACCATAAAATAACAGAAATACGCAAACCATCAGGTCACCACAACTATGTATTATTTTTTGTATAATTCATTAATTGTGCATTCTACATATTTTGTCTAAAGGTACGGCCAAGTTGGAGCGACGAGTCAAGCAACGTGCTGCAATCATTCATATAATCCCACGTCGAAGCAGCGACCAAAGCATCAAAACGATACCAGCGAGCAAATTGATCCAAACCGATTTCGTGACTAGACGTTCTCGTCGCCCTAACTGGGCCGTTTCGTAAGATAGAAGTGAGTAAGAATAACTTACCTGTTATGTTTAGGTCCTGTGCTATCTTAATCCAGACTTCAGCCCTTTTAGACACATCCTTGTATAACTTATGTGAAGTGTCATACAAGAAAGTGTGCTCCCTCACTTTTTCGATCAGACGCAAAGTTTCTTCCGACATTTTCACACTTTCGACTACAACGATGTGAAATAGTCTACTGCCGTCTCAGCAAAACAAAATCAACTCACCAAACGCACCCCACATCTCCGCGCGACCAGTTTTGTTATCTGCCGCTTCGAGCACACCAAACGCGTGATGTCGTAGCGATGCAATTTCGGTCGCGTAACATCTGTTGTGCGCGCTTGTCGGTCGGGCACGCATGTCGGGCTGATTTTGGTTTGCTGCGAAGGCATCATGCTTTCCACTACAAAGGCAGTAGACGGTACATCGCGTCGTCGTTTTGCAATTGTGTGTGTGGCGTAGATTTGGCTACGCTGCGTTGCCTAGAGTGACAATTGTGTATCACTAATTACCGCTACAGCACATCGCGTTCTGAGAACACGACGCTTGAATATTGAGTTCAATAAAGTTTTATTATTTAGGAGAAGATTCAATCAACGCGAATGCGAACGGTTTGAGCATAAGAAAAACATATGCAAGACTCAACGAGTAAGTCCAAACACTACGAATTCGCAGAAACATACGAATGTGGAAAATTTTAGCAAATACCAAATTGGTCGCGTGGTTTATCGAAATGGTCAACTGTGTGAAAATAATATGTGGGGCATTTCACGTGAAGCGGAAAACGAAAAAAGTCGAGTTTCTGGATTACGTTCATATTGTACATAATAGTACTTCTAGTCTAGAGGATATGAACGTGGATACACAATATTTATTTTCTATGAGGTTTAGTTGCCTGAATAATTAACGAAATTGATCAAAGGTTTTTTTGGAAGGCGATTCTGAGATTTTTTTTCTTTGTAATTTTTCACGATGCCACCACTGGCACAGAGTTGACCACATTTCCAAATCGCTTCTATCAGACCTGGTCCTACTTAATACCAATATATTTTGTGAACTTCAGATGTATTTGATCATTGGGTCGTGAGCTCTCGCGAACAAAAATTTATGATGCTTAAAATATAGGTAAATTGGAGGACGATTACCGTTCTTATCCGATATGAAATTATAAAAGTTTTGCTTTGTTTCTATAAACAAAGCATAAGATTTTTGTATGAGCTGGTTTTTATTGTAAAAGACAAAAAAATTTCAGGAGAGTTGATGATTTGAAGGTTTTCACTTTCAATGCCTGCCGTAGTTGCAGGTTTTCCAGCATGTTCATAAAAAACTACACGAGTTTACAACTTCGTAGCATCAATATGTATTTTAAGTATCGTAATTATCTGAAAATCTGGTCAAAAGAAATCGCAATGCAAAAATTATCAAATTTTCCCATTCTCATGTTAAGCGCTTAGCGCACACCTACGGTAGAACATTTCAAATATATTATCATATTCACATTTAAAACACGTTCCAAATTCATTTCATAAACTTTATTTTTGCAAAAGTTATTTGTTGATAGAATAATAGGTATGTTTCAAATATCACTAAAATGACCGCCGGTGCCAAAGAGTTTAAGATTATAATACTAATGTTCTTCTTCGAACATCAGTACAAGTTGGCATTCGATTTTGGATTTTGGTTTAGAAATAATTCCTGATAACATTTTTTTTGCTCCACAGCTGCTTTGATTTGTCAGAAAAATGTTCTCGATTTTCGTTTAAAGTTTCCTTTGAGCCACAAGTAGAGTTGCTAGTTGTCACGATTTGCGCGGGACGTCCCGATTTTCAGAGGTCTGGTGACACATCCCGATTTGCCCTTGATCGGGACGCCAAATATTCCGATATCTCTATTACCCCCTTAGTCTGTACTTCGATACTATATGATTCGATACTATGATAGTTTTGACAGGAAACACGAAATCATTTATAAGCTACATAAAAATATTTTTGCTTTGATATTTTGATGAAAAAATTCAAACGCGGACTAAATAGTCAGTATAAAAGTTTTTAACTTCGCGCATTGTCTTGGTGAGATACAGATATCATACAGATACAAGTGCCAAAAAATCACTTGTTACCGCTCGCCCCCCGCGCTTCGCACCAACATCAATTCGACCCATGAATTCGACGATCACTTATTACATCATTCTTTTGAGCGCTTTTTGAAGTATGTGTTCATAAGGTTTATTACTTCTTTTCAGAATAAGTTTAAAATGAGTGATACAGAGTCTGCAGCAAGAACAAATCCCTCAAAAAGTTCTGACTCGGCGAAAAAGAAAAAACACAGACGAATGTGCAGTTTTTCAGATGTTTGGGTTAGAAATTATTCGTTCATAAAATCAGTCCCAAATAACTATAAAACTCATTGCACATTGTGTCAAAAAGACTTAAGTGTATCTCTTGGCGGGAAAAATGACACCAAAAAGCATCAAAATTGTAATGAGCACAAAAAAAGAAAGAAGTGCAAATATAACGTCATCTAAGAAAGCGTTTTTAAAAACTAATCAAATAACTACTCAAGAAGAAAAAACTCTAGCGCACCTGAACCGCTAGAAACACTAATGTTCGAAGAACAGTAGAAGAATTGTGCAGGTTTTGAGTGCATATTTCACCATATGAGCTGCTTATTACGGCCAAACTGTTTCAAATGCCACGTTTTACTTTGGTCTCAAGAATGCATTATAACTCATATGGTAGAAGGTTTCAGATATTACCACTGGCATGAATTTCAACGTTTATGAGAGCAAAACACGGGTTAATTATATTCGTTATCAGTTGCTTATTTTACAAAATTTGGAAAGCAGCATCTCATATAACATCAGTGAAGAAAATGATCAGTGCCTGCAGCACTGTAACTGAAGTTGGTGTTTTGGGCTGCGATCCGAAAAATTTGCAGAACTTTGGGAATTGAAGCATCGGTTATTTATTTTCATTGTAAATGTTTCCGGTATGAATACTAAGCATTTATTGATACAAAAGTAGCACAACCGACTCATGCTGGCAACCTTTCGCCAGTATTAAAGCCAAGAATATATCACATCTGCTTCACGTTGTTATATTACATTCGAAGTTATAGGAGTATAAAGAAATTTAGGGTTACCTGCAGCGAGTTTTTTCAAATAATCGAAAGCTTAATATTTGCTGTTTATTGTCACTACAATATCATTACCAATTGAAAATTCTACGATAAAACCGCTTAATAAAGATATTGCAATTAAACCAACCAATTAAACCAACCAATAGCTGGCAACCTTATCCAGGCTTTTCAACCAAATTTAGCCTGAATAATGTTTATAATAGGTTCCATTAATTGTATGAAATTCGTATTGATTTCATGACTGCACTGGAAGTTATAGGGCAAAAAGTTTTATTTTCCTGAGAGAATTTTCAAAACCAAAGACACAAAAATTACCATAGCTGGCAGCACCAATCGAATTTTTCAACCAAATTTCTATCAAACATAGTTTAGAGTAAAGTTCAGCTACTGTGTCAATTTCATGAAAATCTGGTAACTTGTTCACATTTCATAGGGCAAAAAGCAGTTTTTTTTCTTTGTAATTTTTCAAGATGGCAAAACTGGCACAGAGTTCCCTACAATTCAAAATCGCTTCTATCAGACCTGGTCCCACTTAAGTCCAATGCATTCTGTAAATTTCAGTTGTATCTGATAATTGGTTCGTGAGTTCCCGTGAACAGAAGTTTTTGATGCTAAAATTATAGGTTAACTGGGAGAGGGTTACCGTTCTTGTCCGGCATGAAATTTCCAAAGTTTTACTTTAAACGTGTAGATAAAGCATAAGATTTGTATATAGATTGGTTTTATTGCAAGAAACGGACATTTTTAGGATATTCGATGGTTTGAATGTTTTCACTTCCAAATTTTTATTTTTTCAAATTTAAGACACCAAAATTATCATAGCTGGCAGCTCCAACCGAATTTTTCAACGAAATTTCTACCAAACATGGTTTGAAGTAAATTTCAGCCACTGTGTGAATTTCGTCAAAATCAAACGATTCAATCAGAATTTATAGGGCTAAAAGCAGTTATCTTTTTTAGTGATTTTTCAAGATGGCACCACTGGCCCAGAATCGCCCACATTTCAAAATCACTTCTATCAGACCTGGTCCTATTTAAGACCAATACATTCTGCAAATTTCAATTAATTCTGCTTATTGGATCGTGAGTTTCCGTGAACAGAAGTTTTTGATGCTAAAAATATAGGTAAATTGGGCAAGGGTTACCAGGCGTGCCCGTTATACCATATCAAATTTTTTTTTTGTCTATATAAACAAAGCACGAGATTTACATATGAGTGGCTGTTTTTTGAAGAAACGGCATTTTTTCAAGAGAGACGATGATTTGGAGGTTTTCACTTTCAGTGCCTGCCCTAGCTACAGGGTTGCCAGCACGCTCATTAAAAGCTACACAAATTTACAACGAAACAATACCAATACGTCCTGAAAATTTCGTAATGATTGAATAGCTCTGTCAAAAGTTATCGCAATTTAAAAATTTTCAAGTTTTCCCGTTCTCTTTTTAGGCACCCAGCGCACACATGGGGTTAAAAAATTCCAAAATATTATCCGATTCACATGTAAAACACGTTCGAAATTTATTTCGTCAACTTTATTTTTGCAAAAATTATTTGTGTACGGAATAATAGGTACATTAAAAATATATCTTAAATGGCCGCCGGCGCCAAAGAGTTAAAGATTATTAACTTTTTGTGAGACCTGGCACTATTCTGCATATACACCAATGTGTTTTGAAAATTTCAGTTCAATCGGATGGCGCGTTCCTGAGATTTTTTCACTGAAATTTTTTCACTGAAATTTTTTGATGATATATATTTATATATATATATATATATATATATATATATATATATATATATATATATATATATATATATATATATATATATATATATATATATATATATATATATATATATATATATATATATATATATATATATATATATATATATAGAAATATGAATTTTTGGCCAAATTGATTTTAATACTAATGTTCTTCTTCGAACATTAGTAAAAACTATAGCAGTTGACGTTACAAAAATGTATCATTCCAGTAAGCACCGTTTGTCATTTAATTCTCTGGATTGCAAAGCTAAACTTGATAGTGTTTTGTTTTCCGATTCAAAAATTGCCCAAAACATATCTTATACTTGGAAGAACTAAGGCCAGTGCAATTGCGGAGAAGTTTTAGATCCGGCGTCTACTCAAGGTGTGATTGATGCCCTCCAAAATGGAACTTTTTATGGTGTTGCTATAGATGATTCTAATCACGGTGCAATAAAAATGTTTCCACTGTTGGTAAGATTTGATAGCCCACCTACTAATCTTAAGACATGCGTACTTGATTTTTAGGAAGACTCAAATGAAACTGCATTAGCCATATATAACAATTTAAAACATGATTGAGGGAGCATAATATTGTTACTAAACATCTTACCAGTTATTGTGCAGACAATGCAAATGTATAATTTGGACACCATAATTCAGTGTTCTAATTACTACATAATGATAATAACAATATTATCGCAGTGGGATGTCCTTCTCATATTTTGCAGATCAGTGTAAAATATGCAGGATTAAACAAATTTGATTTGGAGAATTTTTTTTTTGAAAATGCATAGCGCTTTCTCATGCTACGCTAAATGAAAGCAAGTCTTAAAAGAGTTTTATGAAATGCACGAATCCGAATTTGGTCTAGTCCTGCGACATGTAGTAACGCGATGGCTATTTCTCCCACCCGCAGTAGAACGTGCCATGAAATCATTTGATATACTCGTACATATTAAAGGACTACTTCACAGCCATGGACGAACATGAGTGACCCTATGCGTTCTGGATTTATTTTAATAGTGGCGAAACAGAACATTACCTGGTTTTTTTCCAAAATGCATTAAAAGTCATTCACGATGCAGTATTCAGTCTTGTTTCGACGGTTACGATAATAAATGACTAACAAATTGAAGCAAAGAATTGATGATGAATTTTTGGGCTTTACGCGCGGAAATTTAATTAAAAAACTGCCGAATGAAACAGTAACAACAATAAAAACAGCATTTTCTACTTGGTACAAAAATGTTCTGAAATATAAAGAAACAAGATACGATTTCAACAAGGAAAACAAACTGACTTTATTCAAACCACTTTCTCTACGAGATGACTCTGTAACTTATGCATCAATTGTTAATATGATCGATAAACTTAATACTGCAAATTTTTCTAAAATGGATGATCTTTATGAGGAAGTTTCTAACATCAAAGATGCAGTGAAAGCGGCAGTTCACAACAAATATTTAACGACATTACAGAAATGGCACAAATTATTTGAAACGCAAGATATTCCCAATCTGCAAAAAATATTTCTACAAAAAAAATATTTCTACAAAAAAATATATAATCGATACCAGTCACAAATGCCGCGACCGAAAGAATATTTTCTCAACTAATAGAATTTGGTCCGAGAGAAGAAACAGATTATCTCTCGAACATGTCAGAGCAAAGATACAAATAAAGACCAATTTTAACCCCCGCTAGACACACCTGGGTCTTTGGTGTCCGGCCGTTTTTGAAAATCGTCAGTCAATATTTCGGGTTCTAACCTCCACTTCAAAAATTGTACTTGGATCCAGAACTGGCGTAGTGAACGTCACGCTCGGTCCTCCGTTCTTCGTGAATTGCTGAGCTGTCAAAGTTGGCTGCGGACACCAAAGACCCATGTGTGTCTACGGAAGCATAAAAGTGTGCATTTTCTTCGAAGCTTTTCTTCGGTATATTAGATCAAGCGGTAGTTAATTGTAACATTTTGTACAATTTTAATGAAGCGAACACTGCATTGGGAAGATATAAATTTATTGAAACGTTGGCACTTAGTTTAACGAGCGAAGAAATAAAAATTTGCGAAGAACACAAGCTTCATGTATGCAATGAATGCATTTTGTAATTTTGTTGAGTTACTTTATTTATTTTAATAAGAATAAGTGTAAGTAATAATAAATAACACAAAAACGTATAAAACTTAGAGTTACATTACTTTCAAACCAAAAATTGTAATTTCAAACGAATTTTCGACTCCAAAAAAATTGTACTTTTTCTCTTGTCATAATAATTATACTTTTTTCGAAGTTTCATTATGTCCTTTTTTTTGTTTCATCTACTATATGTCAAGAAACATTTCGTACAGTAGAATTTTCTTAAACTTATTTAACAAAAAGCTATGATGTTTTAAGTGAATAAGTGTATTTCTCGTGTTTTGTATCGATTTCCATTAAATAACAATAATAAAAATTCATATATATCCATTACCTAATGCACGCTCTTTTTCTATAGATATCGATCTACCTTCATGAATTTTTTCAGATTTTAAAACGATTCGAAGTGTGGTAAAAAAACGGCAGGACTCCATAGACCCAGGTGTGTCTAGGGAGGTGCTCGAATTGTAGTGTGTCTGGGGAGGGTTAAACTTTCGTGTAGTGCGTTTTATGATTATGCGGTAAAAAACAAAGACTTATTGAAAGCATTGAAATCTAACGCTAAATATAATGCAAATTATACATAAATAACTTAAAAAAATACTCGAAAATGTATCTAAAAATTATAAATTATGTAAAATGATTACGATTCGATATATTTAGTCAGCACAGTTATGCTTGAGTTTTGTTATATCTCAAAGAAGTTTATCTAGATTAAGTTTCATTTCGTTAATTGTACTAAGCAATGGTAAAATAAATGATGATTCAAAAAAACCTGTTGTTTCTTTTTAGTCATTGTAGCTGTCCCGATTTGAAAGCCAAAGTTCCGATTATTTTTACCTTCCGTCCCGAAATTTAACACACTGGACCTGACAGCACTAGCCACAAGCCACCATAAATTCCCAAATATGAAATCCCTCCTGCGCCCTTTCATAACATTATCAGTAGCATAAAGTTTTCGACATCGATCAAGCTCGATTTTGTTTTTTTGAACGAATATTCGAAGAAGTCCTGGAATCAGTCGTAGTTCAATGCTCTCTTTTTCAAACCGTAAATTGCGTTTACTCAATAGTTTGGCACTTGTTTAATAGCTTCGTCTTGGGGACTGTTCAAAGTAGTAATGATTTCAAATTCAACTAACTAGTTGCTCCTTTACATCTTGAACAATCATACTAAAGAATTTTAACTGCAACTTCTAAAAAAGCTAAAGTGCAGAGAGCTTTATCCTTATCTCTGTAAAAATGTTTGTTTCTTCTTTATTTTATCATAATTCAGCAATAGCCCAGTCATTCTAAACAAAAAATAGCCGTTCTGCTGCCAAGTAAATCAAAGTGAAGATTTTTCAGCGGAATTATGTTTGTTGCATAAGGAAAGACCATTACAAATAGTGCTGCCAGGTCCAGTGTGTTAAATTTCGGGACGGAAGGTAAAAATAATCTTTCGATTTCAAATCGGGAGAGCTACAATAACGAGATAGAAACAAAAGATTTTTTGTGAATCATCATTTATTTTACCATTGCTCAGTACAAGAAACGAAACAAATGAGCCTTAAGCTAGATAAACTTCTTTAGGATATAACAAAACTCAAACATAATTGTTTTGACAAATTAAATCAAATCGTAACCATCTTACCTAATTTATAATTTTTGGAAATATTTGCAAGTATTTTTTTACGTTAATTTTTTTATCTTATTGTACTTAACGTTAAATTTCACTGCTTTCAATAAGTCTTTGTTTTTCTCTTCACATAATCATAAAATTCACTACACGAAAACTTAAAGCTGGTGTTTATTTGTATCTCTGTTTTGACATGCTCGACAGATAATTTGTTTCTTCTCTCGGACCAAATTATATTAGTTTGGGAAAATATTCTTTCTGTCGCGGCATACGCGGTTGGTAGCCATGCCATGAAAGCAACTATTTTTTGCAGATTAGGAACATTTTGCGTTTCAAATAATTTTTGCCATTTCTGTAATATCGTTAAGTCTTTGTTCTGTACTGCAGCTCTGACTGCATTTGTGACGTCAGAAACTTCTTCATAAAGATCGCCCATTTCAAATATGTAGTGATATTAAGTTTATAAAAAAAAAGTTAAAAAATCACCTCGTAGAGAAATTGGCTTGAATAAATTCAGTTTGTTTTCATTGTTGGAATCGTATCTTGTCTATATATATTGTACCAAGTACAATATGCTATTTTTATTGTTGGGACTGTTTCATTTCGCCGTTTTTTAATTCACCATCAATTCTTTGCATTCGTGAGTCTGATCATTATATCGTAACCTTTGAAAAACAATAATGTTTCGTTTTCAAGACAAAAGCGTCGTGAAGGACTTTTAATGCGTTTTGCCGGGTAAGGTTCTGTTTCATCACTATTAAAAAGCTCCAGAGTGAAGAGGAGCACTCGTGTTTGTTCATGGTTATGACGTAGTCCATTTATATATTCAATAATTTCATGACACCTTTTGCAGCTGATAGGAGAGATGACCATCACGTTACTACATGTCGCAGGACTAAAGCAAATTTAGACTCATGCATTTCATAAAATTCTTTTAAGGCTTGTTTTCTTTAAGCGTAGCATGAGAAATTGTTATGCATTTTCAAAGTGAAATTCTCCAAATCAAATTAGCTCAAACCTTAAGCAATAGAAGAGGAACGAAGAGCAATAAGTTGGCTGAAATTTAACAAAGCCCCTGGAGCCGAGGCATACCAGCTGAGCTGTTTAAATATGGAGGACCTACATTACACCAATCACTTCATGAAATTATATTGCACATATGGGAGCATGAGGAGATTCCAGAAGCCTAGCGCAAAGGTGTAACGTGCCCCATATATAAGACAGGAGATGTAACAATGTGCATCAACTGTAGGTATATTACATTGTTAAGTAGCTCCTATAAGATAATCTCCTCCATCTTGCAAGAACCATACGCAAAAGCCATCATTGGACAATAGCATAGCCAGGGTAAAACTGTATAAATCCATGCGAGAACTTGGCATCCCAAACAAACTGACACGATTGCGTAGGTTGACCATGAATAGTTTAACAAGCCAAGTTAAAATAGCCGGATCGCTATCCAGACCGTTCAACATCTTTAATGGGCTCCGACATGGGGATGGTCTGGCCTGCCTCTTCTTCAAACTGGAGTTGGAGAAAGCAATCCGAAACTCTGGCACGCCTACAAAAGGGACTATCGTCAACAAGTCCTGGCAGATAATGGTTTATGCAGATGATACAGACATAATCGGAAGATCAGAACGAGTTGTACGAAGATCCTTCATCCAGATCGGGCGAGCGGCACAAACACTGGGGTCACACATAAATGATGGAAAGACTAAATACATGGCGTTAGCATTTGCAGGAAGAATACCTAGAGTTGGTCGAACTTTCAGGATAGGAATAAGCATAGAATGAAATAGAATAAAATGGCCCGACAAAATGTATCTCATGGAGAATTTTCTATGATTATCTAACAACACAGTTATTAACATTTTTCTATCGCTCTTTTGTTTTTGTTAGTATTAGTTTTTTTACATGATTTGAAGTCGTGTCATCTTTCAACTACCTTGGGTCAATTGTAGCAGCTGATAGCAACATGTCAGAAGAAATACGCGAGTAGCAGCTGAAATTCAACAAAACCTACTACAGTCTGTCAAGGTTCCTCAAATCCCGAAATCCTACCCGATCATCAAGCTCTTACTGTACAACACCATGGTCCTGCCAGTACTCACGTTGGGGTCCAAGACTTGGATGCTCAGCAAAAGGCACTCTGAGCTTTTAGCCGCATTCGAGAGGAAAGTCTTACGGAGAATAGTTGGTCCAAGAAGGGCGATCCCGGAGACGCTACAGCCATAAATTGTACGCTATCTACCTAGAAGCAGATATAATTACGAAGATAAAGCTCGGCACAATCCGGTGGGCAGGACACGTAGCTCGAATGAGCGTAGAGGATCCTGGGCAAACCCTTTGCGGCCGATTTTACGGCAGACGACAGCGTGGAAGACCTAGCCTGCGTTGGAGGGATGGCGTTGAACAGGAAGCTCAGAGTTTAGGGGTGCTCAAATGCATGACATCGGCTCGCAATCAGGGCCGATGGAAAAATTATTTGACGGAGGCCAGGACCAGATTCCGGTTGTAGCGCCGATAATGATGATAAAAGCATATTTCGCACTGCTGTGCAAAATATGAGCAAGACATCCCACTGGAATAATATTGTTATAATCGTTGTATGGTAATTGGAACACTGAATTATAGTGTCGAAAATTCAAATTTGCATTTTCTGTAAAACAACTGGTAATATGTTTAGTATCAATACTACGCTCCCTCAATCGTGTTAATAAATTATTATATATGGAAAATGCAGTTAAGATTAGTAGCTAGGCTGTAAAATCTTATCAACAATGGAAACATTTTTATTGTACCGTGATTAGAACCATCTGTAACAACACTATAAAACATACCACTTTGAAGGACACCAATCGCCTCTTTAGTAGACGCCGGAGCTAAAATATTATGTGGAATTGCACTGGCCTTAGTTCCTTCAAGTGTTAGATTTTGACTAATTTTTGAATCTCAAAACAAAACACTATCAAGCTTAGCTTCACAATCCTGAGAATGGTGTCGGCAGGTGTTAACAAAAGAACGAGACAGCATGAATTAATGATATCTGTATCTCGCCAATATGATACGCGCGTAGTTTAAAATTTTTACGCTGCCTATTTAGTCAGAGTTTGGTGAGAAAATATGAAAATAACAAATCAAAAATATTTCTTTGTAGTAAGAGCTTACCGATGAATTCGTTTTGCCTGCAAAAATTATTCATCAAAGAGGCTAATAAGAAATCGGGGCATTTAGCGTTCCGATCAAGGGTAAATCGGGACGTGTCGCCAAACCCCTGAAAATCGGAACATCCCGCGCAAATCGGGACACCTGGCAACCAGTGCTGCCATTTATTTTTTTTGAAATAATGCTAGATTCAATTTTATTTAAAGCTAAATAATGCTAGATCTTGTAAAATTATAGTGTTAAATAATGCTTTCTTATTTAATTGCAATAAACATGGTTCAATATGAAGATAATATGTATATTTATATGAGGGTGGATCAATAAGTAATGGTAATCGGTTATTTCCAGTTGGGATAAAATTCCAAAAAAAAAACTCTTTACTACTACATATGCTCACTAAGTCAGCATGAAAAAAAACATATAAATAGGTGTCGATTCCAGGGAGCGGCATTCATTTGAATACGAACAGTTCAAGAAAGAACATAAAAATGGGGAAAAACGAAATTAGAGTTGTCATTAAGTATCCCTGTTTGAAAAAACTGTCTACCAGAGGCATACACGGTGACATGGTGGAAACATTAGGGGACTCTGCTCCTCCATATTCCACCGTTGCACGCTAGGCCAAGGAGTTTAAGCTGGGAAGAACAACCACTGAAGATGAACAACGCAAAGACAACTGAAGACAATGTAAAAAAAAGTCGAAGATGTCGTGTTGGCAGATCAAAGAGTGACCTTCAGGCATGTAGCTGAGATCACTGGGATCTCATATGGTAGTGTTTGAAAAATCTTTGCCAAAAAATTACATATGAAGAAAGTCTCTGCGTGCTGGATACCGAGAATGTTAACGGACGAGCATAAGAAGAAACGAGTCGAGAGAAAGGATGAATCTCGAAAAGTTCCAGGTAGATCATGATAATTTTTTGTCACATTTCGTGACCATGGACGAGACTTGAATCCACCATTTTGATCCAGAAACCAAAATGCAATCGATGACCTGAAAGGACCCTCTTCATCGACGCCGAAGAAATTTGAAGTGTCGAGTTCGGCAGGAAATGCTAACGGATCAGTTTTTTGGGACGCTGAAAAAATTATTATGGTGGAATATTCGGAAAAGAGAACCACTATATCAGGCTTTTACTAAGCTGACCAAATAAGAAGATTGCGAGATGCGGTGAAGGAGAAAAGACACGGCCAATTGCGAGCTGGAGTTCTATTTCCTCAAAACAACGCACCGGCTCACAAGGCTGCAGTTACAATGGATACAATTAAAGAAACTGGATTCGAGATGCTCGAACGCCCACTCTATTGGCCAGATTTAGCTCTCAGTGGCTTCTATCTCTTTCCTCGGTTCAAACAACACCTTCGGAGTAAGAAATTTGAAGATGATAGGGGAGTGATGGCCGCTGTTGAGGCGTTTTGGGAGAGTCCAGATAAAGAATTTTTGTCTGAGGGTATCCTGGGTTTGGAAAAAAGATGGACTAAATGTATTAACTTGCTAGTAGACTATGTTGAAAAATAAATATATCTTTTAAGTTTAATTGCCTTGGTTTATATTCATTATCATTACTTAATGAACAAACTTCATTAGTATAACAAAAAAAAACTAGAAGTTTAAAATTTGGAGTTTAAAAGAAGATTCTATATCTAATTGGAATTGTTTTTGCGGGATGATTAAAATTGAATAATTTTTTATTTGCATTGAAAATTTTATTTGATAAAGTGGTTTCGAAAGTATGCACTGATTCTCATCAGACACCAGCACACAGTGCATACTTGACTGATGTGACCACTTGCAGTTGGAAATCACTGATTTTAATTAACGCTAGTTGTGATAAATTTTAACATCTCCGACTTATATCCATCGATATAATTTACTTGTAAATGTTATTGAATTGTGATCATGGTTCTGTTCTTGTCTATAAATCAGATCTAATAATCAAAGCAGAGAATATTGGTACGGGCGTTATCCGTTTTTATATTTTAGACTTTATAGTCACTATCATTATTTCAAAATCAGACAACTGTCACTTCTGGTTGTCACTTCTAAGAAAATGCCATGAGCGCGTTTTTGTATTTTTCATAAATTTCCGCCACCAAATGATTCAAGAAGTTTCCTTTCATGAACGCGAGTAAAAGTACATGAACAGAGCTATTATTGAGAAAAATTTGATGGGCGAGATTGTAAATAGATGAGTGCCAGATTATTCCGAAATCTAAATTTAAATGCTAAAAATAATGCTAGATTTTAGCTCCGAATTTCGAATGCCGTTTTGGGAAATATAATGCTAGATCTAGCATTCGAAATGCTAAAATGGCAGCACTGCTGTCAACTCTAATTACAAAGTATTGTGCGCAATAAAAAGTATTAAAGGCCAAAGGTCACGGAAACCAGTTCTATGTGAATATTTTTTTCATTGAATTTGTTAAGCAGAAAAAGCTGCACATAAACTTCATATGCGAAATTCTGTTGGGAGTAATAATTTTCTAGGTTAACGACATACATATGTCATTTGATAGTCAAGGTTTCTTTGAAAATCTGTGAATTCAAGGTAATAGTTGTGATTTTTTTATTTTTGACTTCAACTACTAGAATATTTCCCACCACCATCCTTTGTTTAAACGCATTTGTAAAAGTATTCCAAACGGTTGCGGACAGTCAATTTCTAAAACCTTTTCCTGAAATTCCGAGTCTTATTTACGTTCATCAAGCAACAAAAACACAAACATTATACTCGTAAACAAATAGAAGCAACCTGTTTTCAGTGCAAACTAATGTTATCTTAACGTATAAATTGTGTAGAAAAACATTTTCACTTTCATACCGTTGTAATCGGAATTCATGCTTGCGAGCTACCATTGTGATTCCATACATTCCGGAACAACCCTCTTTAACGGGGGAAGCCATCAAAAGAAGAACTGGCATCATCTTCTGGAATTAATTGTATGCGGGCAAAAGCCTGTTTTCCCTGCTCCAGGCTAGTTCCGGTACATTGAGTTGAATATTTCGTAATTATTATAAACAGCCTTCAGCATGAAGCACTGAAAGCGGGCACAGAAGATAAAGCATGACAACGACGATGATAATGTAAAAGCGAATGAGAAGCGAATTCGCACCGTTAAGCTATTCGCTGTTTACAATTATGGGCTGAGGCCATATTAAGGACAATTCGACTAAGAGACACTCTCGGCTTGGGCTTTTTAAATAGCAAGTCATTAATTAAAAATGGGCTGTGATTTAATTGGAATTTACGAGGAAGCGTTCACTTGGAAGTGTAACAGCAGTGGTGACAGGAATTGTCTGGCTCTCCTTTTTTTTTAATCTTGGCTGCAAGCCATTGCTTATAACGACGCTTTACCATACACAAGCACACCTTTGCTTAGTATTTCATTTAGAAAAATATCTACCTTGGTGAAGTGACATTTGAGCAAGGCGACAATTACGTTCGTATTAAGGAATCAGGTCGCGAAACCGTGAAATTATTGTGGGAGCTGTCAGGGGCTAATGAGAATGCGGATGACAGAGCTATACATCTTAATGTAAGGAGTTTATCTCATTTATGATGCTAACTTATATTGTGACTTACTGCTCGTAGCATATTAACATTTTATCCTTGAAACTTCAAATTTAGGACACATTTGCCTAACATATTTTTTATTCCAATTTGCAGCTGGGTGTCATGAAAGTCAGAAGATATTTATATTTTATAATCTTGTTGATTCGCTTGTGTTGTCTTGAGTGACATATTCTTCTATTTAGCATATGTACTATATGAACTGGAGACATGAATTTACAAAGAAACGTAAAATTAAAAATCAACGCTAAGAAAAACTGAAATTTATTCAGCATGAGAATTTTTAATCCATTTTTATGTTTTAGCCTAGCATTAATTATGTATATAATGTACCTCAGTTGAAAAACAGTTCTTTTTGTTTAGAGTTCGTTTCATTTTCGCTGCAAGTCCCACGTATTAAGTTTCTAGCTCGTGTAATAATAACATTGATAATTTCACTTCAATATCTAGCCAAATGCATGGTAAGAATTAATTATTAGATAAAATATGGTTATTACTATCAATAAGTTAATGGGCATGGGAAAACCGAGGAAGATACAATTAACTAATGTGAAGACTAAACAAATTCTAATGATGAGTATGCGTTGGGGGTATTGGTGGACATTGAAGGGGCCTTTGATTGCGCGCCCTTCGTGGAACTATGTAATGCTGCGAAAAGTCATGGCGTGGATGATGTCTTAGTTAAGTAGATTCATGCCATGCTGACGCAGAGATGGTTGCTGGCAGAAGCTGGATCCGACTGCACCTTAAGAACAGAGGCATCAAATGGATGCCCTCAAAGGGGCGTCCTATCACCGCTCCTGTGGAGTATGCTGGTCGACTACCTGCTAAACGAACTGCAACAAGAAAGCCTGCACGCGCAGGCTTATGCTGATGACGTGGCCGCACTGGCTGTCGGTAAAGATCTGAATGTGGTATGTAGAAATACACAGCGTGCATTGGATCTGATTGGCAACTGGTGTTTGAGGCACGGCCTAAAAGTGAATTGGCCTTTTCACACTTGTATTCTTGATGCACTCCTCAAACCGGTTTACTGGGCAAGAGACGGAAGAACCAAGGGGAACTCTCTACTTTTTGTAGAGAATTCTCCTTGATTCTTCCGTCTCTTGCCCAGTAAACCGGTTTGAGGAGTGCATCAAGAATACAAGTGTGAAAAGGCCCAATCCTGGTAAGACAAAAATTGTTTTGTTTACCAGGAAAAGAAAACTGGAAGGACTAGTGCTTCCAAACATGAAGGGTGTAACACTTCAACTTTCAGATGAAGTCAAATATCTTGGAGTAATCTTGGACAAAAAACTTCTCTGGAAGAAACATGTGGAAGTGAAGCTTACTCGTGCTTTAAAAGCTTTCGGGCAGTGCAAGAGAGCTTTTGCTACCACATGGGGTCTAAAGCCTCGTGTAGTGATGTGGATCTACACAGCAATAATTAGGCCGATGTTCACGTACGCATCCGTGGTGTGGTGGACTATCGTGAGGCTATTGTATGCTCGAAAAAAGTTAGCCACGCTGCAAAGGACGGTGTGCCTGGGTATCTGTGGTGCCATGAGCACTACTCCGGGTGCGACCCTTGATGCGCTTCTCAATCTGCCTCCTCTCGACATTCAAGTTCAGAGTGTAGCGATGAGCTCTGCCCATAGACTAGCTCAGCTTGGCTTATGGGTAGGTGAGGACAATGTAGGGCACTGCTCTATTAAGGGTTCGATGCGTGAGATCTCTCCGATTCTCACTATGCCTTTGGACGCTCGGGTGCCCTTCCTCGACTTCGGAAGAAGATACGAAGTCATCCTCTTGAGCAGAAGTAACTGGGACGATCCAGATCTGTGTACGAGGAGATATTCTGAGATCTTCTTCACGGACGGCTCGAGGTCAGATGGTAGATCTGGAGCTGGTGTCTATCTACATTCATCGAATGGCAGGTGGGCTTTTTCTCTTGGAGAGCACGTTTCGGTTTTTCAAGCAGAAATATTTGCTATTCTGAGAGCTGCCTGTTGGGCAATTGAAGAAAGATGGAAGGGAAAAGGCATTGCATCTGCTCTGGGTACCGGGGCACTGTGGTGTTGAGGGAAATGAAATTGCTGACGTCATTGCGAAGCAAGGTTTGGAACTTCCACTACGGGGCCCTGAACCCACCTTGGGTGTGCCGACCGCATCTGCACGTGCCATTCTTCGTAAGTGGGTAGATGATGCTCACAAAGATAGATGAACGACTGCTGGTGTGGCCAGGCACACGAAGGTCTTCCTTTCAGAACCCAACCATGTGACTGCGGGATTCTTGCTCAATAAGAGCAGGAAAGTTTGCAGGGCCATGATAGGCATTCTGACTGGACACAACTGCCTAGGAGGACATATGTACCGAATAGGTGTTGTACAGGATGACCTCTGTTCATCCTGCCTAGAAGAGACTGACTCGGCGGAGCATTTGCTTTGTGAATGCCCAGCGTTTGCGCGTCTCAGATATCAATGCTTTGGCTGGGATGTTGCTCGCATGCAGACGATAGCCTCTTTTCCTCTATCAGTGATCCGAGACTTTATCAAGAAGTCTGGGAAACTGTGGTAGGCAGGGAGAAATGAGTACAATGGATCCTTTGGCCTGAGTGCTTAGAGGTGCCAATGCGCCTCTCCCCCAACCCACACACACACACACACACACACACACACACACACACACACACACACACACACACACACACACACACACACACACACACACACACACACACACACACACACCATAAACAGCCAAAAATATAGTTCAACGATGTTTGCCCGTTTCCGGTGAGGAATGACACTCGAACTTCTTGTCTCTATGTCATTCATGTCACCTATTTTATCCCCGGCACGGACATAATAAATGACACGCAGCATAGAGGATCGTGGTAAAAAGTTTGCACGCAATAAACGTGCAGTTCCAGGTTGACAAAAGTATCATTAGCCGCTATCTTAGACGTTTGGGGAAGATATGGCGGTTTGACTCGCCAAAAACAACAAAATGCAGCGTGTAGCGATCTATACTTCAAACGTTGTTGCACAACAAGCGAGAGGCATTTTTGAATCAAGTAGTTGCGTCTGATGAAAGGTAGTTTATGTTCAACACTAACTGACGCACATATCAGTGGTTAGCACCAAAAGATCTCCCTAAAACTATATTCATTACCGGAAGACCTTGTTGTCTGCATGGTGGTATTAAGCAGTTATCGTGTGGTTTCAACTGTCGTATCTTGACCAAATCATTCTGATAGAAGTGTAATCTCTGTAGCTGCATACGTGAAGCTGATACACTTTGTCTCATCCACCCTACTCTCCCGACACGAGGCCATCAGATTATACTATGACTAGTTGCCAATGAAGCTTCATTGTTTAAGGAGCATATAACTTTTTTCTATTCAGTTCTACCGTTACCCCTTTACCTCAATTTTACTCAATGCAGTAAGTGGTTTGTGTAAAAAGCAGGTCGATTGTAGGAATAATAGTAAAATATGAGCCAATTTGTGGAAGAATAATATTCGAAATAAAGAAAGTCTTGAAAAAAATTTAAACAGCATGAAATTAGGTCATCGGTCATCCAAAAACCTCAAAACCAATACCTGAAGGCTTGCATCAAGAAAGAAAGCAGACCTTAAATCGAGTAAAAGTAAAGTGGTTCCACGACAACTTTTGGCGGGTCTGGCGGTTGATGCTTGCAAAAAGTTTAATTAACAAAGTAACTGTTTATGGGTAGAGTGATTAGTGTCTACACTCGTGGCTTAAGTCAAGTACTTATTCAGACTTAAGTTCAGTCAAAGCTTTTTGCTGGGCCTCCCGTCTGAAACTAGATTTGTCAGAACCCACACACGAGGAGCTAATGCTCTCCACTACACTAAATGAGCTGAATAAAGCCTGATAAGCACTCATTTTCTTGGCCTCAAATACAATAACATATATAACGTAGATTGTAAACATATTGCAAATCTACCAAGGGTGGTTTTTAGACTGTTAAAAAAACGAGAGATGTACCACTTCCACCGGCCAGTACTTCAACTAGGTGAATCATTTCAAATCGCTCTTCATCTTTAAGAAGTCATGACAAAAGATACTTTACAAAATTAAAGATGGTAGATACTCCATTGACTCCACTGAGTGTAAGATTATTCGTCTCATGTCCCTTTTTACCTCTGATTTCATGACGCTACTTAACCCAAGGTTCCATACTTGGTCCCCTGCCTATAACTGGCTTCAAGTTAAAAATCCTAGACACCAAGAGCCAGCGCCCAGCCCACTAGGCTACATGAACTTCCCCTATTGATACTTGATACTCTTCTCAATCAAAATTTTCTTCCAATAATGACAAAACTCATGTGGAAATTTGTGAATAATATTTGCTTGGCTGTGCATTTTAAAATCCATGACACAAAAGAAAAGAGGGATTGGGACGTTTTTCTTCTATCTAAACTGTGAAAAAAATCTGCGATAAATATCTGAGTTTTATCGTAAAAATAAGACTCCTCCAGGAAAAAAGGCGACCCAGTATAATACATTTTGGCACTAGTTGTCAGAAGAATGAAACACTTTAAATTCAATATGATACGTTGATTTTTCTTAGTGATGGTTAGACTCATGTCAAATACCTAAATGCCTATTATCATTATCATTTATCAACGAGCCCAGACAACAGTAGTCTGATCAGAGTGCTAAGCGTTTAAAATACCTCAGCCCGCCATCGTCCAGTTTAAAATTCTGAGAATATCTTTGGCGTCCTAGCGTAAACAATAGCTTCACAAAGAAAAAACAATATGTTGGTGTCTATTTTTTTAATAATTATCTCCCCGTGGAGTTTCCGAGTCGGACCCTTCCAACTTATGTCTGCTAAGCTAGTGACCTATGGCATCATTTGCAACAGGATTGGATACAGGATAGCTACGTATGTAGCAAATACATATTAGCCGACTCCAGGCAAAAGTAGGCAACTGCGAGCGCGTGGAAGGTTCAGACGAGGGACTTTGACAGGACTTGCCAGCACTTGTGCGACTTCCGTTTTGAATCGGTTTTTCTGGGCACCAGTCAAAGGCTGTCACAAGCTCAGTCTGCGTTTTCAAATAAGCGCGAAAAATACATCATTAAGTAAATTAACATTAGCAAGTTTTAATATTTTATCTTCTATATGTAAGTGATATAAGTGATATATAATAGTTTTACTACAAATGTTTTGTTTTCACACTCATTAGCTGTTCCAAACAATCCCTCGGTTCCACGCTTCATACGACTTTTATGTATTGAAATTTACCTACCTCTTAAGTTACTGGCCACCCCTTTCTTAAACTTTTATCATAAAATAAGTACACCTTAATCTTTGTTTTGATATAAAAAATAAACAAAATTAACCTGGTCCAAATCATTCAAATAACGAGTTGAAGTGTTTACTTTCGGTTCTACACATAAACAGGAAAAATAATTTGTTTTTCAAATCTAATTTCAAAATTAAAAACAACAGTTAATTTTCTATACCAATCGATATGTTTAATGTTTTTTAGATTTTTTCCGAATCCCAGAATCGGCTTCCAAAAAGCCTTTCATCAATTTCGTCAATTATTCAGAAGCCCATAGCACGGCAACTAAGCCTCATAGGCAAAAAAAATTCCATATCCACGTTTATATTCTCTAGAAGTACCATTATATATACATGAACGAACCATTAATTCCTTCACATTTTTTATTGGGAAAACATCTTTCGTTGCCACCTCTTGTGCAACTATCCGTTTTGTCTCACTATGAAATAAGGCAACTTTATAAGACAACGATCACAGCTATCTAACTTTTTTTTGGACACCCTGGAAGTTGGAGTATTTTCAGTAGCTCAGATTCTTGCATCACGCAATATACTAGAAGGCAAAGTTTTTCTAGTATATGGGACTCGTCTATCCCGGATACTTTTTACCTTTCAGAGGATTTCACCTGGTCGAGACGGGAAGGGGATATTTGTATTCTACAAATCGACCAACGGTCTTTGATCGCTACCGTCAGATTTAAATGAAATTTTCACTGTGAATATAAGAATTTGAGTTATAAGCATCAATGGAATTTTTTTGAAAAATATCTAATATTTGCGGTTATATGGCATTTTGAAGTTTTTGAGAAACGTCGGTTCGTGTTGCATTCAAAAAATTGTATAAAATCTTCTACTTTACGCAGAGCCTTCAAATATTACTTGTTAGAAAGGGTAAGGTGTAGATGTCCTAGAAAATTAGTGCGAGAAATATCCTGGCCAAAAACGATAAAAAGGATCATTACAGTGTCCTCTACCCAAAAGACCTTGTTGTCTGCATGGTGGTATTAAACAAACGGTAAACAAACCTAGGGTTTCCCACACCTAGGGTTTCTCGCACATATTATGCTGTACATATATTTTTAATTACTTCCTTTGTTTGTCTATTTTGCATATTTTTAAAACTTCAAATTGGGGTTAATTGCAATGCCTGTTGTTTACTTTGATTCCACGAAGCTGTTTTCAGGGTATAGATCGGAGGTAGTTGAAGTTAAGGAAAGTCCTGGGGTCATAAAGACAAAAAAAAAATGTGAAAAGGGCATTCTAAGAAGAAAGTTTACCAA
The DNA here is from genome assembly GCA_963978885.1 of Nemotelus pantherinus. NCBI lineage: Eukaryota > Metazoa > Arthropoda > Insecta > Diptera > Stratiomyidae > Nemotelus > Nemotelus pantherinus. The sequence goes on along the minus strand of OZ022265.1, from coordinate 78,495,361 downwards.
CTTTACTAGCGCACTGTACAAAAATGTACTTAAAATAAAGCAGGAACTACCCACAGAAGAAACAAGAACAAATAATGAATTATCTATACTAAATAATATCAAAGAAGAATATTCAAAAGCTACAGAGAAGGAAACAAAGTGTTGACTTTTATCAATTTTGCCGACGAATTGGTCACGTGCCAAAGTAGTGTCTGAATTTCCTGACGCAACCCCATATGTATATGATTAACAAATTAGATGAGGGTATACTTCCCCGAAAAGGCGAAGAAGTATGGATCCACATGTCGCTGGTCTCATAAATTCATTATATTATTATAAATTTATAATATAATATGTGCTGTATATTCTAATTTTATCCTGGTTATCAAAATGATGACCAGTAATAAAAATTTATCTTATATTAATACAGTTAGATCGTATGTATAAATAAACAATTAATACATTTATATATATATATATATATATTAAAATTTTAATATATCTATAAATAATACGTACATATATATATCTATATATATATATTAAAATTTTAATATATATATATATTTCTGTAGCAATGAAAACAGCAGACTACCTAAATATTTTAATTTAGCGGAAGCATCGGGAATACATTCTGTCTGTGTATGCGTTATACATCAAAACGTCATATTAATGATTAAAGGATCAAAAATAAATTTTCTAACAAAGGGTCCCGATATAAGCTTGGCTAAGTATAAGGACTTTTTATCTCTAATCATATGCTCTCCTCCACAAACAGATTGGTATTTTGATAGCTGCCAGAATCGCCCTGGATCAGCCGTTATTGTAAGTACATGTGAAAAAAATTGATGAAAATTGCGTCAGTAGTATTAGTTATAAGCAATGAACTTATACAGATCGTTCTACGTTAGCAGGGGCGGATTTACCACTAGGCCCGGTAGGCCCGGGCCTAGGGCGGCAAATTTCGGGGGCGGCAAATTTTCGATCTTTTTTTGGGGCGGCCACTTTTCGATTTTTGTTTTGGGTCGGCAGTTTTTTTCTGTCTTATATGTACATATATCTGAGTTGAATGAGCCTTACACCTCAAGCCAACCAAATTCTCTAAAAAATCAATGCACGCAAAAATTCACCTCTGATGATTTTTTTCGGACATTAAAAAGTTTGACTTATAATAAATATCGAAATGCGATCACGGTAAAGGACCAAAGAAACTCAAAAATACCTAAAAAGTTCCTAGAAAGCATTTGAAAATACCTAAAAAGACATAAAAAGATCCTAAAAAAACCCAAATAATACCTCTTCAATTTAGGAAAAGCTTATCAAGGTAAATATTTGCGTGCATTGATTTTTCAGAGAATTTTTGTTTTTTTATTATTATAGTACAGGGTATATCAACTACATGCGAATCTCTTTATTTTTCATTACTGAAAATAAATTCATTAAAAAAATTTCTATAAAATGAAATCTAGATCATCATAGGTCAAAATGTTTCGGATTCATCCTTAAGTAATAACATATCGAACATTAATTTGCAGTAGTCGAGTTCATAGCTGATCTCCAGTCAAATGCGGAAGCAAACTTTGAACGGAAGAGTAAACTTACTTATAAAAATATGAGCGAAGACGTTGGAATTAAATGCGATGTAAAGGTGTATACGGTTTTGGACTTGGTATTTTTGGATTCTGTTTTTTAGGTACTTTTAGGTTATTTACCGTGTGTGTATTTTCATAATTATTTGTGTGGTAAGGGCGCAATAATAGGGAATTTTTACGAACGAACCGGTACCGGTTTTGCTCTGATATTCCTTTTTCGTGAGCTCGGGCGCAACGAAAAACAGCGAAGTATTCTAGGGAATCGAAAAAAAACCGCGCATAGTTACATATAATTCACGAAAAGGGCGGCAAATATCTCTGAGGCCTAGGGCGGCGAAATGTTCAAATCCGCCCCAGTACGTTAGAAACTAGATTAGAATCTTCTGCGGACTTTAAATAATATTGCGAAACAGTTTTTAAATCTATTTTAAAATATAAAATTTTTTTGTACCATAATTTGTAAGTTTCACCTTGTTTCGGTACCTCTTTCCACAAATTTTCTCTAGCAGTTATAGTATTCTACACCTTTAGAAATTTCTTACGATTGTACTTTTGCGAGTTCCACTTTGATAGTTTGTAGTTTATATAACAGTTTACAATGTATAAAATTTTTTAGAAAGTAGAACGTGTGCGTTTTGAAATATTCAAGGATAAAGGACACTGTCATGATCCTTTTTAGCGTTTTTGGCCAGGATGTTTCTCGCATTATTTTTCTAGGACATATACACCTTACCTTTTCCAACAAGTCATATTTGAAGGTTCTAAGTAAAGTAAAAGATTTTATACAATTTTTTGAATGCAACACGAACCGATGAATGCAATACGAACCGACGTTTCTCAAAAACTTCAAGAGGCCATATTTCCGCTAATATAAAATATTTTCCAAAAATATTTCATTTTCGATAGTAAGTTCACCAGCCCTTTTGGATACTAAAATATTTCCACATTCCAAGGAGGTAGATCCAAAAATTATCTGAAAATTGGTCGATTTACTATGGAATTACCTATTAAGAAGATGAGAAGTGCAATCGTCGTACCCACTGGAAATTTAAGAACAAGTTTCACTTCATGATTCATTACGTATTGCGAAAAAAAGGACTGAAATTTGTAAAACTTGTATTCATTAATGAGCTTGTATAATACAATTGACTCGATAATTTGTATTACATTTGAAACTAGTTTTATCTCTTATTGGACTACCGAGCAATAAAGACACTTCTATCGATTCAGTCTCTTTTTAATTAATGAGAATATTCGACACTACCTACTGCCAAAAAGAATTCAATTTAAAACTGCAAACTCACTAGCGCAAACAAGCTCAAACAAGTTTTTACGAAGCCAAAAATAATTCCTATTTAGTTTTAATTCCACATGAGTTTAACTACTCACAGCTTCCAACGTCAGTAGTGATTTCATCACATCATTCACCACATTTGAGTAATCCATTAAGCAAAGTGCACGTAATGAAATTGTAGCTCGAACACTCTTGCTGCAGCGCATTTGCAACTGACATCTGGTTATGTTGCTATTAAATTAAGCAAAAATTAGATTACATGGCTTTTTCGAAGAAAGTCGCTTTGAATTCTGCCACGTTGTCCATGACTGTCGTTTGACGTTGGATGTTATCTATGGACTTGTCCGACTGACAACTCACATTTTCACATTGACCTCATTGAGAATATGATCCTGGAACGTTTGTTAACTTTGACCTAATCTTGCTAAGCTACGAAGAACGATACTTCTGTTCGCATCATGCTCATCCATTAAATATGATTGCATTACGTTAGACTTAGCTGTTTGGCAAAGAAGTGTATCTCAAATTAAAGCAAAAATCGTGTGGCCTTTAAACCTTATAACACTTATAAATATACTTCACATTTACTTGTCAATATTATTTCGAAACAAACATACACTCTATAGGTATTGCTACAGAAACTTTGCAAAGAGTAAAAATAAATATTTTTGCTGGAGAAACAATTAAATAACTATGTTATTGAGATGCCAAATTTTTATCAATATGTGGGGAAACCACTCCAAACGCAGTGGTTATACTTTCGTCAAAATCAGATTGAGATTACACGGTATTTCCACAAATAAACATTGGCCCAGCCAGGTATAAAATATAGTTTTTCGGTTCCTAAATTTAAATCAGTTAATACTAATTTTTGCCAACAAATGCATTCCTGTCATGATTATGACAGTTTCTTTTTTATTATGTTTCAGATTTTTGAATTTTTTTTTTCATTTCTATTATGCACTAGAAACTGATTAATAAATCGTTTGGATACCCACGCAAGGTCACTTTTTTGTAACAACTATCAATTTTAAGCGATCGCGCGAGTGAAAAATCTCATAATTTGTTCTGTTTGCTTGCAAATTAGTAGATTCGAGATGCTTATTCAAGCCAACCGAAAATCCAAGGGCCCTATAAAGATGAATCTCCATTTCAATGCGGAGCCTAATGCTATTAATTAGCTTGCTTGCAAAATGAATTTTTTGCTACTAATAAATACCGTTTAGTTGCTATCGATAAACATCTTCTACGACACCAAACACCCAGATGGCAAGGCTAGAGGCGGTTATGCAATACTCATTAAAAATACATCTGCTCCATCATTGTTAAGAAGAAACTTAGCGAAGACTATCTCCAAGCAACATCAATTTGTCTAAGCGAGCAGTCGAGTGAGATTGTAATTTCGTCCATCTACTGCCCTCCGAAGCACAACATTGCAAAGCAATATTCGAACGCCTTTTCTCATCGCTGGGAAGCAAATTCACTGTGGTGGGTGACTTCAACGCGAAGCACACGTTTTGGGGGTCTCGAATTATTACTCCTAGGGCCAAAGCACTTTGCGAAACACTACAAACCAATGGCTTGAGACATATTTCAACTGGCCAACCAACGTTTTGGCCGTCGGACATCAACGAAATTACAGGCCTTATCGATTTCGCAATCTTGAAGGGATTACCTCCGAACTCGGTAAAATCAGAAGTAGTTTTCGATCTGTCGTCAGATCATTCTCCTGTCATCATAACTTTCGACATGACACCTTACTTTGCTTACAGTAAGCGTACATTATATAATAAAAAAAAACTGGAACACATTCAGACTATACTCACCTATTCATTGTTTCTAAGAGCACCACTCAAATTAATTCTGTAATTACCCTTTTTAGGGAGCATGTTTTGGAGGCATTCGACAGAGAAACACCTAAAATTGATTTGCACTCCTCAGCTCAGAAAAACATTTACTCTTCATCAATCAGAATCCTAGTACAGAAAAAAACAGGCACAAAGAGATTGGCAGCAGGACAGATCACCCCAAACTAAAGCACGACTCATCAAAGCTTCTAAGAAGTTAAGGCTGGCACTTACGAAGGACAACGAGCTAAAGTTTCACTCGTTCTTGGAAAACTTTGCTTCCACTAAAAAATACCCACTGTTCACTGTAAAAAGTGGTCCGGAAAATGAATAAGCCTGCTATGAGTGAATTGCCATAAGAACTGCCAAGGGGCAACCACCCGGAAGTGTCACAGAGAAAGCCAGCGCCTGCACAGGTCACCTAAAATAGGTTGCCACAGCTTTCACTACAGCAACATGCGATTTTTCACATATTATCCATGCTAAGGACTCACAACTAATCGAAACTTTGGCTAAGGAAGTGCAAAATATTATAAACCAGGAAAACTCGTCAAAAAAAATCTCTGGATATTAATCTTATCACGAATGCTTTGTTACTAAAAAAGACCGTAATTACTAGCTGTTTCGTCCTTTCAACGTTATTTTTCGAATGGGATATTTCTTCCAAACTTGGAAAACAGGCGAGATCATAATGATCCTTAAGCCTGGTAAACACTCTTTCTAAGTGAAGTCATACAAATCTCTTAATTCTTTGTCCTGTGTCTCCAAAGTTTCCAAGAAAGTTTTCTGCTGAGAGTACTTGAAGATGCAAGAAAATTCTAGAACACCGATTCGGATTTTGAAGACATCACAGCACCATCTCAAAGGTCCATGGAATCGAGTCAAATATCAAAATATCATTCGAAGATAAGAAGCATTATAGGTTAATCACAATACAGCGTTTTCCACTGCGGCAAACGCAGTGGGCTGCAGCAAAGTGCTGTCAAAAAATTAGAATGCACTGTTTTGTATGGTAACGCGCACAATGGCTGCGGCAGAATTCGCGGCAGCGGCAGAATTTGCCAAATTTCTAATTTTGCCGCACCGCTAGTGGTGATACCTACCATAGGTTGGCATCACCACTAGGTTGATTTAACTCTGTTTGAATTAGATTGAATGGTCTGGTGGAATAGACAAGCGATGGCTGTTGTGTTTTGTGATAAGCCAACCTAATCCTCGTACAACAGGATTTAGCAATACAAAAAAAAAATGAATTTGGTTGGTGCCTTGGTTGCATTGACAGCGACATTGTCGCTGCATTGTGATTCACCAAATTCAACTGCAACATTCACGCCTCCCCCTGTGGAGCACTGCGTTTGCCGCAGTGGAAAACGCTGTATTGTGATTAACCTATTATTCAGCAGTCTTTTTAGACGTATCTCAAGCTTTCGACAAAGTCTGACATGAAAGTTTGTTCTTCAAAATTAAATCAATGCTTCCGAAAAGTTTCCATGAAATACTCTCCTCTCACCTAACTAATCGCACATTCCAGGTAATGCCTAGTACTATACTCTTCGCGAAACGAATTCAACGGTCAAATCCCATACAAAAAGAGCTTTACTGACGAATTGAAAAGCTCTTTTCGTATGGGATTCGACCGTTGAGTTCGTTTCGCGAAGAGTATAGTACTAGGCATAAGATACAAAAGCCAAACTAGAACAAAATATCGAGCGCATGCTGGTGTACTTCGAGAAAGTGCCTTGGGACCTGCACTCTACACAATCTTCAAATCTGATCTCTCAAGAAGCGACAGAATAGCTACAGCTACCTTGTGGACGACGTCGCCATTCTATGCACTGATTCGAATCCAGTTATGGAGTCCCGAACACTATAAGTCCACATTTCACTTCTTGAAGAATGGCTAGCGAAATGGAGAATCAGAATGGACGAAACCAAATGCGTCCACGTTACGTTGACATTGCTAAAGCTAACCTGTCCTGTACCAATATCTCAAAGCAACAAAGTGAATTATCTTGGAGTGCAGCTGGATAGGAGGCTCACATGGAAACATATTGAAGCGAAAAATCAGCAAGTGAAGCTCAAGTCAATCTGGACCTATGGTTACAACTGCCCATCAAACATTAAACCTGTTTTGCTCTTTTGTCCGCAGTATCCTTCAATATTGTTGTCAAATATGGTGCCCACATTTTCAGCACTTAGTTGATGCGGTTGAATCTGTACAACGCAGGTTCACCCGCTCTCAGCTTTTCAAATTCAATTTGACTTACTGTGGGTATAGCGCGAGACTTACCATGCTGCAAATTTCATCCCTGAAATCTCGTAGGCTGTTCTTCGATGAATGCCTTCTATTTAATCTACACCATCGACTTGTCCCATTTGACCTCTGCAACCTGGTTTTCGTCCGTGTATTGGATCGGTCATGTAGATCAACTTTAACGTTTAATGTTTCGTTTGCACGGGCTGATACATATTACTTTTCACCGCTGCTACGTTTACCTAGGCAGACTTGGTTCCCTGCCACCGACCTTGATGCTTTTCAAAAACATGTTAAAATATAAAGTAATTACTTATTATTTTTAATGCATGTTCCTTGGCTTATTGATTATTTAAATTTTGGATTGAATTATGATATTCTTGTTTATTTTATATATATTTTTATTTTTATTTATCATAGTCTATTGCGTAATTGGACTTGATATGTTGTTGTAGACATTAAATCAATAAATAAATAAATAAATAAATATCATTCAGAGCACCCAATCAAAAATACTTCGATATATCACCGGAGCCTCGTGGTACTTTTGCAACGCTAATCTCTACAAGGACTTACGTACCGAGACGGTTGAAGAGGAAATTGAGAGCCGCGATGGAAAATATATTGCAGCTCTTACTCATCATCCGAACAAGCCAAAAAATATTAAACCATCGTAAATTTCAATGATTAAAAATAAATGACCCATTACATCTTCCATCTGCAAAGCAGAAAAAACTTTGTTAAGTATCTTTCTTTGGTTAATAACATCATGTTACTCTAGAAAACTAATGTTTATTGTCTCTAGAAAACTAATCTTGACTTTGCTCTCTGTTTTAACGTAGCTTGCGTGTAACATATTCACGTCCTCAACTGCGAGGGGCGCACATAATTTGTCCTAGTATGTAAGATTCTAAAACTAAATGAAACTTCTTGTATGATGGTAAAAGTTAATAAATTTACTGTAAACAAAAAATTGATAGACCGCGTTGTTTTTATCTGCAATTTTAGCTATGAAAAGTCACTTCTATTGATTTCAAATAAAACAATTTGAGCTCACCAGTATGTTTAACCCTAGAATGGTACCCATGAGTAATTTTCTTTCACATGCGGTCTTTATTTCGTCGCGCATCAGCCAGTTAGCCACTCTGATTGGTATGAGGCTACAAGCTATATAATCTTTTTATGTTTAATGATCAAATAAAAAATGTAGATAATACTATTGATGCCTTCTTTTTAGTAAAAACATGTATCCAAAATCATCCAAAAATTTACCGTACCATTCCAGGGTTAATACTCCGTCATAAATAACAAAAGGCAGCGATTATATCGTAGTAGTTTTTATCTATTTTGTGTTGATTATGTCCAAAAATGTCAACAATTGCAAGGCCAAACCATCATATATATGTGCATGTAATTTATCATGAACCTTTATCCATACCCAAATAAATATTTACAAGCGATACGATTTTATATAAATTATTTAAGTACAGAAATCTTTGATATCAAGTCGAAACATAGCTCCAATCTTTCCTAATGGCTTTTGCCACAGTAAATTAATTTGCATCTCTTAAATATTCTAATGTTCTGGTAAATGTATAATAAAATATAAAAGATCTCTTTGTTTCGTTATATCAATCATAAAAAAAATCGAATTCAATATTCATCACCCATAAGATCAATGTACACATTTTGAGTTGTCCCCCTTCCTCCCGCAAAATCCCCTAAAATATCTATATTGCAACTATAAAGCTTGCAGGGTAATCATTCGCGGCTCTAAACTTGACTCGACTCATCTTAATGAAACAGTTTCTGACTCAACATCGCCAGACATGTTTGTTACTTTTCTCGAACACTCCTTCGCGCGTACTAAGAATTTAGAATAAGCGCTTGGGTGCAATAACTTTCTGTTCCGTTTTAATAAAATGAAGTGAAAAAGGACCCGAGAAACGTGTCGTAAACCGCGAAATATCTTTTTACACGTTATATAAAACCATGACAAGGCCTAAAATAAATCCCTTAATATTTTCTTTTTTGTCGGTCTCGCCTGTCGTCCCGAGATGCCGTTCTTTATTCTGGAGCAAGGTCTCATTTATTAACACGTATTTTTGAAAATCACTCCGGGAATCGCCAGCCGAGCTGAACTGAGCCTTGCCTTCAGTGAAATTTAATTTAATATACAGTGCTTCATTTCGAAGAGCTTAATGGCTAGCTAGCTAGCTTTTAAAGGAGAAACGATAAGTAACGGTACGATACGATGTGTCTCTGTTGTGTGGATACGAGTACATCCTTTAATACTGAATGATGATCACGTACCATATGCTTGGAACTGAAATCACAATAAAAACGTTTTGATTTGATTTTATGACTTACATTGGTAACGAAGAGATTTTGAGAATCCTTTCTAGTTGGATTGAGAACATAGATGCCATAAAAAATGCATTTGAATGGTAAATTTTTTGATTGATTTTAGAAGCCAATGTAAAATAACATAAATCTTCAACGAACCATAGTTGAAAGTTTTAATCAAAGAATTAATTTATATTTTTTTTAAATATCTGATTCTATGGAAAAATAAAAAATCTGAAATCGGAGTCGCGAAATTTTCGTAAGGTAAGTCAAGCGACAAATCAGCATTCCTGGCAAAAATCGACAAAATAAGCTCTTCTGAGAGCGGATGGAAACTTAGTCCGTTACACTTTTTGAAACTTGAGGGGGGAATATTTATCTTTTTGAACGTTGTTTGAAAGCGATCAACGATGGCAGCAAGTCAAAATAAAATAAGATTCAAGGTAGAATTGAAAATTAGCATTTCCAACCAAAAGACATGAAGGTAAACCAGTAGAGTTTAACAAAATCTGCAGTGAAGAAAATCCACATAGTGCGTATTGCTATGAAACATACCGCAGTATTTATGGTCGCATTCGTTATGTACATGGTATCTTGAGCTGTAAAATATGGTTAAAAAAGCCAAATTCCCATTCACTATGGTATTTTCTGCTATGCTCAGAGTCTCAACTCCCGTGTAACATAGCCCTAACTACTATGAGCATAGTCCCCGCTAAAACAAACTCAAATAACGTTAGCTTTCTAATGAGCTTGTGTAGCCTAGTGGGAAGTGAGTCGGCTCTTGAAAATTAGGGTCATGGGTTTGAACTCAGTTTCGGATGGGATTAAGAATACAAAATTTAGTTAATAAATGAAGAAATAAAATTTCTGTATTGTAGAGAAGAGTCTTCATTTCTATAAACAAGAATAAAAATCTCGTCAAGACTTATATTTTACTCCATGTCGCACAGCCTTTTGGACATGGATTCACAATATGAACAACAGGGGTTAAAAGCTCCCAGGGTTTTTTATGACATTTTTTTTAGCTCGTTGATGGTATTTAGCTGTCTGTTGCCAATGAAAACCTTGTAAATAAAATTGGAATTGTTTTTGCGGGATGATTAAAATTGAACAACTTTTTATTAACATTAAAAATTTTAATCTACATTGAAAATTCTATTTTGACAAAGTGGTTTCGAAAGTATGCACTGCTTCTCATCAGACACCAGCACACAGTGCATACTTGACTGGCGTGACCACTTGCAGGTGGAAATCATTACATTTTTATTTATGCTAGTTGTGACAAATTTTAACATCTCCGACTTATATCCATGGATATAATTTTACTTAGTAAAGGTAATTGAATTTGATCACGGTTCTCTTCTTGTCTATAAATCAGCATAGACAACGTATATCATTTCTACAGCATCGAAGCCGAGCATATTGAAACGGGAAACTCGATCGTTTTGCGGAATCAGCCTCCGAAAGCAGAATCAAATTGGAATTGTTTTTGCGGGATGATTAAAATTGAACAACTTTTTATTAACATTAAAAATTTTAATCTACATTGAAAATTCTATTTTGACAAAGTGGTTTCGAAAGTATGCACTGCTTCTCATCAGACACCAGCACACAGTGCATACTTGACTGTAAATAGTTTAATCTCAGATATTTTTTATCTGACTAACATCATGAAAATGGTCCAGAGCATAACATTAATTTTATAAGCAGAAAACTACTCTCATGTACATACAAAAATGGATTCTTCTATCGCCGTCAGAAAGGGTAGCAGGTAGTTTTTTAGAACCTCTCGATATTCCAGACTGTTTATTAGGGTCATGGATAATGCTAGTTCTAAGGTACTGAGCTATTTTCACCGCCGTAATCGCGTTTTGAAAAATAACGCAGCTCCTTCCTTAGATCCCGTCCATACCCATTCAAAATATCTGTATCAATCACTCTGCATTTTTTTACGTAAGGAAAAATCATTGGTAAAGATCACTAAACACATTATCGCCGTACCTTTGACCACTGTCGTGCCATGTTTTCATGGGCAGATGCAAGCCGTACTTCCTTACGAAGGGATTCCACACGATAGGTCTTTTGCATTTCTTCTCATACGGTGTCAGAATTTTGCGTTATTTTCCTCCAAGCAGTTGAAGCTGACGCGGAGTTATTGCACTGTCTTTTAACGGATCATACAAACATTGTCGTGTGGGATATTCTCCAGCATACATAACACCGTAATTTTTCTTACTTTTTTAAATAATTACGGACAGCCCCTCTGATCTGCGCAATTCTTCAGCTGTCTGCGTCTTTGGAAATAATTTGTCAAATAAAATAACGATAGTCCCTCTTTGAATCTGAGTCAGGACGTTGCCTTGTGGCAAGATTACGCGTAAACTAATCTGAACTTCGAATATATTAAAAAAGAAGCTGGAAAGCACTGCACTGTACAGACCTGGAAATTTCATTTGCTGATCTTGAATACCGTTATGACCCAGTGCGTTTGAGCACTTTAGATTCCAAAAACTGGTTATCACAAGCTGTTTACAAGAAATAGACGTCTATGAAATTGATACGATTTTGTTGTTTGCGAAAAAAGTTCAATCGACTCAAAAATTCAAGGTTACCGACCACCAACTAGAATCAAGTTGTCAGTCGAAAACATAAACAAATACAACTTTTTCTTTAATAACGCCAACATTTCATATAACACCGTCACCTGAAGACCACTGGCCAGCGATGTGATTTTTCAAGGCCGTGGATGAAATTAAACCGTGTAACTTTTTTTTCAGGGCGAGTAACATTTGGTTGAATTTCAATCATATTAGTTGTCTTCACAGACTAAGGAGGAAAGTTGTCAGGAAGCTAGAGCCTTTTGAAAGTATTTTTTGAATGAAAAAATTATACTTAGATGGTGCACACAGTAGTATTTTTTGCTAAGATAAACTCTCTAACTAGCTCTAATAAAATCTTTAACAGGCGCTCTAAGCCCTCTTACAGCAGATAAAAGAAAGCATCTTTACAAATTTACGCCTTGCCAAGAAATCATCAGAACTAGTGGTTATATTGGTAAGGTATCTTATCTACCAATCGATGGAAGACGACCAAAAATCCTACCAAAAAACTACAGGGCTTGTCAAACTAATTGTGGTTAATTATCATAAAACCTTTCATCATCAACTAAAGTCCTACAAAAGTCCAGATATTGAGCGCAAAGACCATAGTGAGGTCCGTTGGCTTTGAGTGTTCAACGTTCCACTTTAGGCCAATGACACACAATGCGGTTCAATCGAAGCGTTTAACGCGTCGGTTTTTCTCGAGGGTGACACACACAGCGGTTTTCAGAAGCGTTTATCCCATGCATTCATCAATGCGTCCTGAAAATTTCAGCTCGATCGGATTTCGCATCAATGAGAAAATCGGAAAACGCTCGAAAACCCGAGTCGGTGAATCATTTCTCTCGTCTACCGACTCGGTTCCAAAACCGAGGTTTCTGGGCCAAACCACGGTGTGTGTCATCACAATGCTAAAGTAATGCACGACTATACCAACTCGGTTTTCCTCTTGGGAAACGTTTCGGTCGAACCACCGTGTGTGTCGTTGCCTTAAACGCGCCAAGCTATCGACACGGCAGATGATTCAGCTGCCAGAAAACTGTCTTGTAGTCGTTTCATGAATCTCGTCGATCTTTGACGCTAGTGTGTCAAACAATGGAAATTTAAAAGCTCATTGGAGATTCGCAAAACCGGATTCGATTGTGGTGTCCTCAGTATTAAGGCCTTTTTACACATGCGGCCATGCACTTTGATTTTGCACGAGTTAACTCAACTTTAGTTTTTCGAAAGCGGGGATGAAGTACCATAGATTTAGTGTACCACTAATACATCATAGATTTATGAAATATGAACAGAGATATGGATTTTTGGGCTAAGTGATTCAAACTACATTTTTAATGGATAATCAGTTAGAATTTCACTTATCCACAAATCATCTACACCTGAAAGGAAAGTTTCATAAACTTTATGGTTCACGAGTCAACGTACTTAACCACTTCTACTTCACCCTTGACTTTTAAAAGCTAGAGTTGAGTTGACTCGTGTTATTACGGTTTGCTCATT